>JAKUAI010000012.1:0-306817 GCA_030674695.1 Diutina mesorugosa
AAATTGCCCATGACCATGATTTGTAATGGCTAACATGCCCCTACGGGGGAGATCAGGGTTCGATTCCCTGTGGGAGTGGACGAAAGTAACCTTTTTTCGCTGAATAACTACTTGCCAAATTACTCATTACACCTCTGAGTGTAGAGGCCGGCATCTGTTTGCCCCCCTCATACCATTGGATGTAAACTGATGTTTTCGATATATGGTACACTTGAGATATCTCTAAGGCGACTATATAAGTTTTACAGTTACATCCAATAAACACTATCCGATTAAAAAAAATGAAGAAGCGCCCAAGAAAGCAGCAGCTACTCATGGTGTTGACGACGAAGATGAAGATGACGTGGCAGCAGACCCCGACTACACGGATAGCGGGGCTCTGAATGAGGATGACGAGGAGGAGGATGATAGCGACCACGTCATGAGTCCCGACGAGGATACTGCCCCTACCAGAGAGCAGTATAATCCCACCACCAATCTCTAAGCAAACAGGGGTATATCAGTTCTAGCAGATGTTTGCTCGGGACCATAGTGTAATGAATATCACGCTTCTGAAAAGAGAAATCAAGGTTCGATTCCTTGAAGGAACGATTGAAATATCTCCCTGCTGGCTGAACAACTTCTTACCATCACACATATCACAATGATGAGACGAGCACACTAGTGCCTCCTCACACCGCACGATCGGGCTGGTTTTTTGTATGAGGGAGTAACACTTGAATATCCTCTAAGATGGACCTTTTGAACTTTTTTACAGCTCAGATCCAAATGCAAACGATTAGATAAACAAAATACAATACATGAAAATAAAATACTAAAGTTACGTTCAAGTGTTCACACAATTTCTACTTCTCAATTTCTCTATTACACATGACAATAAACTGAAAATAATTAAGGCATCCATAATCAAGTGACGCTTTAGGCTGATCCAGCTATTTAAATGATAGGTTGATTTAAGTTTTCAAATACAATTCGCAACGTATCGGAAACAATTGGGGCTCACGTTCACAACAATGAACTTCTATGATGGTATTTACATGTTTGATAAAAATGTTGATAAAAAAAAATTGATTCAGTAATAGAAAAGCCATCTTATGAAAGCAAAGTGAATGACTTTCAGTTGATCATGGACTCTATATAATAATGAAACGTTTATTTTTCATTTATGACATCGAACACGAACTGGATCATACACATAGTCAACATCGGACACAAATTCGATCATACACATAGTCATTTCATTTCTAATGAGAAGATCATGCGTTCGAAGTTTCAAAATGACCATGACCCTCCAAACCTGAACGGTTACGTTGCCTTAGCATGACTTCATCCCAATATGAATATTGCCCAGGTCAATACGAGAGTTGCTCATCACTTATATTGTCAATTCGGGCTAACGCTGAAGGGTTTCACAAGCCTGAATCCATATGGCTTGTAGCATATATCTAAAGGTTCACCAGTCTGGTTACTCTACATTTAAGTACAGCGATATTGAAAGACATCAATTCCAAAATTGGTCATCAGTTCGTAGGTCCAAATGAAAATTTCGTAAGTCTGTAACCCTCTTTATAATCATGATTAATGTAGCACAGGCTTCAAGCCTACACTCTCGACCTCCTTTAATCGACCAGGTAGTTACAAATATTCGCCATCGTGACATAGGGCAACTAAAGTCCCATTTCCCTCCATAACCACGGCCTCTCGCTGATCTTGAACTTTGTTTCTTGAATATCACCGAATATATTTCGGATTGATTCCAAAAAGAAGTAAGATCTTTTTGTAATTTTCCATATGCTTCTATCCATCTGTAAAATGAACTACTTTTTCAAAAGACGCCATATCAAGCCTTCCACTGTTGTGAAGAAAATAGAATTGATATTGGCAAGACGAGAAAGTAAGAACAATTTGCAAATTTTTGTGGAACAACTGAAGTAGGGCTCTCAGATGAAGGGAAAACATTTCCCAAGTCCACGTAGTATCAAACCTAGTTCTCTTATTTTGAAGCTGTTCCAGCAAATTACATTGTAGCTATAAATTGTTCAAGCCACTCAATGACAAACGCTTCTATTGAACCCAAAAACCTGATTGAAAATTTGTGGTCTACAATATCTGCTCCATTTTCCATTGATTGTGCATTTAGCTGCCTTTATTGCAAATAATATCAGCCTAGGTTGACAATTTAGAGTAGCCAACGATCAAATGGTTTCAGAAATTGAAAAATTCTCAAAAACGACAATTATCAATTTGATATATATAGTCCAATTACATATTGGACAAAAATGTCCGCGTGGCCTAATGGTAAGGTATCACTTTCCGGCGGTGGGGATTGCGGGTTCGAGTCCTGCCGTGGACTATCCTTTTTGCTATCGTTGCTGTTTGCAATAAATTGATTTTCGTTTCACAAACGCCTCTATATGTAACCAAAGATTGATCAAGGAAAGCCTAAGTATCCAAGCATTATTTTTTCCATGCTTTAGCCGTTCGACCAGTCGAAGGCGTGTTAATGAGCCAATGGGTCCGGCTTTCTCGGAACCAGGGCCCGCGTGCGTATAAGGTGATATTTTGCCGCACGCAGCTTCAAGTGGAATCTTGCTTCGCCGATTAATTTCCTAGAATATTTTGGAAGAACACCACCAGTTTACAAGACTTCCATAGAACTTTCTAGAATCTTCCACAAATTAGATGGAATTTTCCATGGGTTCCGCAACCTTCTCTCCCCTTCGATTTGGTTCCTTACTGAGAATCCTGCACAATGATACAGGTCAGGGCTGCCTAATGCAAGCAATTCTGCCCATGTATATATATTCGTTGCCAATTAACCCACGAGCCCCCCATCTTATCCAAAATGGACGAAACCCAATTTACGGATAATGCACAAAGAATCATTACCCAGGCGCAACAGATCGCCAAGGATAATAACAACACTCAATTGCAGCCACTCCATTTTTTGGCTGCAATGATCCCTACCGATGTTGAGGAACAGCTGACATTGTACCTCAAGACGCTTGTCACGAAGGCCCGCATGGACTGGGGAACGCTTGAGCGTACTGTGAACACTCACCTCCTCAAATTGCCGCTGCAAAACCCTCCTCCTGATGAAATTCGTCCCTCATACCAAACCGGGCAATTGTTGCAACGTGCCGCCAAGATCAAGCAGCAACAGAAGGATCAATTCATCGCCCAAGATCACATCCTTCTTGCTCTTTTTGATGATGATCAGATCAAGGACTTGTTCAAAGAAGCTCAATGCAACATCGAGACCTTGAAGAACGTCGCCTTGGAGTTGCGGGGCAACCAACGCATCGATCTGCGCACTGCTGACACTTCGGGTTCTTACGAATTCTTGAGTAAGTACTGTGAAGACTTCACCGAGAAGGCTCGTGAAGGGAAGATTGATCCCGTCATTGGTCGTGAAGAGGAAATCAGACGTGTGATCCGCGTGCTTGCCAGAAGAACTAAGTCCAACTCCGTTCTCGTTGGTGAAGCTGGTGTGGGTAAGACTTCAATTGTTGAAGGGGTCGCTCAACGGATCGTCGACGGCGATGTGCCGCTGGTGTTGGCTAATGCCCGCTTATTTGCTCTTGACTTGGGGGCGTTGACCGCTGGTGCAAGTACAAGGGTGAATTCGAAGAACGTGTCAAGGGTGTTCTCAACGACATTGAAAAATCCAAGGAATTCATCATTTTGTTCATCGACGAAATTCACATGTTGATGGGTGATGGTAAGCTGGATGCTGCCAATCTTTTGAAGCCGATGTTGGCTCGTGGTGTATTGCACTGTATTGGTGCGACCACCTTTGCGGAATACCGGAAATACATTGTCAAGGATGCTGCTCTTGATCGTCGTTTCCAGAAGATTGATGTCCCTGCTGCTACGGTTCCGGAAACCATTGCTATTTTGCGGGGTATCCAACCTAAGTACGAAATTCACCATGGTGTGCGTATTTTGGACCTGGCTCTTGTGCAAGCTGCTCAATTGGCTGGCCGTTACTTGACTTACAGAGCGTTGCCTGACTCGGCTGTCGATCTCATTGATGAAACTGCTGCTACTGTTGCCGTGGCGCGTGATTCCAAGCCCGAAGAATTGGACAACTTGGAGCGTTCGTTGCATCTCGTCGAAGTTGAGATTAACGCTTTGGAACGTGACAAGGACGCCGACAAGCACTCCAAGGAACGGTTGGACAAGGCCAGAAAGAACAAGGAAAGTCTCGAAGAACAATTGGGTCCTTTGCGGGAAAAGTTCAAGCAAGAACGTGCTTCTCACGACCAATTGATTGCGGCTAAGAAGAAGTTGGATGAGTTGGAGATGAAAGCTCAAGACGCCGAACGTCGTCACGACACTGCCACTGCCGCTGACTTGCGCTACTTTGCCATTCCTGATGTCCAAGTGCAAATTGAAGAGTTGGAAGTTAAGGTTCAAGAAGAAGAAGCTAACGCTTCGCCTGAAGCCTTGTCGCGGAATGTTGTGGGGCCGGAACAAGTTTCTGAAACCGCTGCTCGTCTTACTGGTATCCCTGTGACCAAGTTGACCCAAGCCGAAAACTCGAAGTTGATCAACATGGAGAAGGTATTACTGTCTGAAGTTGTTGGTCAACCTGAAGCTGTGAAGGCTGTCTCCAACGCTATTCGTTTGACTAGATCTGGTTTGGCTAACCCTAACCAACCCGCCTCGTTCTTGTTTTTGGGGTTGTCTGGTTCGGGCAAAACTGAATTGGCTAAGAAGGTCGCCGGTTTCTTGTTTTCGGATGAGCATGCTATGATCAGAATTGATTGCTCGGAACTCGGTGACAAATGGTCTGCTTCTAAATTGATTGGTGCAGCCCCCGGTTACGTTGGTTATGAAGAAGGTGGTATCTTGACTGAACAATTGTTGCGCAAACCTTACTCTGTGGTCTTGTTCGATGAAGTCGAAAAGGCTGCTCCCGAAGTTTTGACTGTGTTGTTGCAGATCTTAGACGACGGTAGAGTAACTTCTTCGCAAGGTACAGTGGTCAACGCCTCCAATGCCATCATCATCATGACTTCAAATTTGGGTGCGGAATACATCAACGCTTCTAAGGGCACTAAGATTACTGATGACGTCAGGGAACAAGTGATGACCGCTGTACGTGCGCACTTCCGTCCTGAGTTCTTGAACCGTATTCAAGCTACTGTCGTCTTTAACCGTTTGTCCAAGAAGGCCATCGCTAAGATTGTCACGATTCGTTTAGAAGAAATCGAAAAGCGCTTTGCCTCTAATGGTCGCAACATCCATTTGGAGCTCGATCAAAGTGCATTGGAATACCTCATCAAGTATGGTTACTCGCCTGACTTGGGCGCTCGTCCTTTGAACCGTTTGATTCAGTCAGAAATCTTGAACAAGTTGGCTGTATTGTTGCTTAAGGGCCAAGTTTTGGACAAGGAAACTGTTAAGGTCACTGTTGGTGGTAAGGGCCTCGAAGTACTCCCGAACCATGAAGGTTCTAAGGATGATGATGAAGACATGGATGACGACTGGGACATGGATGATGAAGCTATCGAAGACGAAGATCTCGACTAATCAACTTAAACGTAATTAAGATATAATGAAATTAATAAAAGATATACTGAACTTAAAAACCTATACTGAACTTAAAAACCTTTCGGACTAAAACTGTACATACGAACTGCTGGTTGGCTTTCGATCATTTCACTGATGGTACAATTGCTATCCATATCGTATCATTATCATTAACTAATTCTTACATCGTAGAATACTCGTAGCTTACTCATTATCAGTGTCAATGTCGACGCCATTTAGTATCATGCCCTTTCTGACAATGGCTTTGGATAATGCCTGCTGTAAGCTAGCATCTAATAAGCCAAGGTTAAGCCATTCGCGAGTTAATTTAACTGCCAGATCAAGATTCTCAACGTCATTCAATTGCGGTACCACTTCCATCACCATCAGACTCACCGCAGTGAACAGCAACATGGTTAAGTCCGATACAGAGTCAAGCTTGAGGTAGTTGAGGAGACGAAGTGCTTGATTGATGTCATCGTTCTTAACGTGGTAGACAACTAACAGCAGAACAAGAGCAATAAACTCCTCGGTCAGCACTAATCCAAGCGACGCGATTAACAGCCGGTGACGATTAGGTACTTTTATCTTGGGAGGAGGAATAAGCTCTTCCTCATCATCAGACCATGCTTCATCGTCAGTCAATTCGGGACCTTCGACAATTTGCTTGAACACAAGAAGATTCTTAGAAACACGAGCTTGCATCTTGTCGGCTAAAGCAGGAGCAGTGGCCAGATTGACCACCGCTTTGAACAAGTCGAAATACTTTTGCAACAGCGACAGCAGAGTGATCAATTTGTCTAACGTGGCAACGTCTGCCAAGATATCCTTGAGAAGTTCGTCCCGGTCATTCACGTCGACAATGGCCTCAAGGAACTTGAAGTTAAGGTCATTGATAAGCTCCAAAACTCTCCAATCGGTCAAGATTGCAAAGTAATCACTGGCAACTTCTTGGAAGTACTCAACATACTTCATTTGATTCATGCCCTGATTGATACCAGCATTAAGCGGGCGTCTCAAAGCAAGGTTTGTCAAGCGAGTCAAAAACAGCTCCAGACCAAGCATGGCGAGACCATCAATCTTATGGATGAGCGTCGCCAACTTTTGCACATGGGGATTGCGGCCACGATATTCCAAATGCAAAATCATTTGGCCCTTAAGCGATAAATTGGTGCTCAAAACAGCACTCCAGGCGGGGAAGCGCTTAATCAATAAACGACCAATAACCAACAGCAAAAGACAGTTCTCAAACAGAGTTTCTGACATCAGCAACAAAAAGTAGTAACGTACAAGAGCTTTATAGAATTGGCTTTCAGAGAGGTTTGAGCGGCCCGAAAGCACAGCCATGATTTCACACAGCTTTGAAGAACTCAACGGCTTCGGCAAACGCACACCAAGGTGCACCAAAGTCCATTGTTTTGCGAGTGAAAAGTCCAGGTTCTCGTAGTTTTCCAGTCTGATTTTCTTTTTCGGTTGAGGTGCAAACAATGGTGCCACTAGCAGGTAAACCGCCATACCCAAAACAACTAGCTTAAGAGCAGTCCAAGCAAAACTCTTGGGCAGACTAAATGCATAGGCCAAGAACGGAGCACCGGACATACCTTTGTAATCGCCGTTTCCCGAATCGCCAAACATTTGAGCGCCAGCAATAGTAGCCATGCCAGCAAGAAGCATTTTGTTTGTGAACATTGGGTTCGAAGGTTGCGCTTGATACACTTGGGGCTGTTGAGGAGGAGGCGCCTGCATGTACATCAGAGTTTGAGGCTGTTGTTGATACATTTGCTGATCAGGGTAAAAGCCAAACCCGTGAGGCGCTTGTGGTTGAGTCATATCAGTGGCGGGAACCATTACATGCGGTGCCATTTGTTGTTGGCCACGCAAGTCGGCCTGCTGAATCAAGCGTTGCAAAGCTAAGTTCTGCTGCTTGAGAATTTGGTTCTTGTTTTCCAAATGCTTGATATATTCTGTGGCTTTGGTGAGGACTGAAGCTTTGTTCAACTTTTGAGCCGGCGTCAAGCCTTCAAGATCCGCGACAGTAACATCTTTAGAACCCGCAGCGATACGAAGAGCTGGAACAGCATCTCTCAAAGCAACAATCTTCAGATTGATATTGGTTCTGTATTTCTTCTCAATCATATTGTGCGATGTCTTATCTTTCTTAGGCTTCGTTATCTTGTTAGTGGTCGACTTTGGCTTCACAGGGAGATCTGCTTCAAGTTCCGGAGAACGGTACATCTCTTCCTTAACCAGAGATGCTCCAGGCAGGGTGTTGGCCAGCAGCAAGAGCTCAGTGTGGCTCATAGGCAGGACATTCAGGCCTGTCAGAACCAGGGTTCGCGAAGCAAAATTTTGAACAGTAGATGGGTCCACTGACTGGAAAGAATCCGTGAAGGCGTAGTTGTTCAATTCGTAAGATTGCGGTGCCAGTGGTGCCATCAATGAACCATCAAGCACATCGTCGCTGGTAGCTTCGAGCATCAGGGGTGGAATGCGCTCTGGGTTGAGTGTGCCCAGAATGGCATCAATAAACGTATCAGCAGATTCGAAATCGAAGAACTGAGGTTCGAAATCCGCCATTTTCTGCTTGAAGCAACAGTAGTGGTGGTGTCACCAGCTTTTTAACTGGTATATATTAATGGAATGGAATCAGGCCATTTTGAGTGCACGTATTGCAGTATATGCAGGCTGGACGCGAGCGGCGCAAAAGCAATTCGCCTCAAACTAGAACCTCTCGTCTGAGTGTCAACGCCAGTTTTCGCAATCTAACGAAATTTCTTCTGATCACTAACATCTTTAAACTCTCGAGTATTATTCGAGCTGAAAAAAATGAACTATATGCCAAGTATATTCTCGTATTGGACGCAGCCACAACGGATGAAGCTCGATGGCTAGATCGTCTCTGGTTTGTAGCCCTGTGAAAATAGTGAGCTGAGTTGAGTTTCGATCATCTGCGCGCCGCTTCCGAGTTGACACGACGGTTTTCGGTGGGGGAGCTCCTGGCAGGGCAATGGCATCAGCAACCAACATATAGCCCCACTCAGCTGGAGCCGTTGTTACGCTGCATCTGAATTATTATTTCACCTCTACATATATGCCGTTAGTTTCCCACCTGTCTGTGCTTCGCCTATGTGAGCCTGTCTTATCATTCAAATTTTCGTGGCAGGATGATGATGACAACTCCTTGCAAATCACGCAGGCGAGGCAACAAAAATCGATTTAGCCGCAAGTGCTCTCTCATATGGAATCTAACTAAACATGATGACTGGGCCATTGACTAAATCCTCCCCTGGATTGCCTCTAATTGTTTTTCAAATTCGTCTAAGCTGAGCCACGGCATTTCCGGAAACAAAATTAGCCGACTATTTTCGCCACGTGAGCGTTAACTATTGTTTAACCAAGACAACAATAGCGTGTCGACTTCTTCAATACTGTTAACGTAGTGGCTACTGATTCATCTTTGACAGTTTTTCGCCCACATGGAGGAATAGTGCGTGCTTCCGTGACCCTCGCTTTGGCTTTCATATGATTATTTCACTCTATGAAAGATTTGAGGCAGTTGGAGGAAATCTACAAGTCAACGCAATCTTATAGTGAAATACCTCATCGCAATGTTGGCCGTTTTGAAGTTAAGCGAAACTAGTGTACTCGTGGGAGTTTTTTAGCCCCGCCCCGCTCCGGTATCGGTTTGCTGCTTTCCAATAGCGCCTTAACTTGAAAGAGTAAATACCACGTGCGTTCCGAATTCTGCTAACGGAATCACATAATGGTGTGGTATCAGGACAAGCATCAGCTTCATCTTGGGGACGGATGTCGGTACCACGTTCAATTCGATGCCTCCAAGACAGCTACCCCACCGTCTGTGCTCTATCTTCGCATCAAGAACACTGAGCGACTGGGCGTGCGGGCTGTTCATCTTTTATCTGGCCCATTCACCTTCTACTGCCATGTTGTCCCGGTCAATTACGATCACCGGGTTAAATTCAACCAAGGCGAAGATCCTGAAGTCAAGTTCAAGTATCAGGTGAAGCCAGGTAAACTGTTTAACATGAAGCTTTTACTTAATGCAAACTCAGAGCTTCGAGACCGGCCAGGTGTATATCAATGGGACATTGATATTTTGCTGATGATTGTCATTTCAAAAAGACCTACGGTGACCTACGAAATGGTGATCGGACCAAACCCTGCTGAGTTGAAAATGGTTACTCTGATTCTGCTGCAAGTAGAACTGGCACCCAAGTCGGAAACGGATCCCATCACGGTGAAGAAACTCCACACTGACGAAATATGGGCTACGCCTCCTCGTGATCCAAGTAAAGACATCCACCTCGTCATTCTTACTCATGGCATCTTCTCCAATGTCACTGACGATTTACTCTATGTTCGCGACCAGATAGTTGAGCACGCTACAGATAATGTGTTGGTTCGGGGCTATGAGGGTAATCGGGGTAAGACAGAACGTGGTGTCGAGCGGCAAGGACGCCGCGTAGGCGCCTACGTGCTTGAATTAATCGACAGCTACCATGGCCGAATCACAAAGCTTCTGTTTATTGGTCACAGTTTGGGTGGCTTGGTTCAGCTATATGCCATCAAGTATATGTTGTTGTCTCGTGGTGACGATTATTTCACCAAAAATAACATCGAACTCGACAATTTCGTGTGCCTTGCACTGCCATTGTTGGGAGTTTTGACAGAAATGAGTTTCATCATCCTGTGGTTCTTGGATTTAGGGTCTTTAGGGAAAACCGGGCGTGATTTGACACTCGCTAAGAAACACTCTTTATGGGGTGGCGAGGATGACACCACGAGTCGACCGTTTTTGGAGACGTTACCTGACGAACCCCTTCAAACTGCACTTCGCCTGTTCAATCATCGAACTGTTTACGCGAATGCGGTTAACGATGGCATCGTTCCATTACGTACGCTGGCGATTTTATACCTCGACTATGGTGCACTTGGTGATGTCAATAAGATCAAAGAAAATCAACAACTTGATAAAGCCGAACATGATGTCACCAAAGTTACCACAAACGACGAACATCAAGTTGAGGAAGTTCCATATGAATCGTCTCAAACTGAACTGCAAGATGCCACGCTCGAAGCTTCTCCTAACAAACGTCGTTTACGTCATGACATGACGAGAAAGGAACTTCGAGTATTAGCAATGAGCGGCAGAGGCATTGACCCGAACTCAGACGACTCTTCTGAATTCACCTCTGATCGAACCGATGATGATGAAGAAGAGTACACATTCAATATTCCACCCAAAGCTTCGCTGGTCCAACTGGCTCTTAACTCTTTGATCAATCCAGTGCCGCTGATGCTGTTTGTCACTGATCCGTCTTCACGGGATCCCGTCATCTTCCACGACAAATATTATTGCTTCAAGGAGACTCCACAGATTCCAGAGTCCAAGACAGTGATTATGAGCAGAGTATTTCAGAACAAGGATTGGAAGTTAAAGAAACAAGTGAAGATCGCTCTGAAATATCATTCTGCGGGATGCACCTGGCGTAAGGTACTTGTAAATTTGCCCCCTGATGCTCACAACAATATTGTCGTAAGACGTCGTTTCGCCAACGGGTTTGGTTGGGGTGTGATTGATCACATGACAGAGAATTTATTCTGTAAATATGCTGGACTGCTGCCGCCCCCTGCTAAGCAGACTGAAGAAATTTCTAACTCCCCTCCTAAGTTGTAGTCTACAATAGGATATATATGTAATGGTACCCCGTGGTATAATTCTTGTTTTATTTAATTATGAAGTTTTTAACAATCTTATTCGTGGTGATGATAGTTGATGCTAGTAAGATACTTAAATATATCAAGTCACGAAAAGACATACTATATGATCCCGAGGTTCAGTATGCCATCAATAACCTGTTAGTGTTTTTTGATTCTCAATGGATGGAGTACCGTATCAAGAGTGCCAACAAGATATTGTACGAATCTCCAGTTACTGAATGCTTCAAACTGGACTTGGATGGAGCGGTGACATACACGATGAACCATGGTTTCGGAAATAATGGCCACAATGAGTTTGCTGTTATTGGCCAATGGCTCCGTGCAACCCTCAAAATCAATTCAGTGATTGATATGTCAAAGTCGTGGGGTTTATCATCAAGTATTGAGTGTCCCTTCAAAGCGATGTTAGAAGTACAAGTGGCGGTAGTACGGGAACTGTATGAGTACGAGTATGAGATCAAGTGGTTTAAGAACGGCTGGAAACGTGAAGGGAAACTGGCGATGGCTGGGTACGCGATGTTGCAGTGTAGAGACTGGTGCTCAAATAGCTAATGTACATGAACTGGACACAGTCCATAGCCCTTCTTATTGAACCAATCCTTGATGCATTTATAATGAAACACGCAAAGGCACTCAAGTCTCCCCACTTTGTCACCAGGTTCTAGTTCCTCTAAGCAAATCACACACTCCGAGTCGAACCCCTTTTCCGAAGGCGCTGGCTGCGAGGTGGCTTCGTCAACACTTTGATATTGTGGCAGAGGGATTGGGGGAATATTGTAAACCAACATTTGACTTGACCTTTCGGGACTTTTACTGAAATCATAGCCTGCCAAACACTGGCGGATGTGTTGTTCCTTGAACACCTCGAGGTCACCCGTAGTATTGAGTCTCCGAAGATTCTTACCACAAACGGGGCATAGATTATCAGTATCTTCAACGGGACGAGGGACACTCAGCAGCGCCAGCCCCAGGTGGTCCGTTACTCTGTTGGAGGGCAGAAGACGCTCCACTCGAGGCTTGCAACGATCACATGTCCGGTATTTTTCCCAGGACACTGAAGCCATAGGTCCCGATGGTGTCGCCACGTCCAGTCCTGCTGGGAAAGCGATGAATTGATCCAGGCATTGGTGGCACACAACCTGACCGCACCAGCGGCAGTGGTGGCGACGAAAGGTAAAGGTGAACGGCTCGTTGCAAAGCCCACATTCAGGGGCTTCGGAGTCTGGTTGCCAATCAGCAGACAGCATTCGGTGAATGGTGGTAAATTGGAAGAACGCTGGAATGTGGCGAGGAGTTCCGATAATTGTGTAGATCGCAGGGTGAGCAGATAACGCCGGGAAAAGAAACGAACCGTGACACCCACAGATTTTCGGGTAGGAACGTGATCCGGCAGAATAAGAAACTACGAATTGTAAATACGGCTACGAACTAGCATACTCAGTGACAGGAGTCATTGGATACATTGGTGAGTATTGGTAATTGGAACAGTTCTCGCACGATGATCCCCCCACACTACACTTGGAAAATGTATGCGCGTAAATGCCACCAATTAGGCTAGTTAGTGCAATTAGGGATAGATAAACGGTATACGAGAATTGTACAATAAAGGAATGTTCAACGATAATGATTATGGTTGTGGTCGTACCTTCCTGCGAATTTAATTTTTTTTGATGTAACTTGGTGGCAACAGACATTCTCAGTTTGTCACATGGGCTGATCGCATTTCGCTCGAGAGGGTCACTAGTGTGAGTGAATTAAATATGCGAGCACCAGGGCTTCCAACACGAATTGTCGAATTCATCGCTATATCATTCATTATCTAACATTGCTATTTATTGTTGAAATGCTTCGGCCAAGAAAGCTTCTTCTTCAGCGGCATGCATCTTCTTGTTACCAGCGGCAACGGAAGCAGAGGGGTCTCTACCAGCGTATCTCAAGGTCATACCCTTGTGGTTCTTGGTCTCTTCCAAAGTAGTGGCCAATCTGGGGACAACGTAGGCGTAAGCACCCATGTTCAAGGGTTCTTCTTGACACCAAACCAAGTCACTGATGTTAGGGAAAGAGTCCAAAGCATCTCTCAATTGAGCGAAGGGGAAGGGGTGCAATTGTTCCACCTTGATGTAGGTGGTGGTCTTGTCACCAAGAGATTCACGCTTCTTGTGCAAGGCAGTGAACACTTGACCCGAGCACAAGATGACACGCTTGATTTCTTCCTTAGGAGCAAGAGAGTTGCCGAATTCAGCGGTTTCTTCGATCAAGGGTTGGAACTTAGATTCGCCCGTGAATTCCGACAAGTTCGAACGAGCGAGAGGGTGTCTCAACAAGGACTTGGAGAAGAAAAGACAAAGAGGCTTACGGAATTGACGGTGCATTTGTCTTCTCAACAAGTGGAACAAGTTGGCAGGGGTGGTGGGGTAAGCAACTTGCATGTTGCAGTCTTGGTGTTGACGCTGAAGCTTTTCTTCCGAGGGGAAGTAACGAGGGTCTTCGTTACACAATTGCAAGTAACGTTCCAATCTACCCGACGAGTGTTCAGGACCTTGACCGTCGTAACCGTGGGGCAACGAAAGAACCAAACCCGATCTTTGCTTCCACTTCGATTCAGCACCAGAGATGAACTGGTCAATGATGACTTGAGCAGTGTTAGCAAAGTCACCGAATTGGGCTTCCCATTGCACGAGGGCGTCGGGCGAAGTCAACGAGTAACCGTATTCGAAACCCATCACACCGTATTCCGAAAGCGACGAGTTGGCAATGTCAAAGGCACCTTGATCAGGAGAGAGGTTGGCCAAGGGAGTCCAGGTCTTTTCCGACTTTTGGTCGTGCAAGACGGCATGTCTTTGCGAGAAAGTACCTCTTTCAACATCTTGACCCGAAACTCTGACGTGGTAGCCTTCAAGGGCCAATGAACCGAAAGCAAGAGCTTCACCAGTGGCCCAGTCAATACCTTCACCGGTTTCAACCGACTTCTTACGTTGGTTCAAGATACGCTTCAAGTTTCTGTGAACTTCGAAGCCTTCAGGAACTTCAGCAGTGGCAACACCGACCTTGGTCAAGGTTTCGGCATCAACAGCGGTGGGCAAGTGAGGCAAGATTTCGGTAGCCAATTCCTTAGGCGACTTGAAGTCTTCCCAAGGAGCAGTAAGCCATTCACGAGTGGTAGGCTTGTAGTCCTTCGACTTGTTGAACGACTCTTCCAATTGGTTCCACACCCATTGCTTGTGTTCGTCAATGTCTTCCTTGGTGAAAGTACCTTCTTCAAGCAATTGCTTAGTGTAGTGGTCCAACAACGACTTCTTCTTGGCGATTCTGTCGTACATGAGGGGTTGAGTGAAAGCAGGCTGGTCAGTTTCGTTGTGACCATGCTTTCTGTAACCAACAAGGTCGATGATGACATCAGAACCGTATTTAGCTCTCCATTCGGCAGCCAAGTTGAACACGAACACAGTAGCTTCAACGTCGTCGGCGTTGACGTGGAAAATGGGGGCGTTGATAGCCTTAGCAATGTCCGAGGGGTACAAAGTCGAACGAGCAAATCTGGGGTCAGTAGTGAAACCGATTTGGTTGTTGACAATGATGTGAATGGTACCACCAGTCAGGTAAGCGGGCAAGTGTTGCATACCAATAGTTTCGTACACCACACCTTGACCGGCAAAGGCGGCATCACCATGCATCAAGATGGGCATGGCCTTCTTGAAGGGGCCGACGTCGTTCTTGTAGTGTTGAATGGCACGAGTCTTACCCAAGACGACACCATCTTCGGCTTCTAAGTGCGAGGGGTTGGCGACAAGCGACAAGTTGACGGTCTTACCCAGGGTGGTGGGTCTTTGGTAGTTCATACCCAAGTGGTACTTGACATCACCAGAACCGACATCGTCAGCGGTAGCCGAACCAGTGAATTCAGCGAAGATCGATTCGTTAGGCTTACGGACAACGTTCGACAACATGTTCAATCTACCTCTGTGAGGCATACCAATAACAACGTCTTCGACGCCGAAGTCGACGGAGGTGTCAATGAGAGCCTTCATACCGGGAACGACGGCTTCAGCACCTTCCAAACCGAAACGCTTGTCGTTGGGGAACTTGGTGGAAAGGAAGGTTTCGAAAGAGCACGACCAGATGACGCGGTCCAAGATTTGACGCTTTTGGTCGGGAGTGAACTTGTAAGGTTCAGGGATTTCAATGCGTTCTCTCAACCAGTCACATTGTTCCTTGGAGGGGATGTGAATGTATTCGATACCGTACGAGCTGCAGTACAACTTTTCGCAGGCGGCGATGATGTCCTTCAACTTCATCAGCTTCTTACCGGCTTCAGCGAAGCGGGGAAGGATACCGGGACCAAGGGTGATCTGCTTTTCGAGGTCTTCAGGGGAGAATTGGTAGAAGTCCAAAGTCAATTCCTTGGGTCTGTCGGCGTTGGCACCGAAAGAGATGTCCAAGGGGTCAATCTTGGCCAATTGGTGACCTCTGACTTGGTAAGCTCTCACCAACAATTGCACCTTCAAGTGGGTGACAACGTCTTCCGACAAAGGTTCAGCACCGGGTACGAACGACGCGGCGCCACCGGCGGCGGTGGGCACTAAGGTGGGAGGGGCTTGGAAAGCTTGGCCGGGGGCGACCTTGCCGCTTTCCATGTTCTTGAAGTAGGCGTTCCACGACACGTGGACCAGCGACGGGTCCTTGCGCCACTGGGCGTACATTTCGTCAATGTAGTTGCCATTGTTGGTGAGCAAAAACAGGTCATTGGTCGAAATTGACCGACACAACTTGAGCAGGGCGGCGTGCTGGGCCTTTAATAACTTGGCCCTAGGCACGGCAGTTCTTAACGCTCTGATCATGGTAAAGAATCCGTAACTAAAATTTTCGCGGAAATCGGCGGTCTTTTATTCTGTGGATGCCGTTGCCGAATTAGAGCGCCCCGGGGAATATGTGTCTCCAAAAACAGATAACGAAAGCGAGCGAAAACACCAAAAACATCGGCGACGGTGATAAATGTGACTACCAATGATTAGATTAGTGCTTTTGCAATCAAATGGTATTGTTTAATTGTTATAACTCAGTGTACCAATGGTAATAGCGACGTTGGACCCGAGGCTATATGCACACTTAAAGCCCGGGAACCACCGTTCGGAACGCAACTAATAGGTACGAACTCACTCCGCGATCGGCGCTAATTGACACGACTACAATAGCATTATAAGATTCAAACCGCTCGGAATGTTTTCGTCAAATCTAACTCGTAAAAAATGTATCTACTTGGACTGATTGAACCTTGGTAAACCCTGATCTTCCCCCACTTCGGACTCCCCCGACGGTCCAATGAAAACGGCGATGGCAACCTCCGCGTCTCCATACAGGTCCCATCTCTGACCAAGTCGCCGCCGTGCACCCAAAAAAAAAGTGTCATTGCTGCTGAGCCATCGGGTGAGGGGAAGGACGACTCAATTCGGAGCGTGGCAGCCAATCAGACCTGGACTCCGTCCAGTGTTGGAAATACTACGGCGCATATTGCCGCGAGCATGACATAGGCAAAATCCCTCAAAATTCAATTCAGTGGTGACTGAGTTCGGAAGAGTGCGAATACTGCGGGGGCAGGGGTGGTGTCTCGGTTAGGGCTTACCGGCTAAATTAGGTGAATACATAACAATGGTCTAATTCATAGATTTTCCGCTTCATAATTAGCTTTTACAATTCATCGTATCGTTTACCACAGCATACGGCGATAGTGTTGGGTGTCCCACGGTTTTCCGCGCATCTAAGCTGCTTCGCCGTTTTGGCATTTTAGAGAGCCGGGATTGGCCGGGGCGCCATCTCGGAGTTGACGAACTCCGCAAGGCCACCATCTATGTGCAGAACAAACTTCTGGATCGGAATTTTTCTTTGAGTCATCACTCATTAGTCATATGTAAAGCTACATTAAATCCCCGGGGTTGTGTCTAGGGCTTCCGGGTCACATTTACGAAACTGGCCGCAAAAAAGCCAATGCCGCCGTCCTCTTTGGGCGTTGCCCGCACGCAACCTCCCGCGAGCTCATCGGCATCACACCCATGCACCCCCTTCAACTCATCAGCTAGACCCCGATGCGGCCACGTACTAAGCACATTGTCACGCTTCTCTAAACGCCACCCGGATTCCCAGAGCTCCCGGTCATTAAGCAACTCCGCCACCACCTGCTCATTCTCCTCGGCATGTACAGAGCATGTCGAGTAAATCACCCGCCGGGCTTTCGGGAATGACATGGCATGCTTGACAATCTTAAATTGGAATGCAGCCAATTTGGCAAGACGTCCTTCGTCATGGGTTTGCTCTTGGTTGTTTGACCCTCTACCAAAGATCCCCAGACCCAGGCACAGCGGATCGACGATGAGCCCCGTGACATTAGGGAAATCCTCGGGTTTAGTCGCCGTAAAGTCGGTATGTGTAACATGGATAGCATCTTTATTGTCGGTAGCCCGTTGACACATCATTTTTAATGTCTTGACCCGATTATCATCACGTTCAAATGCGTACACTAAGGTGCGAGATAAAGCGGCGACGTGGGTGGTCTTGTTACCGGGCGCCGCCGTAGCATCGATGATTTCGTCATGTTTGTCAGCTTGACACAACAAGTGCGCCGGGAAGCACAGTGCTCTATCCTGGATAATGATGTGACCATTCTTGTACGCTTCAGACTCCGTTATGCGCTCACGAGGATGTACACCATACAAATTCTCAATGTAGTCATCGGTATAAATGTATCCGGGTGCTTTGATATCCTGCCATCGACTAACCAGTTCCAAATTCTTAAACTCGGCGGTATTAAATACATCGTCAGGGGTTGCTCTCAATGTGTTGACTCGTATCCACCGCACGGGAGTTTCATCATCATTTTCTTCGGTAGCCAATTCCGTTAGCAGCTTCACTTTATGTTTGATCTTGAGTCTAGTCACTTCGGCTGCAAGTCGGGTCTTATGGCGTAACACTTCATCCTTGAGAGGATGCTTCCCCAGTTGGATTCGTCCCTGGGGTGAAAATGCCAAATCATAGACAAGCAACAAAAGTAACAGCGCCAGGCATTTTCTTTTGATGTCCTTTTGGATACCCAGTTTCTTAATCACTTCCTCAATGTAAGGCTTCAATTTGAGGGTATTGATGACAAGGGCATACACATGTTTCGGCAGCAGACTAAGCTTCGCCTGGAATACACGCAGTTGGAGTCCCGAGAGTCCCCCCTTGATGAACTTCTCAGCCTCAAAGTATAACTTCATTATGGTCCTCGCGATGAGATATGGTGCGCGACTTCGACTCCTGGAGGTGAACTATATTAATAAAAGTGAAAAACAATTGAAACCACGGATAGTGGTTTTGTTACTTTCTATTACTTCTTATGATGTGCCTGTCGAAATTTATTGTAATTCGTTCGAAATTCGCAATGATTGTGATAATTTGGATTGATTATAACATACCGAAGAACGTTTTACCCGATTTGCTTGAGAGTATGCTATAAATAGAAAGTACAACTTGATCACTATGGAAGCACCTGTCCTATTAGATAAATATCATTCAATTTACTGAGATCACTAGTCGACGGATGGACTGAACTTATCGTTTACCAAATCCGACATCATTGTTGATATATCTCGATGCGATATCAGCTGCAGCTCGATCAAAATCACCCACGTCACCAAGTGCACTCCACGAAAGTATTTTGAGTGTGTTTAAAAATGCCAGACCTTCGATTGGAGGGGAGGAAATGACACAAAATCGGTCAAGGACAGCCGACCTCCGATTAGATCATATCGTACAGCAGAAACCGATATATGCCAGTGGTGTTACTAACAAGGGGCGGGAAAGAATCTGACACTCGCCACACCAAGATGGCCACTATCTTCAACGTCCACGACGTAGATAACTATCTAGATTTGTGAGATCACATTATATTACTCGAATAGTACCAAGTGAACTACGCAAAAGGTTGTAGGTTTGAACGCGTCGTTGTTGTGACATTCATGAGTCCTAACCATATTGTTAGCGGGTCATTCCAAACCTTAGGAAGAATTGTGGCATTCACACAAACTGACATGGGTCGTTTGACTGTGTCTGCATTCTGAAATTTGCTATCAGAAGCCAGGGAGACTCGCAATGAAGAGACCGTTTATCACCGTTTGACCTCGTAACAGGCCCCTTGAGCGCCACATCGGCTCACGAAGGCCCCCGTTCCATGCAGCGAAAATATTTAGGAGGCTCTGCAGGCACTCCTATCGGAGGGAGAAGGGGCCTTTCGTGTTTTACTTAGGTGTTCTAGCAATAAAATGAAAGATTTCACCGAGAAAGGCTACCTCGATTATAGCCGAAACATCTTTCGTCATTTAGCGACAAGCGGATCGCGTGCTTACGGAATTGGACTCCCGATTTTTGTGATAATTCCATGTCACGTGGTAATATTAGCCACGCGACCCGTAAATATTCGAACACACCCACTATACACTTTATACAATAGACGTGCCTAGTGACGGTTCGGGCAAATACTGGCAGAAGCGACGATTCATCTGGGATTATCCCTACTGCTGTGATTTTGCGTAGCACCGCGCGGGGAATGTTCCCCTCCAAGTTTCATTTTGCTATACTTCCGTATTCAGACTCCTTTAGTCCGTGGTCATACGCAGGCCGTGTAGTTTTTTTTTTTTTTTGCTTTTGATTGCGATAGTCGAGTTCGCTTCGACCCCTGAGCCACCACACGATGTAAACCAAGAAATTATGATGTAGCCGAGAAATTTTGACAGTTTAGTGTTCTGAATCGATCTTGGTGGCTATTGACATCGCCATCTTTCCCGCTCGGTTGCTGGACTTCCGGGCCGTTATCGCACGGCCTATCGCGGCGCGGCCAATGGTGCCGTATGTCTGCGTGGACACAAAATCCCCATTTCACCAGGTGTGGCATCGAGCAAGCCACTCTTCGACGAAACCCCTAAAATTGCTGATAGCGAAATACTGTGACAGCAGCGATACGAATAAAGCTTTAGAAGAACCAGGTTTCGCCCGAATATCGTCGAGAAACAGACGAACGGCGCAAAGTATCATTCGGTTTGGTGCACCCGTCCCCTGCGAGTGACGCGCGGCCCCGCAAGCGCGAAATAATATGTGGAGAAGATAGGACGGGATGAGGTTTGACGGGTGATAAGCTATCAGAAATCCGCCTTATACGCTACAATAAACGGCAGCCAACCATGCAGTATCTTAGGCAAATCTCTGATACCTTCCCGCCTCGAATTTGCTGTGGCGTTTTTAATTTATTTTTCCATGTATCCATATCATCCCCACACTCTACGTCTGGCGATTACCTACGCACGGCGGTACGGCCCCAAATGACTGATAACCCGCCTGAAATAAAAAATCACCTTTCCCAATACATAAAACCGACAAAGATCCCGATCGTTTTCTCACCATAGCTTTGATACACCATGGCTAAGTTGGACCGGTTTAAGAACTGGTTCAAAACAGATGAGGTCTCCGTCGACAATGAACTGCTGCTGCTTGACGACGAAAAGCACCCGGGGGTGTCGCAAGACGTTGCCCTCGGCGTGATGGCTCTGAAGACGTCGGAGTTCGACCCGACCACCTCCAACATGATCGAACAGATCATGACCGATGATTACGCCCAGGTGGTCGTCGAGGACGACTCGCCCTACCCCGAAGTGCGGGCGGCGATCCCGTCGACCGATGACCCCACTGTGCCCCAAAACACCATCCGGATGTGGGTGTTAGGGTTGATTTTCACCATGATTGGTTCCGCCATCAACTTGTTGTTCTCGTTCCACGCGCCGTCAGTGTCTATTTCTACACTCGTGGTGTCGATTTTGGCGTGGCCGTTTGGCTGGTTGTGGTACCTCGTCGTCCCCAAGAAATGGCGTATCGGCAAGTGTTATCTTAATCCCGGCCCGTTCAACGTCAAGGAGCACGCGCTTATCACAATTATGTCGAATGTGTCCTTCGGCGGTGGTGCTGCATATGCTACCGACATTTTGTTGGCTCAAAACCGGTTTTACAAGCTGGACTTTGGCTGGGGGTTCGACTTGCTCTTGATCTGGTCGACCCAATGTATCGGGTTCGCCATGGGGGGGTTGGCCAAGCGGTTCGTCGTCTACCCGGCGTCGGCCATCTGGCCCGCCAATTTGGTCACGGCCACTTTCTTGACTAACTTGCACATCAACAAAAACTTTGTTGCCAACGGGTGGAAGATCTCGAGATTGAAATTCTTCTTGATCGTCGGGATCGCCGCCTTTTGCTACTACTGGATCCCTGGGTTGATCTTCACTGGGTTGTCGAATTTTAGTTGGATTTGCTGGATCAAACCCAACCTGCCCATCATCAACCAAATCTTTGGTTCGAGTACCGGGTTGGCGATGATCCCCAACTCGTTCGCCTTGGACTGGTCGCAAATCATGGGTTACATTGGTTCGCCGTTGATCCCTCCCGCCGCCGTCCACGTCACCATCTTGCTCTCGATGGTGATCATCTTCTGGGTGGTGGTGCCCGGGTTGCACTACCTGAACGTCTGGTACGCCCAATACTTGCCCATCTCGTCGTCAGGGTCGTACGACAGATACGGTGACGACTACAACGTCACCAAGGTGATCAACTTGAAGACGTTGCAATTTGACGCCGAAGGGTACAAGAACTACTCGCCGCTTTTCTTGTCGACGACGTTTGCCATCTCCTACGGGATGTCGTTTGCTTCGATTTTGGCGACGATCGTCCACGTTGGTCTCTTCCACGGTAGAGAGCTTATCGATCAATTGAAATTGAAGGAAAAGCCCGACGTCCACATGCGGTTGATGCAGAAGAATTATCGGGAAGTGCCTGAATGGTGGTACATCATTGTCTTCCTCATCTTTTTCGGGATGTCGATTGCCGTCGTCCGGGCGTGGCCCACCGGGATGCCGGTGTACTCGTTGGTGGTGGCGCTTTTGATCGGGGCGTTCTTCTTGCTCCCCGTCGCTCTTGTCTACGCCCGTACCAACATTGCTGTTGGTCTTAACGTCGTTACTGAATTCATCATCGGGTACATGGTCCCCGGTCGTCCCTTGGCGATGATGATGTTCAAATGTTTCGGTTACATCTCGAACAACCAAGCCGTCACTTTTGTCCAAGACATGAAGCTTGGTCACTACATGAAGCTTGCCCCTCGGACTTTGTTTTCGGTGCAACTTGTGGCCACCATGTGGTCGAGTTTGGTGCAAATCTGTGTGTTGCGGTGGGCGTACGGGTCGATTGACAACCTTTGTGACAAGCACCAAAAGGACAAGTACACCTGTCCCAACGGGAGAGTGTTCTTCAACGCCTCGATTATCTGGGGGGTTATCGGTCCTCAACGTCAATTCTCCCACGGGCAAATTTACTGGGCGTTGTTGTTCTTCTTCGTCATCGGGGCTGCGTTGCCGGTTATCCAATGGTTACTCCTCAAGGTGTGGCCGAAGTCGCCGATCAAGTACATCAACTTCCCGGTGTTCTTCTCCGGTACCGGTAACATCCCTCCCGCCACCGCCTACAACTACCTTTCGTACGTGCTGGTGGGGTTGTTCTTCAACTACTGGATCAAGAAGCGGTTCTTCCACTGGTGGTCGAAGTATAACTACTCGCTTTCCGCCGGGTTGGATGTGGGGACGGTGTGGTCGATGTTGATCATTTTCTTGACCATCTACTTGACCAACACCGAATTCCCCAGCTGGTGGGGTAACGACTACACCTCCAGCACGATGGACCAGATGGGCACTGCCATCAGAGAACAGCCCCCGCCCGAAGGGTTTGGACCCTCGACGTGGTCTTGGTAATGACTGTATATACATGCAACATAATAATTTTAATGAAGCCACCTCTGAGACGATTAGTTGCCGCCACTTCCGGTGCCGGAACCGCAATGCCGACACCCACAATCAGGCGCCCACAATCAGATGCTCTCTTCTAGATTTCGGGCCGCATGCGGCAGAGCGTGTCGGAAGCATCGGCTCCGTGACACTCCGTAACGCCCCCTGGCGACCATTTCTCGTCAACCGCGAATCCGGTACACTTACATTTAGTTGCTTACCCCCATCACCAGCGTACCCGCCGGTCGTTAAGTGAATACTGTCATGGCGTCCCGCACTCAAGTTCTGCCATCCGCCGGTACTCGCGCCGATCCCGAACTGGCGCTGGTGCTCGCGAACGAGGTGCCGGCACCGCCCGCGGAAACTACACTACCGAACCATCACTCGCCCCAAATGTCAGAAACCTCCACGGAAGAGATTCCTGACGACCAGGTGTTTCGTCCCGTGAAGGACGAAAATGGTAATCCCACCAACAACCGGTTCAAAGTTAGCCGAGACTTGCCTGATGACTTGGACCAGTTCATCGAGGTCGCTCTGCCCAAGACGGGGATTCTTTCGTGCTTCAAAGTCTACCATCGTCAATCACAAATCGGCAAGAAGAAAGGCGGCGACGGCCCCGATCGCCGCAACACCGTGCTTCCCGATGGTTGGTTTCAGTGTCTGGTAGAGCACGAGGGCACCATTTGTGGCGAGTGGTTCTATTTACCGCACACATTTAGAGGCAATTGGCGCCATCTCAAGGCCCACGTCGATAAACAACACCCAGAACACCACGTGGCCCAACCGAAACGGGTGGTTGAGCAAACCTTCGACCCCGTCAACGACGGGATGGACTTTTATGTCGCCGACTTCATGGAAGAGTGCGGTGTGCTGCCACTGATCTTCCTGGACGCCCGGTTCCGACGCCTTTTGCGGCCCGAGATCTTGAAACACGTCCCCAATGAGCAACGGGCGACCGAGATACTCGAAAAGTTGGGCCGACAACGCAAAAAGATCAAGAAGCTTGCTTAACTACCCCAGTTACGAAATATATGGATGATGACAACAATGAAAAAATTGTTTTAATATAGTTATGGAATAGACTCTCAATTACAGAATCACAGACAAACACAAACAGCTTTATCGGTCGATAGTACTCCACAACATCCCCTGATCCCGCACATTGTCTACACTAATATTAATTTCCATTCATGAAATCCCGATCGGGTGATTTTAATCAGAGGAAGGTGCGTGATTTGTTTCCCATGTATCCGCAAGTTATTTAATCGACCATATAAGACAATAGTATTGCCCGACATCGTAACACTACGACGAAGCAGTTCTAGCTTTCGTTTCCGTTGATTCCGTCGTATATAGAGCACATACATGTGCCATAGTTGAGTTGCGTGGAGTCATTAACGGTATGAAATTGAATCCATAGTGACCTCGAGGAGTTTTTGTAATTCGAATTTTTGATGTTTATTGAAATCCTTGAATTCTGTACTTATCACCAACTTTGTACGCGCCCGCGTTTGCAGCGTATGCCCCCTCCCCCACCAGCTGAGACTCAACCAGAAGCTCAACCAGAGCTTCCTGAATTTACATTTGCGAATGTAAGGAATGATATCATTTCAGGGGTCAAGGCTCTCATCTATGACCCGAGGTGTCTGCGTCTAGTGGCTCCCCTCGTGGTCGTCTTGACTCTGTTGGCTTGCAAGATCATCATTGCCAAAGTACCTTACACGGAGATTGACTTCTCCACTTATATGCAACAGATAGCGAAGGTTAACAACGGGGAGATTGACTATCTGGAAATCTACGGAGACCTGGGACCCATTGTGTACCCTGCTGGATTCATCGCAGTCTACAAAGCTATTGCCCAACTCACTGATGGCGGGGTCGATATCAAGCTGGCACAGCAAATTTTTAGCTATGTTCTTATATTTACGAACTTGCTTGTGGTACTTACTTACGTGGTATCGTTTGTGCCTCCCTGGACGATTTACTTGTTACTTTGTTCCAAACGGATATTCTCAATTTATGTCCTCAGAATGTTCAATGATTGCTTTACTACCTTGGCAATGGTAGCAGTGACGTTGATCTACCAACAAGCTGCTTACCAGTACAAGCAGCTGTCGCTCATTCTGTTTTTGTTGGCGGCTGTGGGTATGGACGTATACCTGATGGCCGTGTCGATCAAGATGAACGCCTTGTTGTATCTCCCAGCAGTTTTGTTGGTAACTTATTTTGTTGTTGGTCAACTGACGTTGAAGCTTTTACTAGTCCTGGCTATTTTCCCTCTCATTCAGTTGATCATGGGATGGAACTACCTCGTGCCTTTACTCAATGATAAGTACGCCGTTCACATTCGCTGGAACTATATCAATAATGCGTTTGATTTCAAGCGGAAGTTCTTGTACAAGTGGACAGTCAATTGGCGCTTCATTGGCGAGGAATGGTTCAATAGCGACGTTTTTGCTAAAATACTTTTGCTTCTTCATGTTGCAGTGCTTTTGTGGTTTTTATTCACACGCTTCCTTAGTCCCCAGCTTACTGGGGAACCTCGCGTCAAATTGATCACCCAAGCTCTCAAAGGTGGCGCCACTCCCTCAGCAGTAAATAAGTACTTAGACCCTGTCGCTGGGCCTCGATTGGTTATGTTGGTGTTTTCAGTTACCAACGTAGTTGGTGTGATGGCTCTGCGGAGTTTGCATTACCAGTTTTTGCTGTGGTATTTATGGCAATTGCCTTTCTTGTTGTGGTCTACTGGGTGGCCCATGCCAGTGTGCATTGTGGTGTGGGTTGCTCACGAGTACTGTTGGAATGTCTTCCCGCTGACGCTGGTGTCCTCTGCTTTATTAGTTACCATCTTAGGTGCCGTAATTACTGGGGTTTGGTTCAATCCACGCATTTGGGGTCCCCTGGAGCCCATCTCCACAGAGAAGAAGGAGGAATAGTTTCGTTAGTATTTATTAAGACGATAATCCATAGTTAGCTACCAGTTTGTAATGTTTTCCACCTCACCGAACACTGAATTACCTCCATTATCAACGTTCTTGACGTGAGTCTCCCATTGGGGGAATAACTCCACCTTACCCAGGTTATCATCATAGTATTCCGGCAACTTTTCCTTCAAAAAGTCGGTACACCATTTGTCAATTTGTTCAAATTCCAACAAGAACGCATCGTGGCCTTCAGGAGAGTCCAAACGCTTGAGCACAGCATTGGGAATACTGTTACCCAACAACTCTTGCTCACTGAAGGTGAAAAGACCATCGGAAGAGATACCAATGATCAAGTGGGGTTGGGTAAGGGTGCCAAGGAACTTGGGTAACGGGTCCTCAGCATCGGCGTCAGAGTTGACTTCGATTTGACCACGTGTGATATCGTGCGTGTCCAACTTTCTTGTTATCAGGATGTAGCAATTCGCGTCGAAACGGGAGATAAATTTGTTACCTTGATAACGCAAATACAGCTGAGCAGTGAAATATGTTTGAGGTTTGGGGACACTGTCGCCGTTAGTGGTGGGCAGCTTCGATTTATGCGATCGCGAACCTTCGTTGTGAATCAACCAGTTTTCCTCATCTTTGGTTCGCGGGTAACGAATCCCAGTCTCCTCTTCTTGACGTTTCCGTTCAGCAGCAGTTACAGCTGTCAGAGCGCCTGCAGGTTGCTGGTTAGGCAATTTACGGCCAAATCTCGTTTCGAACGAATTACGAGAACGGTAAGTCAAGAGTGCCGCCATTCTCGCAGCTGAAAGACCCAGATCGGGTTTCGCCCCTTCGTTTTCAAAATAGTAGCCGTCATCGTAGTTAGGGTCCGAGAAAATACACTGTCTTTGCGTTTCGTTCCACGAAATACACCACGCCAGAGCTCTGGCCAGAGTGGCAAGAGCAATTACCAGACGAACGTAATCGTCATTGCGATAAGTAGCCAGGTATTCCAAAGCTAACATGCCCCCCATGGACCCACCGATGACTGCGGCAATCTTCTTGACCCCTAAGGAGTCAAGGATGAGACGATGAATCTTGATATCGTCCTTCACGGTGACCAAGGGGAAAGCAGGACCATAGGGTTGATTTGTAGAAGGGTCAATCGACACGGGAGAGGCCAGCCCATAAGGCAGACCCAAGAAGTTGATGCAAATGATGAAAAAACGCAGGGGGTCGAAGGTCTTATTGGTACCGAGCAAAGGACCCCACCAGTCCTGAACATCCAGTGACCCAGTAAGAGCATGACAGATAAGAATGACGTTGTCCCGATCAGCATTTAGCCGACCCCAGGTTTTGTAGGCCACGGGGAACTTTTCAAGTACTTCTCCGCATTCGAGTTTGAGCGAGGGGATCTCGACTATCGTCTGTCCCGGTACCATTCTAGCGAATGCGTTTACCGAGCGTTCTTTGTCGGTAATATCTTTATATGAGGTCATCTTGTGTAACGGAATCGCTGAAAAGCTCTCTGAATTGGTGTCGATCAATGAGGACGGTGCACCAATTGGTCCAACTGTGGCTCCAACTGTGGCGGTATAGGATATGCGATGGGGGTTTTGCTGATAAACTGCTAGCCGTTCAACAAATGAATCCCGGTCTAATCTTAGGCAGTTTCGTTTCTCCGATGAGTTTCAAGGGAAATCAAATTTAGTGACTCTGGTTTTTCGGACCCTTAAGCAGACGATGGTATCACCTCACGTGTCGGCGAAAATTTCGTGTGGAGAAGCATTATACCGAGATCAAGACACTAACTCCGAAGTCGCTTAAAACTGTTAAATGTCATGTTGTTTACGATAAAATTTAGCTTGGAAGTATGGTCTCATTCGTGATTTTCGCCGGTACCGGCTCGCGTTGACGCCGGGAAGCCCATACACTCGAGCTACGCTATCTGCACATCGGGGTTTGGTTGTAGCTCAATTATACAGAGTGCATGATTGCCTTCGCCAACTCGTACAAGACGGTCGATTGGTACTGTCACCGAGAACAAATGTTTCCGAGAAGCTTAGCTCACTATTGTGGAATATGGAAACTACCAACAATAGCTCATAACTAGTTAACGATATGCGATAACACTTCAGCTAGTTGAAATGATGTTTTCTCCGGAAAACGCAACTGCACCAAAAGATACAACTAAAAATCTTTTCGTGGACAATCTTGACTTTCCTGCTTTGTTGTACACTTAGGTCTGTTGTGTCTAATTGTAAAGAATTGATGTTAAGCAGCTTACTTGGGGTCGATATGGCTGGATGTCTAAATGAATAGAGATGATTTATGGTCCCACCCTTTTGAACACGTAAAGTTATTTATCTACTCTTTGTACCGTAACTTAGTTTCTCATCTTATCAATAGTCTGCTCAAACGTACAATGTACCATGCACCCCTTGCTTCTTGCACAAATAATGTTTAAACACTTCTGACTTTTCCTCATATCACTTTCACTAAATCAAGTCGAATATTTACGTATTTGCGCCGAGTAGATTTCAAGTCATGTTTCTTGGTCATAGCTTACTATTGCCATATCTACAACCGGTTCGCACCCCGGAAATTTACCCCACATTTCGTTGATCATACGACGCAAAAAGTATTAAAGGGATAAAAAAATCATGACCGCTGAGAGAGATGTAACCATGATTGCAAAGAGCCTTGATGACTTGAAACTCAATCTCAAAGTTATGCTTGAGCGCGTTGAAGCACTCGAGAGTGTCTTAGCTCTGCGGACAATACCGATCCCTTCAGCCCCTTGTACTTTGCTGCTACCGTTGGAGATCATTGGCCTTATACTTGAGAATCTTACCCAGCGTGACGTTTATCCATTTCTATCACTTTCGAGAGGCATTAACTACGTGGCAAGAGCGCGATTGCTTCGACAAATTTGTGTTGTGGCGGAAGGGCAGGTACCTAATCTCCACGAGTCAAACGAGGACTTGAAGCTGTGGCTGATGCTTACAACTCATCAGTTTTTCATAATTGTGGAGCTGATTAAAAGCTGGCCTGGGGTCACCGTTGTTTTGCATCAGCCTCAATTTTCTCAGGCTCTTATTAACAAAATTAAAGATAAGGTGGCACCCGCAGAGGTAATCGTCGTTGACAGCATATCGATTAGGCCAAATGGTATGCTTGAACGCCTTCAAACTGTGAAAGCTTCAAACGAAGATGCATTGAGGCAACTTAACAGTGATGTTGATACCTCAATCATGTTGACACCCGAGGTGGCCACGGAACATCTTTCACGGCTCACGTTGGTCGGCCCCAGCATTGAAATACCTAAGCTTCACTCAAAACTCGACGTCGACTGTCTCGAAATCTTCGGCGAAGTTAATGGGATCGACGAGTTCCTTAACCTTGGAGCTATTCGTCAGTTGACTGTTGCAAGTGCGTGCGTGAAATATAACCTGACAATATATCAGCTCGCCCCGCAATTCAAGAACTTGAGAGATTTGTGCCTTGCAGGGTCATTCTTCGGAAGCCAGTTCATCCCAGCGTTTCCGGATACGCTTCGACGTTTAGTGGTCCATTGGATAACCGGATTTCCCACCCCTTGGACTATATCATCAGGCGCGAGCCATTATAAGGCAGAACTTGCATACCTAGAGATTTGCCTGGGCACAAGTTTTCCTACCAACACATGGCCAAGACCGTCTTTGAGTGTTGAGCCCGATCCCAAAGTTGACACAAAAGAGATACTAGAAGAATTAAAGCTGGTCGATTTTGCTCAGCTTGCAACTGTTGTGATTCAAGGTCGCCGTTTCCTTCCTCGTCGTGTATTAGGTGAGTGGTATGAAACCATAGAGGTGTGAATTTTTTGAGAATTAGGGTAAATTGAATCGTCAATTAATTAAGAATATCATTCTGCATCGTCAACGCCAAGTGAGGATCTAAGCTGAAGATCCTCTCCAGTAAGTTCGTTCACTCCATCGTAATATATGCTGGAGTTCAATTGAGTATCTTCCTCAACATCCTTGTGATTTTCACCATTGGTATCGGGTATTTCTGGTGACTCATCAACGTCAGTGGCGACATTATCGTTGTCGAGTGGTTCTTCCTGCAAATACAACAGCTGTTCAAAATCCAGTTCACTCGCATCGTCATCATCCACACTCGCTTTCTGGGTTTGTTGCTCCTCCTGCTTTAACCTCCTGAATTCTGCAAGCTCTTCATCCTTTTCCGCAGCGGCAATGTACACGGATTCATCAATGTCAGGGTCTCTTTCAGTACCTAAATGGATATCTTCTAGCACTTTGGGAAACTTTTCTGCTATCTCAGGAGCCAAATAGTCTTGGTTGACAATGCCATTTTCGTATTTGGGATTGTACTTGTAGTCCTTACCATACCCCAAGTTTTGCATAAGTGAAGTTGGCGCGTTTCGAAGATGCATGGGAATCGGTGCCATTGCTAGTTCAGGGTTTTCATTCAAGAAGGCTTGTGTGGATCGTAATGCACGGTACAGTTTAGTCAGCTTCGGAGCAGAGGCAAGTTTCATGGCACAGTGTGCAAGAATTATTTCTCCTTCAGGCATGCCAATGAACTCTAACGCGTCCTTCGTAGCAACCGCAAAAGGCAAGCATGTGGAGTCTCGAAGGCCGATGTCTTCACTGGCGATTACAATCATTCGCCGAGCAATGAACAATGGATCTTCACCACCACTGAGCATTTTGACCAAGTAAAACATGGCGGCATCTGGATCGCTGCCTCGAACAGATTTATGGAAAGCGGAAATAGCATCGTAATGGTTCTCGCCCTGCCGATCATACATTACATGAAACAAGCGTTGCGAAAACACTTCTTTCTTCAAAGTCTCCAAGGATATTTTGATAGCCCCAATATTGCAGTCCACAATATCATAATCCAGCCCACTAAAGAATGCATTGATCAGCTCCAAAAGATTGAGAGCAATGCGGGAATCACCTTTGGAGGCTCCAGCAAGGTATTCAAGAGCATCATCCTCGAGACAAAGTAGATGTAGTTTATGCTTTTGAGCTCGCTCTTGGTTCACAAAAAGAAGGGCTCGATTAATAATTTTCTTCATGATTTCGGGATTGATTTGCTCCAAAGTGAAAACATGACATCGTGACAACAAAGCATTATTAAGGGTGAATGAAGGATTTTCGGTAGTCGCGCCAATGACAGTTAATTTGCCCTTCTCCAACACTGGTAGAAGCGTATCTTGTACGGCTTTGTTATATCGATGTATCTCATCTAGGAAAAGGATGGTACGCCTTCCAGTGAGTTTATACTCATTTTCAACGGTGGAAAAGACTTCTCTGAGTTTCTTCGTTGTACTATCAGCCCCAGATAATTCGATAAACTTATGGTTAGATGTATCAGCGACAATGCGGGCTAATGTGGTTTTACCCACCCCTGGAGGGCCCCAAAGGATGAATGATGGGATTGGGTTGGCTTCTATGAGCTTTCGTATTATACCCTGGGGACCTAATAGTTTCTCCTGCCCAAAATACTCATCTAGAGTGGTGGGCCGAAGTCGATGAGCCAACGGTGTACCGGGGGCGTATTCGCGTTTAGGAGCAAAGGGTATGGATTTCAGATCAGCCAGCTTCTCTGTCGGAACTTGCGAATGGCTTGGTTCAACAGACGTTGCCAGTCCAGCAGACGTCCTCGAATTTTCAACCCTTAGTTGTTGCGTCGATACCTTGAAGCCTTTCGGATTTGATTCCGCATCTGCTCCAGGTGTAACCTCTGATCCCTCTTTATCAACAGGTGGTTCCAGCTTTGCTTTAGGTTCATCTTCCTGACGAAACAGTCGTCGTTTCTTTGCGAGTAACTCTGAAGTAAGTGACGAGGTCCGACTCTTGCGCTTCAAGCCTCGCCGCTGAGATTGTCCCAAATCCCTTAGCAGCCCCTGGGACTCTTGCTTGTCTAGACACAGGTTAACATGGCGCTCAAGAACGTCTTCAGCAAACTCCGAGCTACAAATAGGGCACACTGCCATACGCGTCGCGTTTTTGGTGGGTTGAGCTGAACTACGATATTAGTGAGCTATGACGATCATCACCGAAACCCATGAAAGTGGAATTCTGTGGTTGACTATGAAACCTAATAGTGACTACACAACAAAATAGGGATGTGCTCACAATGTATTTGAGGTGCTTTTGTGTAATTGTCCCGATGGGGCACATTTATGAAATTTTGATTAGAGAAGCGTACCCCATTAGCAAACTTTGGATCAGGCAGTTCAAGTTGACCTGCCATCGTATTGACTAAGCCACTTCTTCTTCAGCGAAGATTGTGCCAAGCCTTTGTCGATTTAGATCACTCGTCCGGAAACCTGCAACTTGTGAGCACGTGACTCTCATGAAAGTTTGCTAGCAATACCCCAGACTATAGTAGACGATAAGCTCGATATAACATTTAGTAGAGCATTTCCAGCATTTGCAAAAGGTCCTATGATCCTGCAGATCTCATAAATCCCATTAATCCTACATTTTGTAGTGGCCTCTACAGCTATGCGGATGACCCCTTAACAACCAGGCGTCAGTACCGTTTTCGGCCTCACCACTACATTGAGCATAGGCGCGTGGCGAAGTACATCAGGTTCGCTGTCAACGCATTCCATTAGACGACGTGCCACTATACGTTTCTATCGACGCCTTTCCTGAAACCGGTACCAATCCGATCGCTTCCCTACTTTTCCAGTGCCTAAGTTGCGCATCCCGCTCTTTCATACCATTGGCCTGGGCCGCCCTTGCCCGTCTGCTCATAAGTGATTGATGAGGCGACATTACGTGAAGCTCATCAATAATGAGTTCCGTGAGCTTCAGCTTACTCCCGAACTCAAACGGAAACTGTTATTCGATTTGATCGACTACTGTGTTCTGTTAAGTGAGCGAGTAGAGGCTCATGAACTGGATCTGCTTCAACTGTTCATCCGTGGGTTCTTGGTGTTTCACTACTTCATCAACACATTTATACGAGTTCACTTTTTGGGTTTTGACCAATTTATCGACTCCAATCACAGTGATTTCATCATCTATCTCAATGTATTCGCCTACTACGATGACCCCCAAACTTTCGTCCTGGAATGGGGTGAGATCTCACTGCAGACCATAAAACTGTATATCCTCGATTATCTCATGGAGAAGAATGTTCTTACTTATGACGTTGAGGAATTTTACCTGTGGATGTACGACTACATTGATTATATCAAGGATCAAGATCGTGAAGCAAGTGTTGGCAATATCGATAAGTTCTCATATGAGGAAAGCGATGGTGACTCGTTTGAGGAGCGGTTCCCGAAGCTCACACTTGAAGACGCTCCTATCGTCACCGCTTTCTCCAACAGCTATCACCCTACGCCATCACCGAATGCCAGCACTATGAAGCTGGCTAGTGATACTTCGTTGCCTATTATACCCTCCCAACCAACTGTGCATAAATTCCAAGACAAGCTCACGCCGTATCCTCAAACTGAACGATTGGATGATACCCCACTCCATCCCAATCGCGAACCTACGCGTAAGGGATACCATCCAACCCGTTCGATGTCAACCAAGAGTTACACTTCACCGGCGCCGCCACCGCATCGCGTTCCTTATGAAAGAAGAAAAGCGCCTCCTCCAGACCCTCCGTCAAACACGTCGAGCGCCTCAAGCATTTCCCACGACTATCTGAAACCTCATACAACTCGACCTCCGATTCCTCAAACAACGCCTGTTGCAAACCGACAATTAGGCTACCATCCTTTTGGTAGTGCTGCGTCCTCATCGACGAATGGGTCTTCGAACGGAAATTTGCAATCTAAGCAAAGTCCTCGACAAGTCCAAGCTCAGATGAATAACGCTCCTGTCGGCTCAAATACCTCAAGAGAGCAAATACCTGCAACTGTTCAAGGACAACCCCCAAAGCCACCCCAAGGATACGGTAATTCTGGCTCACTTGGTTATATGTCAGCCTCCCCGCAGGTGTACTCAGGACCGCCGCAAGGATACCACCCGGGACCACCACAAGGATACCACCCGGGACCGCCGCAAGGATATCATCCAGGCCCACCTCAAGGCTATCAACATGCTTACCCGACTGGTCCATCTAATGGGTACTATGTTGCTGCCCCACCGCAGGGGTATCCACAAGGACCCTCTCAGATGAGTTCACAATCGATGGGTCTGTTCACTCAACGTTATGATGTCTGTGGTCTTCGAAACCTAGGAACAACCTGTTACCTTAACTCCACGGTTCAACTTTTGTTTGGTGTGGATGACATGCGGCGGTTATTGCTGGGAGATATTTACAACTACATCCGAAAACCAAAAATGCTTCAGCAGCTTGAAAATCGCAATATTAACAAGGATGTAAATCTTTTGGTGGATGCTTCTCGCTCATTATGGCTGACATTCAAGAAGCACGCCGGTCAAGTTATCACCCCGTCGAAGTTTGTCCGCATTGTAAGCATCCTCAAACCCGATTTTAATCTCCCTAACGATCAACAGGATGCTCAAGAATTTTTGCTCTTCGTTTTGGATAGGCTTCACGAGGAATTGAGTGATACGACCAAGCTTGGTGAACATAACTATGAGCGTGTGCTACGAGAGTATGTGCGTCAATGGGATATTCATATTTCTGAGCCGGACATGAAGGGATATCTTAGTTGGTATCGACAATTGCTTGAGCATGAGGGCACGAGTCCTATTCACGATCTTGTTCAGGGCCAAGTGCAACATAAGCTCGTCTGTGGTCAGTGCGGATTTGAGTCGACACTGTACTCTCCGTTTACCATCTTGTCTTTGGCAATTCCCAGCAATAAACCAGTTGTGAATTTGTTGGAATGTTTGCAAATGTTCACTAGCGATGAAGTGTTGAGCGGCGACAATGCGTGGAACTGCCCCAAATGCTCAAAAGAGCCACATGCCAATCCTTTGGACAGTCATCCCGTATTCACACCAAAAAAGCTGGGTATTTTTAAGTTGGGCAGACGATCAAAACTGCCCAGCAAAGATCCTAAGAAGCTGAAAATCAAGAAAAGCTCTATCAGCACGAAAAAACTTACCTTTATCAAATTCCCAAAGGTTTTGTTTATTCACTTGTCCAGATTTCTGATGTTCAGTATGACAGACAAATTGGACACAGCTATTGACTTCCCGTTGATCCTAGGTTTTATGCCAACAATCAACTACAAATTGTGTGGGGTTATCAATCATTATGGTAACTTGAAACTGGGACATTATACGGCGATTGTCAACAAGCTGACGTACCATCAACAAGAACGGTCGACCCGTGAAAACATCGATCATCCCTATTGGTGCAATTTCGATGACGGTGTATTCCATGAGAACATCCCGTTTGGCGCCAACCCCCATTATTCGCAAACCCTGCGTGACGTATACGTTTTGGTTTATGAGAGAATATAGTTATATAAAATGCATAGTAGCTTATTACTGTTGCGGGCCAAACCCATCTCCAATATTTATGAATCATAGTTGGATCATAATAATACGCTTTGCACAAGTTGGCTCAGTATAAACTCGAGTGACCCAGGCCAAAGTATGTGTCAATGATCTCGTTGCTTGTTATAATTCCTTGAGCAGAACTACACCCACGTAATGCCTAAGCCATGAACACAGTATCACATTTGAATGATCTTTTTTCAACTCTATGTTAATCGAATTCTTGGTCCACCCCTCGTCGCTCCGGTGGGGTGCGCGCGAAAATTTTCGACGACTAACCATCAGCAATCATGTCCTTCTTTGGCTTTGACACCAACGGTCCGCAGAGCGGCCAGAAGGAGGTATATGAGTTCCAAGATACGTACGACGGTCTTGGTGACCAGTTGGACGAAACTGACGATGCGTTCAATGACGAAACGTTTGGTGTGACCCCTCAGAACATCAGAAAGGATTTCTCGTTCGGCGACGCCCCTGGCCAGCCTCAACAGCAAACCCAGGTGCCTACGACTCTGTACGCTGCTGCTGCTGCTCAGCCCATCAACGATGATCAATTCATGGAAGATTTATGGGGTCTGTCCAACGCGCCCAAGGGTAAGCTGCCTGCCGCCGAAGGTGCGGGTGGCGACAAGAAGATCATGCTGTTGGAAGAGATCGAAGCTCAATTGACCGCAATTGACCCCTCTCAGATGCCCAGGGTACCTCAAGGTGCTCCACCTGCTCCCCAAGGCATGGCTCAAGGTTTCATGATGCCTCCCCCGCAAATGGGGTACATGATGCCACCTCAAGGGTTTATTCCTGGCTACGGCGGTCAATTTGTCCCTGGTATGCAATACCAAGGTGTGCCGATGCAAATGATGCCGCAAATGTACGGTCAACCTGGTCAACCCGGACAACCTGGTCAAGCAGCTCAACCCGGACAACCCGGTCAAGCAGCTCAACCTCAGATGATCCCTCAAGGCCAACCTGGTCAAGGCCAGCCTCAACCCCAGCAGCCCCAGCAGCTTCATCAATTGCAATCTCAGCAACTGCAACAGGCCAATCAATCCCAGGCTCAAACCGCACCTGGCCAGCCCATTTCGGCGTCCATTGCTGCCCACCCCGTTGTTCAAGCGACTCAACAACCTCAATTGGTCGCCCAACCCCAATCCCAAGAACAACAACAGCAGCAGCCAGTTTTGCAACAAACTGCTCAACCAGCTGCGCAGGCACCTGCAGACCTTTCGCAATTCCCCGTGCTTGGATCCAAAGAGGCTAAGCCTCCGATTCACCAAATTCAACACCACTCGGTTGATGATTTGACTGAAGAACAGCAACAAAAACTCGCTAAGCGTCAAGAAAAGGTTGCGCGGATCATGAAGTACCTGGGTATCATGAACCCCAAGGATAAGGATTTTGTCACTCGTTTTCAACTTGCCCAAATTGTTACCGAAGATCCTTACAATGAAGACTTTTACGCTCAAGTCTTCAAGGTGATTCACCCTAAAGCGAACTCCACAGGTTTGCCGGAAGATGAGCACAACTCGATTGCTCAAGCTTACCTTGAACAACTGGGTCATCGCTTGGGTGGTCGGTACAAGCGTGCCGATGTCGCACTCCAACGGATGCAACAGCAAGTTCAAAAAGCTGTCACTGTTGCTAAGGAGCGCCCCAAGTTGTCACAATACGCCAAGGAAGGTGCCTTAGGTCGTATTTCTTTCGGCCTGGGTAAGAAGCCGAGACAACAACTTGAACTCTTGTCAAAGGCAGTTCAGAAACAGATCGAAGAGGAAGGTGAAGACAAGGATCAAGCCCAAGGTGAGCTGGCATTTGCTGAGGATGGTCCTGCCGCTCCACTTGTGGCTCAGCTCAAGAAGGAACGTTCAACTCTGATGCTGGCCCCTAGAATCCCTAACAAGCGTTATTCTAAGCGTGATATTATGCTGATTTTGGAGAACATCATTGCGCAATTGATGAATGTGGAGCTGGAACTGCGGACTCTGGAGAAGGTCGATACCACTGCTTTATGGGAGCTGTTGAGAGTTCTTGAGCAACTGCTGCTGCTGGGTGACGAAGAAGCTGAAGTTAACCCCTTCATCCAGTGCCTTAACTACAACAAGATGCTCAAGATTCTTCTGAGATTGTTCAAATTTTTGACTCGGGAGCAAGTTTTGACTATTGTCACCCTTGTTATGTCCAACCTTGAAAATTTGAATGTGGTGAAGAATGGTAGCTACACTACTTATGATGACAAGAAGGTACCGGTTTCGGTCCAAAAGCTTGTCGAGACTTACACGATGACTTTCTCGAAGGTTTTGATGAACGCAGTGCTTGACTTCAAGTTTAACGAAATCATCGGGTTGTTGGTGATCTTGATTGAGCACAATAACGTGCCTTTCGTGCTGACGACGAAGATCGGGCTTCAAGTGCTTACTACTCTTTTGTCGCGGGCGATGTTGATCATCGGTGACGGAAGACTTTCAGCTACCGAGTTGTCGCTGTGGCAACTGTGCTACGACGAGTTATTCACGCTGCTTGAACTGAGAATTGCTGCGATCTTCCCGCCCCACCTTGAAGGTGACGACGTGGATGACAACTACATCTGGCAATTCTTGGCTACCCTTTGTTGTGGCGGTAAGTTGAACCACCAGCGTATTCTTGTCGATGAGGTTAGAGACGAGATTTTCGGGACAATGAAGCGTGCGAAGGAGTTGGGCTCTCTGCCTCAAGATCAGTACAAGAAGCAAGCTTTGTTGAACAACTTGAATATGTTCTTGAATGTTATGGGATTGGTGGCTGACGAGAACGAAATCAAGGAGTTCCAGGCGTGATGTAATCTGTAATTTTTATGCGTATAATGCATTATATAACACTTTCGCCTATTTGAGCGATAACGAATACAAACAAACTAGCTCACATACCCCTTTACCCTCCAACGCGGGTTGAAGGATTGCTTTTCAAGTTTCAAATCAATCGAAGTACAAGGTCAAGCCGACACTGTGGCAGGACACGCTGTTGCCTAGGGGGCGTTGTTATGTAGCACAAAAGCTTAAATCGCAGTCCGCGTTTGTGTGGGGTCGCCGTTCGCAACGCGGCTCCCTCCTCGGAATTACGTCTCGGCCTAGATTGCGAAAGCGCAACATTAGAACAAAATGAAACGTTTTGACGTATTTGTAATAATCCAAATACAGTCCTTCAGTTGAAACAATGTGGGGGTATTTCAGGGACGCTCAGGCGTTGATCATTGTGTCTCTGGGATGACTACTTACGTTACTTAGTCATTAGCTTCATTCAATCACGTATTGAATCTGGACAATGGCTGGACAATGGCTTGCATCGTGGCAGGACCCTTACTAAGTTTGTGAGATTTGTGGCGCGAGTTATGGTGCCCTCTGGACAGACATCGTCAATTTTTGACTTGGCACTGTCGGAGATAACAATGCTATTGTCACTTGACGTTATGCAGAGGAATAACAATGCAAACATCTTGGACGATGACTGCGATATCGAGCCAGCCTGAGATTAACCTGACAGCGGAGCCATCATGTTCGCAAGACGCTCTGCTCCAAAGCTACACTTTTTGTCTAGGATTTGTTGATAATTAATATAAATATGTACTACTATTTGATGATCAAAATTTGTCAGTGGTACATGCTTCCGGCGTCGTCATGTTGGAGTCCAGCTCCTCAAATGCTACGGCGGCGGTGACGTCAAAATCGAATATGTCATCTACCAGCAGGACGTCGTCGTCTTCCTCCTCGTAGGGCTGGTTGAGCACCAGTTGCATATGAACGAGCTCAACGCTTTGAGCCAAAGCTGGTGCTTTAGGGTCAGCTTTAGCGGCATCGGTCACGGACTCTTGAACGTCAGTGGCAGCAAGGTCAGTTTTCGACAGTCCCAGTCTTGCTGTGAAATAAGCGGTTGTTCGTTTGTCAAGATTATCTGTTTCCTCACTCAGAGTAACGTCGAGAGGAGTCAGTGTCAGGCATTCATGAACCCCCTGCGGGTCCAAGGATTCGTCGCTAGTACCCAGCTCGGGCAGCCTCACAATTTCCAAAGGCACGATGAACTTGGAGCGAACCTTATCGCGAGGCAGAGGTGATGACCCCAGACCACGGGAGGTCATCACCCGCATAAGGTGCTTGGATTTCTCACGTTCTTGTTCAAGCAGAGATTGTAGCAGCGCCACCTCCTTGCGGTGACGCTCAACGGTAAGGTTGTACTTTTCCATGAGTTGCATGTAAGCTTCACGGTAAAGGTCCAGTGCCATCAGCGATGCCAGAGGAAGATCGCGAGGCAATTCGGGAGGCACACTGACCGTCTGGGGCTTGATGACGCCAGAGTCATCGCTCTCACTACCAAAGCCCATCCCCACATCAACAACTTCTATATTAGACACTCCTGCGAGGTCTGATTGGTCAATTGCGGGACTTCTGGGAACCTCAACCATTTGGGGTTTGGCTGCTGACTGATAGGTTTCAACGTGGCGTGATGTTATGTCAAAGTCAGAGATCCCATCAAGGTTCTCCGCCGAAGGGTGTAAATCGTGAGGAGGAAGTAATTCCAGTGACGCGGTTGAGGTTGGCGATGGGTCCTTCGTCAGTGTTGACAGTGCTTTGGCTGCTGGGAGCAGAGACGACGGCGGCACCACGCCGCCGGCGTAGCGTTGGCTAAGGCTACCAATGGCAGTGGGCTTCGGAGATGCCGCGGGGGAGGCTGTAGTTCCAGTATTGACTTCGGGAGATCTGAGACTGAGGCGCCTCAATGGCATTTGACCCCGAGCCAGATGGCGGCGGGGGATAACCGGCGACACTGTTATCGCCCCGGCATCGTCTTCGTCCAACGGCGACTCCAGCACTGTGGGGAGTTTTGGCGATGATGAGGTTAGTGACGGCATACGCGGCGGATCCAGGAATGACGTGACTGTTTGGGGCAGGCGGTCGTCGTCGGCAAACCCCGTGCCCATTTTCGAGGAAGCCGGGGTGGTTGGGGTCATTGGCATTGTCAGAGGCAGAAGCGACGGCAGAACCAGGCTGCGCTTAGGGTCGAACGAGATGACGACGTCCTCGGCGACCAGAGCCAACGGCACAATCTCCGATTGCAGGTCGTCCCAGGAGTCGTCGGGACCCATGAGCGTTTCTTCCACCGTGGAGACGATGCGCTTGTGACGCGGCAGTGGCAGCGGCAACGGACCAAGGGACTTGCGGTCAGGCACGGGTGGTTTGGCCTGAGGGTTAGGGTGGGGCAGCCATGTCAACGGCAGCAGAATGTGTTCTTTCCCTGCCAACAAGCTGAAGTGTTCTCCCAGCAGACGCTCCAGTCCGTGGCGACGGGCGCGTTCCTTGGGAGAGCCACTGGTTTTCTTTTGGCTGAAGAGACCCAATATCCCTTTCTTCGCCATGGTGGAAGGCGGCGATGCGGTTACTGCTATTCGTTGCTCGGGCGGCAGACGTCGATGGTTATAAATCTCGCTTGATGCTAACCTGCAAGCCGATTATTATGATTTTTTTTTTATTTTTTCTTCCATTGATGTCGCGAGGGAATCAATGCATCATTGTGCGCAACTAGGGTGATCATGCAGATATCCCCCGCCATATCGGTGGTGTGCCCAATAGGTAAGGTTGAGACAATAGCAACTATCGCTACTACAAGAGGATAACATAACAGGTTCTGGTGGCAGATGAATACGTAGTGGCATCCGCAATATACAGCCAAGCAAGAGCTTGTTAAAATCTCGCACCCCCTAGATCTATCTACCATCATGTATCGGCAGGGGTTACCAGAAGTCACCTTGCGAAGAGCGCAAATTTGACATCCTGCAATTCGGAACAAAGACATTCAGGCCTAATTAGTAAGTGGCCAGGGTCATGGATCCAAGGATGTGCTTCCAGAATGTTTGAGTAAGCTATGGGCCATAGTCCATTTGGACCCTTTGCTCGCTTGTATGCAGGCTTTGTTTTGATCTGCAATTGTGCTCGACGCGTTTTGCGACGCGCTCGCTGTGTGGTGGCATGTTTCCCCTGCTGGTAGAGCTTAGGCCGATATGTGCTAACTTAAGCTTTTATGGCGAAAACTGGAAAGAGTCGATGACAAAACGATATCATACAACTTCAGAACGCAAATGGAGGCTCTGATTGGATGCACTTGATTTTTGTTAGACTGAGGGTAGAGGTGCCAGCCGTGTTCTGGTGATCTGGAGATATCGCATCGCAGACACTAAGGTAGGTTCGAAGTGAGGGTTTATCGTGAGCGCTTATCGTCCGCTTTCATTTCACTAATGGCGATATATTCGAGGGGTTCACTGTTCCTGAAATAACCCCTTTCTTGTCCCATCAACGCGTAATGTGGCATCCGGCCGTTGGCATCGAGATGGTGAGAAAGACGCGACTTGCAGGCGCCTTTCTAGGAACCTCCGTCGGCTACATGCATCAAGTCTACTCAAAGTAGCACTTCACAACCGGAAAAAATCGGACTGAGTTTTGCAATTGTTTAGGGTCAGTGAACACTGAATATCCAATAAGTTTACATGCCTGGAATCAGACCGAGAAACGGTCCATGTGAGATCCGAATATAGGTTGGTGGGGCACCGCCGATGGTCTGGCTACCCCCCATCAGACTCTTGCTTGCTGGGATAAACTATAACAAATTGCCCAATGATTCTTAGTCACTGCTTCAGTATCTCGTACTCAAGCTTCAATCTTTCCAACTAACGAACTGTTGAGGTAACGAAACATTACAAGGCTTGCCCTCAGCGGTTTTTACGGATAAGTTTTCTAATCCGGCCTTTGACAGAGAATTGTTATGATTTAATAAGTCAATCGGCTTGATTGGATAAACTAAAATCTGTGTGTCGCTTTCAAAGTCGAATACACCTTCTCTAGGCTAACTCATCAGCCATTACACCGAACGCATATGATCACTCGTAAAACTGTTGCATCACAATCACAGATCCCCAGAAGGTCCAAACAAACGACGCTTAGTTCAACAGAAATATCCCACCACTCATTGGAAGATTTTATTTCATTTCTAGTTGGGAAGGCATTACGAGGTTTTTTGAATCTCTAGCAACCAAGCCACAGCTCTTCTATAAAGTCAAGACGTTGATAGAAAAGTTTTCTATGTTTGATGATCGGCACACGACCAACTTAAGGTACATAATGCATTTGCAACAGACACTTTACAAAAAGCACTTGTTAGTCACGCCATAGCATGCTGATAGCTCATATAGTCCGCGATTCAAGATTATATCTGATAGCATTAGTCGCTATCTCGCCCTCGTCCTGCAAGTGCACATTGACTGCATATAACAAATTATGCTGCATGAAAAGTTTCAACACGATTTCTTTCCCCCAAACGTCTAACAACCAATAAGCACTACACACAATATGCGGTTGTACGAATCTCAGATCTGTGATGAGAAAAAAAAAACACTTCCAAAAAAAAGAAACAAAAAGGGAAAACTTTTTTATGGGGGGAGGAGGGGGGGTTTCTTTAGGGAAAACTCTGAGCTTGGTAAGCAGTCAATCAAGAGTAATAAGCATTGGAAGCCACTTGCGATCGTCATATCAGTCCACATTACCTAACAATAAATGATAAGACTAATACAAGCAAAGACCGGAGGGATCAAAAAGAAAGCAATCGCAGAGAATATTTTGACAACTGAAGAAATTTTGAAGAGACAATAAGTAAGTTGTGGTACCTTTCTCATAATCCTCAAAGTCCAAGTGCTTTTATTTTCTTTCTTTTCCTTTTTTCGATTTTATCTTTTGTTTTTTGTTTTCCATCATTAACTGTGCGAATGACATTTTATATGAATCGTGAATATAGCGAAAATGGTGTTCCACAAGTCCTAAAGCTTCTTACCAAAGGTATCAAGATTGTTTGAACGCCCGAGTATCCACTTGCAGGTGTAAGACAACTTTATAGTCAAGAATTATATCTAAATATCATCATGTGCTTTCGTTGATGGTATTGTAATGGAATTTACACAATAGTGGTAGCAGTATTAAGTTGAGTACAATGCTTGACCTCTCACAGCTCAAAGTACTTTATTCTGTATGTAAAATTCCACGCCACTCGTCACCTCCTGCCTACAAGATACTCGCCGCTCGTCTAAAATTATTTCAAATCTACTTTTCGAGTTTTTTTTTTTTTTGAATTTAATTTTGCTTCAGAACAACTTGAGATTTCTAATGTACATATCTTTAGGCCGTGAGGAACATAAATTTAGATTCAGAACTCACTCAACTTGTCTTTTCAATGGTGAATGCTTGCCTTGAAAAGTCCTCCTCAGTATGCAGGATCCATTTGAAAACGCACATAAAAGCCTGTTAAATACCTCAGTATTGAATTCAGCTCCCTAAGACTTCTGCAGCCAGCAGTCTAGCGTATTACAAGTCTGACAGCAGTATCATCATTGGTTTACTTGCGATTTGCACATTGTAGCGCCATGGTTATGTGTGTACTGCATCTACTACCCGTCCTGCAGGTAATGTCATTAAAGTGACATAGCTCCAACTTCGTCAAACTTATCGTTGAATTACCGAGAGACTCACTAGCTGTACTTCAAATAGCAACAATAATCAAAAAGCACACGAACAGCTTTTATCGCTCCTCCTTGATTTTATTTCTTGATATACCTGAAATTAATTCAAATCCCATGTCAACTCGCCCAGGTGGTTATCCACCATACTTCTGGTGCCAAAGAACCTTATGAAGCCAGTTAGAAGTCTGTACCAATTTTTCCTGACTTTATATCGCACTTTGAAGTTTTTTGTATGAAAATTCAGAAAAATCCCATTAGCTGTTATAAATTCCATTTGCATCGTATTCATCACAGTAGTGTATCTCAATTCTTTCTAGAGTGTCGTATATGTCATGAAAAACCAAATTGATAATTTGTCGTCCATATGCACATGCAATGATTGTGTGCAGAACCTCAATCCTTGAAAGAATGATATCTGTGTCAGCATAGGTTTTGGCACCAACTTTAACGCATAAAACGTAATGCACGTTTTTAAAGACTACAGTGATGCTGACAGAAATAAGCTGGTATTTTTTTAGGGAGTGTTGGCACTCGCCTTGTTGTGTCTTGCATATTTTTTATGCACCTGTACATAGACATTGAACTTAGACGAGGTGTTATAACTCTCTCATCACTGCTACGAATATCAGAAGTCAATTTCAATGCTAACTAAATGTAATAGACTACGTCGAAAACTCAAAAAAGTGTAAAAAAAGTTTTGCAAGAAGAAAAAAAGTTTTTTTATACATCTGTAAACTCGCATAGAGACGCCAATTTTAATGTCAACTCTCCCAAAATCACCTCAACTATACTTCCAATGCTAAAGAATGTTATGGAGCTATTGGTTTGATTTTAGCAATTTTTCCTGATTTAATAGCACACTTATTAGTTTTTTATAGGAAAGATCGGAAAATCACATTTGCCGTCCTAAATACTATTTGAATGGTGAATATCACGATAGTATTGTTTTTTTCTCCTAGAATGAGGTATAAGCGGTGCAAACACTTTGTCAGTTCACTAACGACATGCAGTCGGAACTTCTATGTGCAGGCATTACATTTTGCCATTGTATACAGGATAAGTAAACAAATGCAGGACGTCGTGGTCTCTGGGAACAATTCCTTCAAGATTGACTTTGGATTGATGAAAATCTGTGATATCATTCTGCTGAGATGAATTCGTGTTAACGCACTGTTCTTGTAATCAACATCAACTTGTCCGGTGCATTGATGGGGCCGTGGTCATTACTGGGGGATCACAAATGTAGCTCAAACCACACCAGAATTTTCAACTGAAACAAGTAGCAACACGTGCTTTAAAGACTATCGAATATACCACGGCGGTGTTAACTGTACTCGATAGTGTTGAGATTATTCGGTTTAGTTTCGAGACTTGTGAAATCGGCAACTAACAGAGTATAAATTGCGATAATTAGAGAGAAATCACTTAATCGATAAGTAACTAATTTGGCAACGCGTAATCAAGTTCGATTAAGTATTTTAGCTATTTGATTCTTTAAGAAGATTGTCACACACTCAGTTTACGTTTTCTTTAAGCCATTCGGAAACCAAGTCCAAGTCACGCGACACCCAGCTGGCTTTAGCGGTGATCATGTCCAACGATTGTGCCAACCCCTGGTCATAACCCTTGGTATCCTTCTTGGCGAAGAACTCTTCAACTTCCTTCTTTTGCGAGTTGTTGGTGAAACCCAGGGTGGACAAAGTCACTACAGAACCCAACATCGACAAACCCGGAGGCAATAACTTGTAAACCTTATCCCAGTTGCTGATGATCCATTGCCACAAGGTTTCAATACCCTTGCTGTGAGCACGCATACCTTGCATGGGAATATAAATATCTTGGGCTTTAATGACTTCAGTGTCAAGCAACAACGAGCAAACTTTAGCCAATACTTCGTCATCCTCGAAACGACCGAACGCCCTCAAAGCAGCAATCTTTTCTTCACTCGACGACGGGTTGGTATAGATTTTGAACAATTGGTCGAACTCCTGCTTACCGCCAGTCTTAGCCACAGTTTGGAACACAGAACCCTTCAAGTTGGGGTGGATAGCCTTAGTATCGCCATTGATAAACTTCTTGAAGATTTCGTGAGCGTGGTCAACCGCCGGCTGGTAGTCCAGACCCACCGCCAGGCCAAACAACAACAGCTTGAGTTGTTGTTCAGCGAAGGAGTCCAGGTTGGAAAAGTTCCAGCCCACTTCATTCAACTTGTCCTTGACGAGTTGAACGGTAAACTTTTTGAGGTTGTCCTTGACTTCCTTGTCTTCGAAGATGAAAGCAGCTTTGATGGTACCGATACGGGTCAAAATCTCCTCCCACACCACGTAGTTGCTTTCCTTGTCCCACAGCTGAACCAATTCAAGCAAAGCAGTAGTGTCGATCACACCCGACAGGGCGAGCGACCCAGCGTCAGCGACAAGTCCCACACGGTCCTCCACGGTCAACTTACCAGCGTTACCAGCTTCACCAAGCTTAGTCCACCGGCTGGTCGAGTAAGCGGTACGGTAGACACCCGATTGGTCAGCGTTGAGCTTGAAGAAGTCATCGTTGACTTCAATGGTCTTCTGGCGATCGTTCAATACCAATGATTCATCAACACCCTTCAGAGTCTTAAGCCCCAAGAACACGGGGTACAAAGTTTGGTCTTCTTCGGGCTTGACGTCACCAGTAGCCAAAAACCGGTTTTGGGTGACAGTGACCTTACCAGTGCCGTCTTCCTCGACATGAACCACGGGGAAACCAACCTTTTTGGTCCACACGTTCATTACCGCGAGCACATCCTTGCCCAGGGCTTCGGCAAGAGCCTTCCACAAGTCATCGGAGGTGGCGTTACCCCACTTGTGAGCCTTGAGGTAGTTCAGCACCCCCTTGACGAAGACGTCTTCACCCAACCACTTGGCCAACATCTTGAGCACCAGCGACCCCTTCGAGTACGAGATAGCATCAAAGATTTGGTTGATCTCATCGGCGCGCTTCACAGGCACTTCAATGGGGTGCGACGAACGCAAGGCATCAAGAGCAAGGGCGTGTTGCAACGAGTCCAGCACGTACAGTTCCCATACCTTCCAGTCGGGGAACAATTCATTGCAGGCGTACCACAGCATGTAGGTAGCGAAACCTTCGTTCAAGTATAAGTAGTCCCAGAAAGTCATCGTCACCAAGTTACCGAACCATTGATGAGCCAATTCGTGCATCACCACTTCCGTAACTCTTTGCTTAGTGTTGATGTTGGTGTTTTCAGGGTCCAAGAGAAGATCAACCGTTCTGTAGGTGATCAAACCGTAGTTCTCCATAGCACCCGCAGAGAAGTCATGGATGGCTACCATATCCAACTTGGGAAGGGGGTAATCGATTTCAAACTTTGCGTCGTAGAACTTAAGGGTCTTGGCAGCAATGTCGGCCGAGTATTGACCCAATTGTTCCGAGCCAGGGGTGGCCCACACCTTAATAGGCACACGGTAGTCGTTGTTTTCCACGTACTTGAGGTCACCAACAATGAATGCAACAAGGTAAGTCAGCATCAACGGCGTGGTATTGAATTCCACCACCTTTTTGCCACCTTCAGCCTTAGTGGTGCTTTTTTCGTCCATGTTAGACAAGCACACCAACTTTTCGTCGGCAACAAGCGAGATCGAGAACTTAGCCTTGGCAGCCGGTTCATCGTAACAGGGGAAAGCCCGGCGACAGTCAGTCGGTTCCATCTGGGTGGTGGCGAGGTACTTAGTCTGGCCATCTTCAACGTACAGCGACCGGTAGAAACCGGCCATCTTGTCGTTGAGTTCACCGATGAACTTCAAGTCCAATTGGGCCTTCAGGCCTTCCTTGAGCGATTCGGGGAGCTTGAAGGTGACCCGTTGCTTGTCCTCGTCGAAGTCGACCAGCTTCACCGGCGAGCCATTGATCTTAGCCTCATCGATCTTGATTTCCAAAGAGTTCAAAGTGATGTAGTCGGTGTCCTCTTTGACGTCGAAGTCGATAGTTTCCTCACCTTTGAAAGTGAAGTCGGAGAAGATGGGCTCGAAGCGGAGCTTGTAGTGCAACGGCTTGACATTGGTGGGCAACACCTCCTTGCCTGCGGTCAAGGTAGTGGCAGAAGCAGCGTGGGTATGGCGACACATGTTGCTTCGAAACGAACAGTGGCGGATGGCTGTGACAAGTGTTCGCTTGATGAACAGCATACAGGAGAAATTTATAGTGAGGGAGAGCCGTGCTTAATGAGGCACCAAGTGGCAAAAATTGAAATTGGTGCCTGGCAGAAACTAGTACGTCAACGAAAACGGCTCGGCCGACAATACGAACGGAATTGAGGTTAATGGCGATGATGTAAGTGGTTGAGAGAGGTTGGTCAGACAATTTTGGGGCGGGCTACTAACCGAGTACTCCTTCCCCACACTCAACAATTCATCGGACGATCACAAACTAAATAACATCCATTATTTAGCCTAAACTGACTGGAACTTTTACTGGTATCGTTGACTCGCCCACATCCTCTTTCCCCGTGTAAGCCGTGGATAGCCGCGGCGAACCATTCTAGTCCGAACATCTCGGCAACTCGCGGTGAGGCAGTTTTGCCACCAGATGGTGCCACAAATACGCATCCACATCGACATTGCTTATAGTAGATACTTTTACTGAAATATTCAGCTTCCCTAAGTAGTCATGCCCCTCATCTATTATCGTCATAACGAGATCAACTTAGGCAAAGCCCATACTCCACTAAACTCCCTAGAAGTTATTCAAGGAAAAACCGGTCACGCTAATTGAATGGGTACCATCAATTGTGAACCGTGGCCACCCAAGAAGAGATCACAAATGCAGGTATCTGACAAAATCAAAGTGGTCGTAGTCTGGTGCATCGATGGTTGTGGGCTTATCTCATGACCATAACCATTAGCTTTCTCCAATTCTCTGGCTTTAAAGGCTCTAGCAAAGCTAGTAAGAGTTTGATTTACTGTACTGTTATTGTTTGAGGAATTTAAGTCTCGAATCGCAATTTTTTGCAGTATTCTTACAGCCCCCTGGCGTCGTCAGTCGCGTCCTGCGAAATATTTCTTCACATTGACACCCTGGTGGTTAAACCAATCACCATCTTTTCTATATTAAAGGACGGAAACCAAGTGAATTCCCATACCAATGCAAGACTTCCATAATCAAGGGTGGGCTCTCACCCTTCTCAGTCTGCTTCTTTGTGTATTGGGCACCTTGATCATCTACGTGGAGAACGTGTACTACTTCGTCTTCCCTCGATTCATCACCCGACGTTGGCCCATCAAACTCGAACGAAATTATCGTTTCCTTACTTGCCTGATGGCTTTCAGTTCCGGAGGATTGCTTTTCACGTCGTTGTTCAGACTCTTGCTGGAAGGCCGAGAGTACTTGGAACGGGCTACCACCAATGACAGCAATTCTAACCTTGACTGGGGACTCTTGGTGGCTTATTTTGGGGGAGCCACCTTCTACTTGACCTTCAATTACATCCTTCATGTCCTCACCAGCGAACTGGTGGTTCATTGCTCTCACGGCGATGAGGAGCATCATGGTTACCAAGATACCCACGCACACAACCACAATGCCAGCACCCATCATAGCCACAGTCACCACGACGATGCCTATGACAACCACTCGGTGCTGCTGACATTGCTGGTTTCAGCCCAAACTGGGACCGATTCCACTTGTAATGATCCCGATGAGTCTACGCCATTAGTGAGAGAAAGCATTATTCATCTTGTTTCGTCTGCGGTTGAAAATCTGAAATGCAAGGGATACTCGCTGGCCGAGCTTTGTGTGTTTCACGCCACAACCGGTGACAATGAGCTCCACTTTTGCGAAGTGCCCGAAATGGAAGCAGCTGAAGTCACTGAAGCTGATTTGCATCCTGTCAGCACTCGTACCTCATTCCATTCCAAACACGACCACCACCACCATCACGTTAACCTGCCGAAATCGAGGCTTTTCCTCATCGGCTTGCAAACCACCCTTGCCATCACTCTTCACAAGTTCCCTGAAGGGTTTGTGACTTATGTCACATCAGAAACCGATCCTCAATTGGGAGTGCTGGTGTTCTTACTGTTGTTGATGCACAACTTCACCGAAGGGTTTACCATGTGTTTGCCGCTTTATTACAGTTTCAATGAGAACAGTCGAGCTCGCTTTGCCAAGCTCAAGGCGGTAGCGATTCTGGCGTTACTTGGTGGTTTATCCCAACCCCTTGGGGCATTGCTTGGGGCAGTGTTTATGGCTTACAACGAAGATGATAAAGTGCCTGGCGAAGTTACCCTGATGTTTGGTTACACCCTCGCCGTGACCGCTGGCTTCTTGACGGTGGTTGCACTTCAGATGTTCGGTCTGGCGGTAAGCTTTGGTGGTTCGTTGAACCGAACGATGGTGTGGTGTTTCATTGGCATGTCGATCATCGGCTTTCTGGGGGTGTACGTTGAGTAGAATCATTTAGGTAGAAACGGAATTTATCCATATACTTTGGGAAGCTCTCTAGATATTCAAATTAGTAGCTTGTTCAAGATGTCACCCGTTGCCAATTTTACACGAGATCTTATCTCTTGAGCTGTCAAGTACCTCGTACTTTTTTACAACGGCCTCTACTTTACATGATACTCTCGCTGGTGCACGTTTTTAGAGTTCCGAATGAATCTGTGCGTTAGTCTATAAGGCAGAGATGAGGAACAGTGATCGACGCTGTCATTATGCACTTTGTGTTAGCTTCTGGTCCCCGTGTCTGAACGTGGTCACTGTTGATCGGTCCACACCTAACATGACACATGCATTTCCCTGGAGTAAAAGCAATCGTAGATTCTGTCGCGCAGTGCGGCTACGGAGTAACCGATAAACCCATCCCCCACATGGGGATCAACGTGGCGGTCATATACAGTAAAATGCCATTATTATTACAACGGAGCAGTAGACAATCTCGCGGATTTCCATCGTCATGCCCAATTTCGATGCTAATTTATGATCACGAGGTAGAGGCTAGATTATCCTTGAGTGCGCAAAAAAGGAATCAACAGAAAGATAAAGTGTATAAAGGATTCTGAGGGATTGGCATCCGTCACGGTTGCGGCCATGCATGAAATTAATGGAATAACAGTCATCTCAGATGGAGTTAAAGCTCTCCCAAACTACCCTAGGCTTTCATGTAAGACACTGGACACTTGACGGGGGGAGTTTAATTCTGGCTTTTCTTTTTCCATAGAACACATCTCCTGCATATAGCACCCTTGCAGTACGCAATTTTTTAACGCCAACGATTTTTCTCCCCACTATCACATTCACCAGCTTTGTTGTCCTCTCGTTGCAGTAAATGATGGCTCATCAGGTACCCCATCAGGTTCCTGTGCACGTCGAAGACCGCAGGTTACCTAACGGAGCCAAAGTGGATTTCGGCCACGGCGCTCAGACGCGAAAGACAAAACCAAAGCCGGCGGTTCCGCCTGACAAGGCTAAAGGTGCCAAGCCAAAGGGAAACAGAAACCGGGCCAAAAGTCCTCTGCTTCCCAATGGCGACAAACCTGACTACAGCTCATTTAATGCGAAACCCACAGCTAATGGTGATAAGCCAATCGCTAATGGCAATGGCAACAAACTGAAGAAGAAGCAGCAGCAGCAGCAAAATACCCAATCGACGCCGATGGCTTTAGGTGATTCGTACGCAGGGTCGTCGTTTCACCTGAGTCCTGAAGCGGTGGCGTTGCCCAAGCCAACCTTCAAGACAAAGCTGCCTCCTCCATCCAACCTCCTGACGGCCTACCCTGCGGGACTGGCTCCGGCGACGGCGTCGCCGATGTATCCCCAACAGGCTCCCTATATGATGAACCTGCCTGTTCCCGGTCAACCTCAGCCCATGCTCGGCCAACCCCAACACATTCCTCAAGGGCAACCTATGCCTCATCCGCCTCACCCGATTCCGGCAAACGTTCATCCCGGTTTTACTTATCAAGTCAACCCTCAAGGGTACATTGTTTATCCTCCCCAGCCTGGTGCTGGTCCTGTCCCCGGTTATGGCGGGCCCATCACCACTCATTTCCAGCAGCCCATGCCTCAGGTGCAACCAACGCAACAACAAGGGCAGCGCATCACTTTTGCTGACCTTATGGGTTCTCAAAAGTGATCTTATACCTCATTAGACTCGGGGGTTTTCTCCCGTAACGTCAGCTTTGATCCCCATTCACTCTCATTGGATACTTCCTTACGTTACGGTGTTGTTCCCCCCTCCTCAGCATTGTCGTTTGGGTTTTTGTTTGTACTATATTTTGGTTTTGTCTGAGATTGCTTTATTTTACGATGTTACGAAACTTTTAACGATATAACGAACTTGCCGGCAATAAACAGGAGTTTAAATGTCTCACTTGTATTTCGACGATTGTGTGAAGTAAGCAAATTGCATTGGGCAGACTGTGTGCTCGATCATAACCGTGACTAGTAAGCCCGCAAAATTTTCCCCTAAATGGACTTATCTAAAACCTGCGCCATTGGCATCAACGGTAATATAGCGCAGGCAAAGTCTTGGTATCACTGGTATAGAGCTTGTTACCATGTCAGCGATAAAGGCCAAGCACATTTAAAAGTATGGCATGTCTTCGGGGCTTGTTTAGCGTAACGGCGAACGGGTTTCTTTCACCGGTGTGAAGTTACGTCATTTGTAGAGTTTTGTCGTCGGTTCAGGGGTACAGGTGATTAAACACATGTAGTGATTTTGGGGTCTCCATTTGACCCCATCCAGTGTAATTGAGAGCGACAGATAAGGTGTGGCTTCACTGTTTTCAGGCTGCTGTCGCATAAATCTTAGGCCCATTTCGCAGGTTTGTGCCCATCGTCACCGTTCTACTTTGTGATGACGCCGTAGGGGCAAATTGCGCTCAAGGTGAATTGCGCTCAAGGTAATTGTAATCAAAAGGAGACTAGGAAGATATCACCCACACGACTGTCGGCAGATACGTCCTTAGTCATGTGTATACTAAACTTTGATGAGTCACGAAATGGAGGCAATGATGGTATTGGCGACGCTGCGACACTGCTCGGAATATCTTGGTGACTGCAGTGGGTTTCTGGTCTCGGCAAATCAACTGTACCGGCGACGAGGGGTTCCACGCATGCTGCATACAGTGCCGACACCGGGATTTGTCTTACCTTCAACAACGTGGCGTTGTCAGATTGCAGTCAAGCAATGCCACAGAACGAACACAGTATGCCGCACCTCGGTATCGGCCGAGACACTAACGGAGGGGCATAGCTTCGATATGTCCTACAATCTATAGAAGCCTAACCAGCCACACCTTAAGCCGCAGTGCGTTGCATCCTTCTTGGCTTGTGCGGCATATATTGGGGGCGGCTTGGAGTGGGTGAAAAAGTGATCATCGTCCTGCACATAGGTGTTATGCTTGTGAGTTATTTCTAGAGCATTTTTTGGCTCAACAAAATCTCGGTAGGGGACGCTATGTCGAAGGAATTGAGAATCAAGGCGTTGTTGACGATCGACACAGTGTTCTTCTTGGTGGAAGCCATCACCGGGTACACCGTCCACTCGTTGGCGCTCGTGGCGGACTCGTTCCACATGCTTAACGATATCGTGTCGTTAGTAATCGCCCTCTGGGCGGTTAAGGTCAAGAATACCAAGAAGGCCGATGACCGTTATACTTATGGCTGGCAGAGAGCCGAAATCTTGGGAGCTCTTATTAACGCGGTGTTCTTGCTCGCCCTTTGTTTTTCGATCTTGATGGAGGCGATCGCCAGACTCGTGCTGCCTCCCGAAGTCACCAACCCCAAGCTCATCCTTGTTGTCGGGTGCTGGGGACTTGCACTGAATATGGTGGGACTCGTGTTGTTCCACGAGCACGGGGGCCATTCTCACTCGCACGCCTCGCTGGCAGAGGAAAACGTGTATAGCCACCTGAACCTGCTGAGCCTGAACGTGGCCGACTACTTGCCCAACACTGTGGTTGAAAGGTACCAGCCCGACGAAGAACTGCCTTTGATCTCCAGCCACAGCCACTCGCACGTTGGCGGTGGGTCTACCCCAGAGAAGCGCAAGTCGCTTAATATGGAGGGCGTGTTCTTGCACGTTTTGGGAGATGCTCTCGGTAACATTGGTGTCATCATCACCGCTTTGGTCATCTGGAAGACTAACTACTCATGGAAATTCTACGCCGATCCCGTGACATCTCTCGTTATCACCGCGATTATTTTCCTGACAGCATTGCCGTTGTGCCGCAAGGCACTGAAGATTTTACTTCAAGCGACCCCTGCTAACATCAACCTCAATGAGATTAAAGACCAAATCAAGGCCATCCCCCAAGTGAAGCTGGTCCACTCGTTCCACGTGTGGAACTTGAACGAAGATCAAGTGATTGCCCTGATCCACGTTAGATTGAACGACAACTGTGGTACCGGCAACAGCAACATCATCGACAAGAATAGCTTCTTGCAAGTGGTGGCCCAAATCCGTGAGATTTTACATCGTTACAACATCCACCAAGTGACGGTGCAACCCGAATTCAGCGACCTGCTGTCGCCTCTGCCTGAGGCTACTGATGTGTACGGGCCGTCCCACAAGGGGGTGTGTTCCATTGACGATATTGCTAACTGTGATGTACACTGTAAGTAATTAGGAAACGCGAATAGAGTGATAATACCGGACATAGGTAATTTAACCGTTTAAGATCAACTATACCAAGCTATCTGCGACAATAGTGTCCATCCCTTGGGAAGACAATAAAGTTATATGCACGTCCAAGATGGATTAAGGTTTTAGTGTAATGCATTATTCCGGCATCTGGGCATGCACAATGTTGGTGTTTGGCGGTAGTGTCGGATATAACGTGTAATGCATATACATATGAAAAGTATGATTTCCAGTCGTCAACGCCGGCGCGACGAGTACAGATGGTAGTTAGGTGATGACACAGTCAGTTCTCTTCTTCTTGGGGGTCGCCTTCAGGTCAACTTGGTGAATGTCAAAGCAGTTGATCATATCGAAGGTGTCGTCGTAATGCGATCCCTGTAGTTCGGTGGGCTCGCACACCAGAGCCTTCATTTGCTTTACCGACACTGTCTTCTGAGTGGTCGACTTCATAGTGAAGGTTTTATTGGTATAGCTACGTGTTAACGAAGCGTAAAGCGGGAGTGGTGCCGTTGGAGGCTGGAACGACGCGAGCCTATGAAGCGAACCATGGGAAGCGGAGCGGCGGATCCGTGATTTGGAAGACGATTTCGTGAGAGTCAACGCTTGAGAAGTAGATTTCTGGCTAGAAGGAGCTTTCGACGTGGAGGTAGGCTTCGATGCGCTTTTGGAAGACGACTTCACCGAGCGTGGGGTCAACAGAGATCTCGAGGCCTTATTGGAAGGCGGAGGCGGGGTGGCGGGCTCGGAGGCCTGGGTGCTGATGGTGCCATTGTCACTGAAGATCAGCACCGCCAGAGCGCTGCTCGGCAGTTCCAGGATCAACGAGCTGTTACGGTATTCACGGAAGGGACACTGTTCCGGTTCAGGCAGAAGCACTTCATCGTGACTGAGGCGAAGCAAAATCTCGAGGAATTGGCTAAGGAATGCCACCACATGATGCAGGAAATCAAAGCGAGTGAACCCGTCGAAGCTTTCGCCGATTGTCGATGCTATCAGATCACCCCACACGGCGTATTTGGCAGCGTCAAATTCGTACACCCGAGCGTTAACGCAAGCGACCCGTTGAAGTTTGCCGACGGGCAAGGGCTTGTTCATTGAAATGGCGTCAATCACCAGCAGGAGTGCCAGCATCATCTCCGTGAGCTGGAAGTCCTGCTCCACACCCAGCCTGTTGGTGACGGTAGTTCTCTTGCATATGGTGTTGCCGACCCGACTCACGAGAGCGTCAGAATCGGCGTTGAGCTCAGCCCAGGCCTGGGCCATTACGGGGGTAAACAGAGGCGAAATATCCATTGCTGACTCTGACTAACGGCGATGGGGCTCTTTTAAGGTCCTACGTTACTGGTATCGCATGACTTTTGTTGACGGGCTCAGAACAGACGCACCGCCTAACGTGTAGGTTCCTAATATGCTGAAAATGGGCTACCTCCCACGTCGAAAGGTACAGCAAGCGTCTTGTGATGCATAGTCGCGGTCGACCAAAATCTGGATACGATCACCACTGCCCCTTAACAATTGACTATCGCTGATGCCTCCTTTCTATAGGCGTTTTTAGGCTTTGCTTATCCGAGGAAATTGTCCGGAGATGACCGCCTCGCACTCATAGGACGAGGGCGGGGCGTCACTGCCAAGGCTTTTGTAAACATTCCCGACTAACACTCGGCATGGTAGCCGAGACGGTAGCGAGTCCATGATGGTGGCTGAGTTTTTGAAACCATCAAATAGGTTGCGTTTCTAGGCTCATTGTCTTTTCCTTGCACTATTGTTGTAATTACGTGTCGCAGGAGTAGACCGATTAATAATACCTCTTATACTTTACCTGCGGTAGACGGAGCCGCCAAGGTTTGGTTGCGGAATCTACGTAATGTTGAGGAATTTTCCTTGAACGCCACACTGTGTAAGCTATTAAAGACATATCACAATATCTCAGTTTCAAAGCCCTAGGTCGCCGCACCGCCTCGACGTTTTTGATAGTCGATCTGCTTAGATCCAAAGGGATAAAGAATGCACGACATTACTTTCGTTGAAAATTGATTCGGCAGACGCGTCTTCTTGATGAAGCTTCACATGTCTACAGGAGACCTCGGTGATGTCTACGAACGTTACTCGAAGGCTTAGTGAGCATAATTAGGGGCTTGTGTTCGCTCAGCAATTAGGTGTGAAAGTTTTTTCACCGCGACGCATTTTGCCCCGGTCACAAAGTTAGAGTATCCGCGTTCAGAGTCATGTAAGCGGGCAGGAGACGCCTTAGATTGTAGACGCCACCCCTAAGCAGATTTTGGGAATGGATAGTAAGGTACAGGATGCTTTGCACCTCCTCGAAACTGAGCTGTGCTCAGCAGATGCCGCCGAGTATTGCTCGAACACTTTGGTGCGGGGCTAGACCTAGGAAAACCTTTGCTGGTGAGAAATGTAGCCCAAAACCTTAAACACGACGCGGTAAACAAAAGGAGGAGACGTTAAGAAAAAGCAATCCGCACCCTCTGAAAACCAATGGCGTCCATCTTGATGCCTTAACAATGGCTAATACTATAGTATAGGGCCGTATCCTTAATCACGCTGGGAACGTATTGATCTGTGCAGAACTTCTTTCAAGGAGCGCAAAATTAGCTTTAAGGGTACATGACTCCATTGTAGATGTACGGAATTTGCCTTGAAGAGGTTAATCCGGAAGAACTCACCATGCAAGTGCTGATTTTTCCTGGCTATCTTATCTTCAAAGCGATAGGAGTTCTAGATTAAATCCCTGATGAAGGCGACACGCGTTTGAATTCGACCGTGATACTTTCAACCGCCCAATGACTTAGTGCGAAATTTAGTGTTCAACATTTGAGTAAGTATTAAAAATCCGGGTGACGAAGAGGCGTTGTCGGTACCACCTGACTCCATTGCCTCGAACTACGAGACTCCCTATGCGCCGGTTCGCCGGTTCGCCGGTTCGCCGGTGTACTTAAGGTTTATGCGATTTATGTTCGTTGATCAGCCTTCGCTTTGTTTCGGCAGCTACGGAGCTTCATGCCAGTTAGCCGAAATTAAACTTAATCGCTTCAGCAATCAACAGATTATCAATCGTTGTTTGCTGATGGAATCGTACTACATTGTTTCTTTTTTAGTGATATTGGCATCATAAGTCAAGCACAACGTTGAGTTGTGCTTGGGATCATCCAAGATATTCTCTCCATTGTTAATTGTGGCTTTTACAAAAATCTGTTAACTTCCCTAGGTATGATTAATTACTCGTATTATTTTGTTACTCCACATTTTCAAGTACCCCACTCTATTGTTCTCGTATTTTTGCGTGCGAGTAGTCGGCTACAAAAAGTATTGAAAATCGAGCCGTCCATTTTACACGCTCCCACCAAGAGACGCTAAAGGGGGGGAAAGTCAAGTAACCACTATACAGATCAACTTATTAAAGTATAAACCAGCGGGGATAAGACACATCCTCATAAGACAGCTCGATGCAAAAGACCGTGTTAACCACGCCTCGACACAATCATATTAAGAGGTAAAGTAAAAACCATAAAATCAATAACGAAGCCTCTCGCCGGCGAGATGGGGTATAAGCATCAATCATACAACTGCCTTAGTTGACACTGGGGACACCACGGGCCCAGATCAGGTAGGGCACCGAGTGAACCTGGTACTTGTTGGCCTTCTTGGGACCCCGAGAACGACGGGAGAAGAACAGGAAGCCCAGCGTTGTCAGTTCCACCAGGTAGTTCAGTTGGAGGTCGGTAGTCAGGTAGTTGCGGTGATTGCCAAACGTCGGCAGTTGAGGCAGTTGCGGCAGCGCCATCAGCGAGTAACCCAACAGAGGGGGAGGCTGAATCAGCAGAGTCAGAACCGAACCATTACGTCCATGACGACGAGCACCAGGCATCAGCGGCTTACGGGCCATCGAGGGGGTCGCTTGCAGAGCCATGGGACGTTCAATGGGGATGGGGGCGCTCACTTGGCGAGGCGAAGGAGGGTTGCTTTTGGAGCCACCACCGAAGATCATCTTGATCTTGGCCCGGAACCCCTTCTTCAGAGGCGAGGCAGGCGGCGCCATCAGCACTTTCAGCGTCATCGAAGGCGCACCCATCTTGGGCGTTGACGGCATGTGAGCCACCAGAGTACGGCGAGCCACCCCTTGGGACAAGTCAGTCACCAGCAGCATCGGCGCCGCTTGCGATTCTTCCTCGTAGACGTTAGGCATGCGCCCGTAGCGCAGACGAGGTTGTTGACGCACCAGCACTTCCAGTTGCGCCGCCAGGGCGTTGTTGTACAAGCCCAGATGACGACGACGGGGCGGGACTTGCGCCACTGGAGCCACAAGAGGGGGCATTTGTTGTTGACGTTGAGCCTTCATGGGGGGCTTAGCAAACTGTTCGGAAGCTTGGTAGCCCATACCTTCCATTTCTTGCTTGAGAACAAACAGGGATCTCATGAAGCCAGCCGACACTCTGCCGGTCGAGTTAGTGTTGGTCAGGTAGTCCAGAAGCAACGACGTCGTCAGTCTGCCAAAGCGCCCGTGGGGCATAGCACCCGCGGTCGAGTGGGGAGCGGCAGCCAAGCGGCCCAGTTGCGACGCTAACGGTCTCATGTAAGAGATCGACAGTGTGGCCAGCGGCGAGCGCACATGGACGTTGTGCTTCAAGTCAGGCAGAGGCAGCGAGCCCAAGTGGTCGCTCAGTGAGGCCAGAGAACGGCGCAACGAGAGCGTCAGGGCGCCACTCAGAACTTCTTCGATCAGCGACTTGTGAGAGCCATAGTCCTCGTCGGAGTACTTAGAGGTCACGTCGTCGACGTCGATACGTTCGCGGATGGGCGCCAAGTCGTCGGCGGTAGGACGACGCAGGTGGCCTTGCTTGCGCGGGTCAAACGAGCGGTGGTAAGGGTTGTAGCTTTGGTTGAGGTCGTGCATCGACGCCAGCGTCCCAAGCTTCAGTTCGTAGCTAGTGGGCAGCAATTCTGGCGACGGGAGCTGTTCGTTGACCTGAGGGGTGGCAAGCGAGAGCAGCGACACCAGGGCCAGCTTGCGCACGCGAGGGTCGAACAGGCGGTGGTGGCCTTGCGACGACGACCGCAGCGAGTTGCGCAGCGACGTGTGCAGCGACACCGAGGGAGCTCTCAGCAACGCCTTGAACAGGGGCGACGGGGGGATCTTGACGCTCAAGTTGGCGTTGGGGGCCTCGTTGACCGAGCGACGGAAGCCGCGGTACTTGTCGTTCTGCTTCAAGTTGAAGGTGATCAGTTGTTGCGACATCGACGTCGACATCGACGGCGCCACCAGCGGCGCCTCGGCGCTGTAGGTCAGCAGGGCGTCGCCCAAGGAGTCGACGGCTTCCATGACGTCGTTGGCGACGGTGCAGTAGAACTTCACCCACGCGGTCTCCAACTGCTTGTCGAAGTTGTGGCCGCCGACCCAGTGCTTGAACAGCGTCACCAACACCGAACCCAACGGCTCGACGTAGGCGCCCATATTGCGGGCGAACTGGGGGTGCTTGCGCACGTAGCTGATGATGTAGGCGTCGACCAGCTCGATCTGGCTGACACAGTGGCCAAAAAACACCGAGAACTGGCGGGCCTCTGTGGCGGGGGGCGCAATCGCCGGGTGGGCAAGTTCCATGTGGTGGAACACGTCGTCAAAGAGCTGCGGGTTGGCGCTCAACTGGCTCCACAGGGCGCGGAGAGCCCGGATATCTCCTCTGGTGAGGTCCATAGTCAAAGTTGCGGGTAAAGCATCTGGCAGAGGGCGCCGATTGCTTATATATTACTGGGGCTAGTTGGGGTAATCTTTCTTAGCCGTTTGGGGCAATTGGGATGAATTTGTCGCACAAAGCAGAAATAACTAGTGCGCGCGTGGGCTCGTAACCATACCCGATTAAGCAATGAAGACATTTAGGGGGGCGCGGGTATCCTTCAGCTGCCGTCGCCTCGGGACGTTGGATTCCTACCATGTAAATATCATGTGTTACTCCTTTGGTGTAACGCGTATCGTGTCGCTTTCTTGTCGCTCACTATCTCTTCTACCCCTATACAAGAAGGCTTTTTCACTCTAAAAGAGACTCTCAGTATGCCAAATGCGGGAATCTGCAGAAAGGCTCTAGCGATACTACTGCGACCGTGACACGTTATAGCGGGTATGGATCCCGCCTGAGAATTTGGTGGTGGTGGCTTTCTTTGACGATAGACTCCCTATCGAGAGCTTAAGAAATAGGGGCGCAGAAACGGTTCTAGCTACTGTGCGAGATACTTAGCTCAGCACACTTCCTATTGAGGTTCACGCGGTGGCACCCCCTTGTGCTGAAGCTACTACTGTGTGAGGCAAAGCAACACTTCCCCACGAGTTTCCCTATACTGACATGTATCGCAGGTAGTGGCAGGGTCAGGGGAGGCTCGCGTAATCGATGCACATCGTTTGCCCAAAGCGGCAACTTCGACGATGTATGCAGAACGCGCGTGATGGCAGTTAATGACTCGATGGCACCTAATCTGAAGATAAAGGCAAGGAGAATGGTTAGATTCAGGGCAAATAAGGTCTAGAAAGTTGGTGTATTTAATTCAGTATGATCCTGGTATCACGATTATGTTGTGATTTTAGCAATTTTTGTCAACGGCCGAAACCTTGGCGATGGCTCATCACGTTAGTGCGATCGTCGTATATTTAGAACCGGGCAACCTTAACCGTCAGATTGCGCACCCTCCCTCAGGAACCTAACCATGACTATTACGGGGAATCGAGCCGTTCGTAAAGCCCGATTGGGAATTGACCTCAGACACCCTTTTCTTGCTACACCACTGAGTGATAAGGTTCGATAGTCTCATCGGAAAGATGCCTTCTTCGGCCTTTTGCCATTGAGGTAGCGGTGTAGAACTGCCATCGTAAAGAAGAGTGAAAGTCGCGTGAAATGCAAATTTTAAAACAAGAACAAAGCCGAAATACCAGCTGCATGTTTAACCAGGCGGGCGATCTCAGTTAAATCGTTTAATTGACCAGCAAACGTGGGCTTTGTAGGCTCGTCACTTGGTTACCTCCAATTTATCCACGAGAGCATCCGTTTTCGATAGAACCCTCATGCAGCTGTCTGCCTCATATCGAAAATTACAACCCTACTTCGGTAATTGTTCGTTGCTTCTCTGATGCGGTAAAATGGTACAATAAAGCACGAGCCGATTGGACCCTTAGACGAAATGAGCAGCAGCATCTGGCAAACCGTTGTTTGTTTGAAAACGGCGCGGTGCCAATTACCACCGCGTTTCGACCACAGTTTTTTTGGAAAATTTGATTTTTTTCCCAAAGTCTTCAATATAACGATTAATGTAGATAGTGGCTCCTTGAACAGGACTGACTTCACTGGTAGTGATAAGCAGGCGAACAGTGACCTTTATCATATATGTGTAAGAGAAAGTTCTTTTATCACGACTACAATAGGTTGTCTGATACCGATGTCTGACTTTATCGAAAACCCAACATTAATCACTAAACCCGTGCACCGTCAGCCCTACAATACGATCGAAGGTAATTTAGGGCTCGTGGTAGTACGGCACACACACCGTGGATTATTCACCCACGCTGCACTGCTTGCTATCTCCACACTGATATCCATTGATGACCCCGGAGTTCCACGTGCGCGGAGAGCATGACAAACAGCAAAGCCTGATGGTTATTGTGGAAGCAAGCACACGCTTCCCCTCAACGGCTTCGGGAGCTCCTTGTCCTCTGACATCTCCGAACCTCACAGAATGGTGGGATCGGGGGGGTGGTCAACATTAGTTGAGGCAGTCGGGCCGGAGTCCACAACCGGGATTACCCCGCCATGCTGCTGTCACAGAATGCTGTTGATAGAATTACATCGTAATGATATTCCGATTTCTTGGACTTCAGACATCCCTTTGAGAAAATCTAAAACTCTCATTATTGGATTCTTGAATGCCGAAATAGGCCAGAGAAATCGTGAAATTTTATCATTGCTCAATGACTAGCAGCGACACCATTCCTTCACTCACTGAAGTGGGTTTCGGAGGAATTCGATGCACGGCGGATGCCACAATCCGCAGTAAATTTCGCAGATACCCTGTTTCGGAGATTTCAAACTCCGAAGCAAGCTTTTGTCTACGGTGCAGAACGGCTTGAGCCTGAAAGAAATACATTTCCGTCTATAGAGGAGAGTGCGAGTACGGGCGATAACCTAAGAGTAACGCGTAGATTCGCTAATGCTGATGCCAATTATTGTTGCTTTGTCAATGGATGGGCGAGCCGCCGTTAACGAGGGGAACAATAATAGGCGGAGAAAATCCAGTACACCCGGGGCTCGCAATCGAGAGCGTTCTGGTGAAGTAAACGTTTGCTCATACCCCACATGCGCACCCGTCCGGGGTGCATGTGAAGCGGGGCGCTGTCATCCCGAGTTCACTGAACACCGGTCACGTCGTCAAATATGGCACGATCGAGGCTTTTACCTGAAAGGAAAAACTAGCCGGCTTTCTTGAACCTAAAAATGTGTCGCCGCCTTGGCGCACTTTAGGGGCAGTAGATCAAACCAGTAAAGCCTGACTAAGACTCGGTCAAATCGTCAATCAGAATCCGCTTGCACGGACCCGTCGCCAGCGCTGACGCCAATGTCAGCTGCGAGTCGACGCGCGAGATGTCCAGCATCCCCCCAGGGGTCGTCAGCCCCGGCGTGGGACCGTGCGGGGTATCCCCGCCATCGTCGCCGTCAGCCATCCAGTGCTCAGCCATTTCGAGTTGTTCGTTGAGCACGTTGGTGAGCTTGCTGATCATGTTAAGCAGTTCTTTAGCGAACACGAAGATGCGGTCTTGGCGTTGCGGCTGCTGCTGGGTCGCCACCAGCAGCGGCAAGCGTAAGATGATGTCACGGATCGTCAGCTTAAGCTGGTTGTCAACAACCGCCGTCAGGTTGGCCTGGTGCAGCAGCACCGGCGATAGGGGCTCCGTCAGAAGCGACAGCGGCTTGAAGTTCAGGATGAGGTGGATGATCTTCTTCACCGTGCACACAATCTCCAGCTCGGCGGCGGCCTCAGGACGGGCGGCTTCCTTCTCTTTCGTCTTCTCTTTCTCTTCTTTCTCTTTGTTTTCCTTCGCTTCTGCCAGTTCCTTAGCGAGCTCTTCCTGGCGCTGTTCGCGCTCGTCCATAACTTCCTGAAGATAATGGACTTTGTCGTTGATGTTGTCATTGGCGAGCTTTAAAATGTGAAGACAGAACTGAAGACGCTTCTTAGTTTCCGCCAGCACCGTTTTGAGTTCACCTTGGCGACTCAGCGCAGTCAGGTCTTCCGAGAGACGGCGCTTTTTGATGCCGTCGCCGTCGCGCTGGCGCAACTTGTGTTCAAACTCCGCCACCTGCGCTGCCTCTAGCCGCAGTTGATGGCGACTATTTAAGTTGACTTCTATCTTCAGCATCACTGGGAGCGCCGCCCGCTCCACCATCCGGGCGGCGTAGTTGAAGTGGGGGTAGTTGCGCTTACTCAGTTCGTAGTACTTGGCGGCGCCTTGCACCAATGGCGTCTTCAGAAGGCGCTCCACTTGGGACACGATGGGATGCACCTGCTGAGCGGGCAACTGTCGCGGCGGCGGCGTTGTCACCGGGGTCACGGTGTGGAGATGGGTGAGCGCCTCGGCGGCGTCGACCATATCGTCGTGGAAGCCATCATCAGGATGGGAGGGCGCGAGAGGCAGTTCCACTGCGGATATTGCCGGCGCCGGCAGCGCTCGTTCGTCGTCGCTGAACGATAACTTGCGCTTGGTCATGGGGGTATTCAATCAGACGTTGCCGTACCAAGCGGGTGTAACTCTGGATTACTCAGAAGGTAGGGCCAAGCTGCGGGCGTGATGGATTGGGTTGGGTTTTTATTGTCGTGCGCCTGTGTGTAGGACTGATGCTCGCCGCATGTGATTGTCGCTGCCAGTGGCGGATTTAAGATCATGTGAGAAACTGGGGTGGGAGGAGAGAAATCCACGCTGATAGTGGCCCGCCGGGAAGATAAATACCGAGGCCGGCGGTGCTCTAGCCTAATAAACCACCCACGGGTGCGCCCCAGCACCACCCAACACCAACCTCGCTCGCCGCATATCGGTGCCTGCGACTACCATTGAAACAGCTACCCATTCGCTAGATCACCCCCTCTCTGAGAGCTCCACTAAATTCGCTCGCATGCCTGCCCCAAACCAAACCTACTTTGTATCTTGCAGCTCCCCACACTGTTGCATATTGACATTGGCCGGCCTGTGCAAGCACGGCACCAAACGCCCAACAGAACGTGCCTCGCCAATTTGGCTCTAGCAGGGGCGACTCTCGAACGCCTTAGCCCCGACGGCGTCGAACGGAAATCATCACGACGCCAAAAACGCTCCGATGGTGACCACACGCTACTGATTTACTTTCGGAAAAGTGCCGTGGTCACCGTCACTGGCACAGGCAGTGCCACCCCCGAACGCCGGGCCCCAATCTTTTTCTCTGGCTTCGATTGGGTCCAGGGCAACGTAACCTGGGTTAATAGAGAACGCCCGATTTCATCATCCGTATAGGTACAAGCGGCACATCGCAGCGATTCGACTCCCGTATTCTTCGCGGGGCACATGCGCAGCACATGCCGCGTGAAAAGCAAGGTCAGCCATGTGAACCCAGCCAGCACTCGTCGAGACTCAGATTCCCTGGCTGCCTAAGCCGAGGACGACTTTTAATCTCACTCCGACCTAATCGGAGCATGTATGCCAATTTTCCTGCGCCCTAACTAAATCATGTGCGCGCGTTATCGTAATGCTATTGTTCCCAAAAATTTCTCCTTAATCGAACGACAACAACCTGGAGATCGCGCAGCACTGAGCGTTTGGCCAGTAGTATATTTCCTTTAGCCGATAGTACCGGATCATAAACCTACGTGGGTCCATTCCGCCCAGAGATCACCTCTAATGAGGGGAATTATGCCATTGATAACACCACAGTCCTGCCACACATCCACGGTGGGTTCGCACATGCGGAACTTTCCACAGTACAGTGGATTTCCCCGACATTTCTTAGCCTCCGAAATGTCACCGGGGTTTGTGCGACCACAAGACGCGTGGAATTTGCACCTTTAAACTTAGTTATTGTAACTAACAATAGATTCACTATTCAACTAGTGAACCTCCCGGTGATTGGTCATTGTCGAGGTCACTATAACCGCGAGGTCAGTTTACAGCACTGCCCAAAGGCGGGTTTCCTATGTCTAACCTTAGTTTGATAGAGCCAAAATAATTTTTTTAAAAAAAAACACTTTCTGAGAGCCGCGGATGCAGCAGTGGCTTTTTCGGGTGGCCGGTGACTAAAAACGCCCTACTCGTTCAATCACCGAGAAGCAGGATTCAGTCGCCGAAAGCTTCCGTCTGAACGAGCACGAGAGATACGGTTTTGTGGAACGGTGACGTCTCCTTGACTTTTCCTTTTGCCCGCTAGCTCAATTTATTGCAGTGGACGTTAGATGCCGCATCATCGTCGAAAACAGCTGATAATTATAATCACCCCACCCCCTCGAATCTGAACTCATCACCTTGCCCAGGGATTTGGTCAGGAATTAGAAAAGAACGTTGAATGTATTCGTCTATGTCTAAACACGATGGATGTCTAGGGTTATTTCCACCGTCGTGGGATCATCTCGAAGCGCAAGATGGCGCCGTACAATCCGGTTGACCTCGAATCGGACCCGCAGATCGTCGTCAGCCGTGGCACCGCGCATTTCAATCTTCATCCCCACCACCACCCGGTCGTAATTGAACTTGGTGATGAACATCTGCTCGATACGCCACTCATGTCGGAAAAAGTCGAGCGCAGTAATCTCATTAGTTATCGTCGACTTGAGGGTATCATAATCATAGTCGTTAGCCGGGTAGGCACACAATAATATCAGCCCCAACTGCTTCACTAAGCGCCACCCAATCGTGAGCAACATAAGAGCGACACAAAGCGACACGAGCTCATGCACATCGGCAAGCAGAGGCACCAACGGTTGCACCATAAGGTACGCCGTATACCCTAGCGTCAAAATATGCGTCGGATTGCGGGTCCACAGCCGGAGATATTGACTAAGCAGCTTCAACAACGTATCGCGCTCAGGATTGAGAACGTCATCTTCGTCACTGACCATCTGATTGATCCGATTGGTACGAACGGTGAACGTGGTGAAAAGCGTCACCGCCACCGTCACAAGAAGAACTAGTTCGTAGCCTAACCAATTGGTAACCTCGCCTTCGTCGTGGATGTGATGGCCCAGGTGTTCATGAGGTTCATCCAGACCCAACATTTCTATCATCACACCCTCAACAAAGTGACTGACGAGATCAAACGCCACCATAAGTAACAGGGCCGAAAGAGCAAATGCCACGAGCACTTCGAGGCGCCCGAGCCCGAATGGGTACCTAAGCAGCAGTTTGTTCCACATGTCAAAGTTCAGCATAATATCAACTGTCACCACCAACAACAGTCCGAGGGCGTCGTAGAAAATTAGATGGGCAAGTGTCAGGAACACCAGGATCTTCCATCGAAACCCAATCAAAAATACCGCCAATGCAAGCGTAAAATGTACTGCCAGCCAAAATAACTTGAGTTTTTGAGTAGTATTGATACTGCTTAATACCTCAGATTTCAGAGGTAATGGCATGGTTTCAGGTAACGGATCAGTCACCGATATCGTCGCCGGCGGCGGTTCTTGAAACAAGTTCATCGACACTGACGAATGCTTGTATTTGTGTCCTCGCCGATGGGCCGGCTTCACCAGCAAATTGGTATTGCTCAAGTTTTGTGATGTGAAATTGAAGGGATTGTTTGGTGCTGGTGGTGTCAGCATCAACTCTTCATCTTCGAGCACAATCGGCGAGTCTGAGGGGGCAATAAACAGCACCGGTCTCGACCGTGGCAGCCGCTGGTGGCTTCCGGGACTCGATTCAACAATCCTCGGCGGGCCCAACATGGGTCCAAACTCTTTTGACGCGTGAAGCAGGTTGATACTCACCAGTTTGGGGATGGGTCCCATCAGGTTGCGCAGTCTAGGGAGATTGACGAGATCGTTCTCGCCAAGCACCGCCAGCATCGGCCGCCCCTGACGGCCTGCGAACGGTGACCCCACCAGCAGGCGGCGGGCGTGGCGGAATGGACTTTGCGAGGGTTTTGTCGGCGTGGGACTGTCGAACTGGTCCAACAGTTCGGTGGAAAAGTTTGCCAGCGAAAGGGCCCCCAACTCGAACAGCAGGATATCGGGAGGCTCGAGGACCACCCCGAAGCGAGGCAGACCCATCCCCTTCGGCGTGTGGGGGTCGTTGGCCATGTTGGCTGCCTCCGAGTTCAAGGGGTCCATGTGTTTTTTACACGCTATTCTTTGCGTCGGATTAATTGTGCACTGGGCCCATGCAGGTAATATCGACCCTTACGGGGACCTAGATACGGCGGCGGTGGCGACGACAAACCGAGAGGGTGGTGTAATGATTGACGTGTTCCTAAGTGGATAGCGTTTATAACTCAAGGTTTAGGGGCATTTGTCGAACAAAAACAATAGAGGTGTTTTGTGTGAAGGTAGGGGACACGCCAGCGCCTTGGCAATCTGAGGAAGGCGCTGCGAAAATAGTAGTGGTTGCCAGCCGTAGAATGAAATTGCATCAGCCATGATTATCCGACTGATAAGGGGAAATGACCGTTCCGATCCAGATGGAGGGTCGACGCGTCTGCAAAATCCAATCTAGGGGAGAAAAAAAGCAGCCTCGAAAGGAAGGCTTTTGAGAATTCTAAAAGTGCGGTGTCCGCTTCGGAGTGCATGAGACACGAAAACACAAATTCAATTCGAATTCAACAACGCTGGTGATTTAATGAAGAAAAAGAAGACCTGAGTCTCTCTCCTGTGGTGAGGCAGAAGTGTCTTTGTTGTCTCTAACTTAGAATTGATAGCAATGTTAAATTAAGCGCAGATGGTCCTGTCTGGTTGAGAGGAACTACCAGGCTTGTCACAACGTATGAACAATAAAAACTGGTCACTGGTGCTTGGTCATATCTGTGAAGGTTTTAGCCTCACCACGTGTGCCATTTAATTAAACTATCCACCAATAAACTCGTATTGAACTAAAGGATCACTTCAAACACGGCTGCAGATGTAAATGTTTCCAAAACCTCGCTGAAAGCTTTTGGTAATGACTTAACTCTTTATGTTTGAACCTGTTCTTACTGACTCCTCCATGTATTATTTAACCGTTACCGGTGACGTTTGCTGTATATACCACGGGCTCATAACGGTGCAGTATAGGTAGAGTGTAGCACCCGATAACCGGTCCGCATCCGTTATGCTCTGGATTCCGGTGCTTACCTGGGCCCTGGCGGCTCTGGCAGCATTGCTGTTCTCTATAGATGACAGCTCGTTCCAGAAAGTACTTGGAGACCTGCTGAGCCGTCTCGACGACCTCGCCAGCTCCTTGGGTCATTTGCCACCGATAAACCCCAACCCACTGCCACAGGAACGAACACTTAAGGATGGGGAGATTCCTCGCTACTGCATTGACTTTGCTCCTTTAGTACACTTATACTCGGAGGAACGGTACATGCCTTATGATATTGCCAGCTTTGTTGAGAACTTTAAAGCTACTTGGAGAAACGGGTCAGTTATTGCCGAGAGCGTTTCCATTGATACCCTCGGCGACTTGCCTAATAGCGAGAACGTTTACTTGACTCTGCTTACAGACTTTGATGCCGATCCCGATTGGATTACTGGTAAACATAACCACCCCAGTTTAATTGATGGTCTGATTAAAGAGGCCCCTGCTACCCTTGTTGTTGTTGATAAAGGCAACGGATGGGTCGATGCATTCTGGTTCTACTTCTACCTGTTCAACTTGGGTCCCTATGTTATGGGAGCTGGACCATACGGTAACCACGTTGGTGACTGGGAACACTCGCTTGTACGCTTTTATAATGGGAAGCCGCAAATAGTGTGGATGCTGGCTCATGGAGGCGGTGCAGCATTCAAGTACGAGGCAATGGAAAAGTATGCCATTGATCAGCGCCACCCTATTATTTTTAGCGCCACTGGTACCCATGCTAATTATGCTCTGGTTGGCCAGTTCCCTCATGATTTACCTTATAATATTCTTTGCGACTTTACCGATAGAGGAGAGTTGTGGAATCCTTCCCGCAACTATCTCGGATACACTTTTGACGGAGTTAATGTGTTCTATGGACAAAACTGGAACCGTCAACATCAAGGCCGTGAGAAAAAGTACGGTCATTGGCTCAAATTCAGTGGCCATTGGGGTGATGCTGAAATACCCATGAGCGATCCTCGTCAAAAATACAATTTCATCGGTGGCCACAAATACATCGATGGTCCTACCGGTCCTTTGCTGAAGAATCTTTTGCGTTCCGTGCCTTGTGAACGTCACAAATGGTGGAACGTGTTTGGTGTGTGTCGCATACGACACAATCTTCACTTTGGCATCGGTGTCGAACTGGAAGGATACAACTGTGGTGCCATTTTTGATTGGGTACGTCCCCGTTGGCTCAAACTGGTTTTGGATAAGTTAACTTGGGGTGGCGTGTTATGCTTTGTGGCGGATTTGATTGGAGGTTGAACGAGATTATAATAATTGTTATCGGTCAAGAAAAAGAACAAAGTCACACCTCTTTGATGCTGATGTTATAGACAATTTAAACAGAGAAAGAACCACGTAGATACTAGAGCATATTCAAATTGCGATTTTACGTCTGTGTCGTATTACCTTCCCTTTATATCCATACCTAGTTAACCTCAATATTAAACTTAAATGGCGTAAATGCGTACCCTTCACCTTGGAAGAATTTGGACATGGCTTCGACCCAATGAAGTCTTAACGAGTGAAGCATAGCCGACGTACCTTCCATGACCACTAAGATAGCCACGGTCAATACAAACCACATACCAAACAAAATCACCGTCATGATCACCCCCTTGGTCCCCGTGGAACCGAATGCATTTTGTATTGTCATGTCCCATAAAACCGTCAGCAATTGGGCATGAGCCAACGATAAAGCCCACAACCGAAGGTATGATGCTGTGTGGGAGACACAGTTAAGACAGAATTCAATAGTATGAATAACTTGATGAATGACCACGTCACCCAAATTGAATTCGTCGCCATGACCGTGGCCTCCACCAGCATCGAGTGCCAAATCCTCATTGGGGAAGTGTTCAAGCTCTAAGTCAAATGAGTCCGCCGAGTGACGAGATCCTCCATCTAACCGGTCCAATTGTTGGTCCAATTGAGAATATTGGGGTCCGTCCCGCAGTATCAGCTTATGTTGTCTGTTGAGCACGTACGGCTTGTAAATGAGAAGCCAGGGCACGCAAATGAGAGCAACAAGCAAAAGGATCACCTGAATAATCGATTGTCCAGGATACAAAGGAACGTCAACCTTCCCAGGACTCAAAAACATATTGATCAACATGTTCAATAACCCAGGGGGTTGACGACCTGTGCCAAGCCAATCGACACACCACTTGTATATGATCGTAATCGTCAAATAGCCGAAAATCAGCTGCATGAAGAGGAATGAGGGAATGAAGTTACCGACAATGTCCACCCACAGATTAAAGAAGCGAAAGTTTACTAACAGAAACATGAGTGAGTAGTTCATGTGGATGAAACCCATCAACACCAGCAACTTCATTTTGTATGAGTTTGTGAACAACAAGTTATTCTCAGTTCCGTGCCAGCCCCAATCAAGACCAAATGGGTAGGTGTACCCTTCAACCTTAGAGGCAATAAGCTGGGCTCCAGCTTCAAACTTTTCCGGCCACTGCCAGCCACTGGGGAAAATAGTCATCAGCTTCGAGAAAACATCATTATAGATTATTCCAGTGTACAATGAGAATCCCCCCATTAACAACAAGATATACCGACCCAGGTAAGCCATGTCGAAAATTTCATCCCGATTGCGGATTAATCCAATCAGCTTCTCATTTATGACAAGGTACAATGCCATAAGGAAGAGAATTACGCCATGCCCAAAATCACCAAACATGATTGCGAACATGAAGGGGAAGGTGATGATGGTGGCCAAACCCGGATTAACTTCTTGATAAGTGGCTATCCCATAGGCATCAATGATTGCCTGAAAAGCTTCAGTGAACTTGTTGGTTCTGTGGTAGGTGGGAGGAGTACGATTGGTCGTAAGGTGATTCATAACAGCGACAAGGTCATCACTGTCAATGACAGCACTTGCATATGTTTCGTCATCATCATCTATGGTTATCACTTCCAGTACCAGCAGGGTTCGTCTATTATGGCCCAGCTTGTCGGCAACTAAGCGCAGAAGGACCAGTTGAACAGTGTGATACTCATCATCAGGGATCCAACCCTCGCCAACAAGACAACGCCGCGTCAGATCTTGATCAAACATATTGAGCACCTCGTAAATGCTTTTTTCCCGCGTGATCTGGAAAGCGTAATCAGCGTAACGTTCTTGAAGCAACATGAGCTCGGTGACCAAGTGCTGCTTGGTTGAGTCAACGATATTGGTCAAGTCAGAAACCTTTGCATTAATTTCATCGATGGTTTCCTGGCGCATGGCTCTTGATCCCTTAACGTTATCGTAGATGACCCCGTCCAATGTGCCGATGATCTTTCGGGCTTTCGCCTTGAGCACATCACCGTGAGCGAAAAGAATGAACACCAGGCGGTCATGGTCTGGGAGCTCCACCTCATTGAAATAAAGGTTACCTCTCAATGCACGCCAAAGCACTTTTCGCAACACGGGCATTTTATTTTTATCGATGGTACCGGCCATGCTGTTAGTCAGAGCCACATTTTCTGTGTCACTCTCATCCTCCAGAACAATGTCGAATTCCTCATACATGCGCAACCGATCCAGTTCGTCGAGATCTGTCAGCATTCGTGCTGCAGTGAGGGTGTTTGATGTGAATGCAGTATATGCCTCAAGCACCTGCTTGTTTTCCAGCAACCGATCAAGTTGCAGCTGGAGACGATCGTATGACTCATCCAATTGTTCAAGACGAGAACTGGCGGAATGGATGATGTCGCTGATTGCATCATACTCCAGCACTGGACAGAGACGTTGAGCTGTGGCTTCCAGAACATCGAAGTACAGCAGTAGCGTATTGTACTTGTCCATGAGGCCACGAATAAATCTGAGCTTCGCCTCTAATTCATCAATGCGCTTGACTTCATCAACGAACGTTCTTTGGAATGGGGTAAGCTTCAGGTTCAAGTCTCGAAAGTGAACACAGCCTTGTTGGCCGAGTTGAAACACGAGGTCACGAGCAAGCTCAATTGTCACGTAAAACTGTACGAGACACATCGGCGCCAGCCGAAAGATCGCTTCGTCCGGGGCGTCAGCCATGGCGGTGTATCGTCTGTGGTGGTAGCGTGTGTGCTGGCAAATCCGCGAAATTTTCGGATTTGCGAGGTGAGCGTTTCCGATTCGAACGCTTGGCATCAATGATAAAGATATAGATGCCATTTGCTGAAAAATCGAACTATTACTACAGCTCAATGTGATTGAAGTTAAGAAAAGATGTTGTGGGTACTTGGGAGGCTTTGGATTGTTTAGCTGCAACAAATTCGGGGTTTGAATGAAGCCTCTGATCACATACATGCATATGTTTCAACTGGCAGTAACTGGCAGTCACTTTCACCTTCATTAAAACTACAAGTAGAAAATCCTCAAGAGTCTCCCATACGGTTGACTTTTACCTTCTCACAGCGGGGATTTACTGACGTATGAGGTGGGGATGTCGTGTGAGCAATCACCTGCTGGCACATAAAATGTTTCCGCTGATGGCTGATCTCTTATAAAACATTTAGTATTTGTCTACAGTTGACATTCCACTTCTAAATTGATTAATTTCGATAGTTGACACGATCGAATTTTGTCTCCTCGCTTATCAGATCAATTCCTTCATAAGCGCTCGCTTCACCCTGTGCGAACGTCATGGTGGCACTATCGACGCTAGTGTGGGCGGCACTAGCTGCGGCGTCCAAGCTACATGAGGCAGTGGACACTCTAAGTGAGCTTCCTCAAGTGCCTGGAGCACCTATTGTATCCAATGTGTTCCACTCCATAGCCATACCAGTGTGGAATTCTACTTCCTACCACCCAGGTCCTGTCCGAGATTATGAGCGGTCTAAGGTGGCACGAACTGTGGAAATAGACGTGATCCCTGTGTTGGACACCACCAATACTCCAGAACTGTGGCGAATGCTTGGTGACATCTACATGTTTGGCAATTATAGCATCACTCCCAATGTGACCAAAGCTGAACAACTATATCGTCGGATTGCCAACGACGAGTCCAGTACCGACACCAACAGAGGTCACGCCTACTTTATGTTGGGATTCATTTATGGACTGGATCTCTTTCCCGAATTCCCAGCTGATAAAGCTCGGTCTCATCTCTACTACCAGCAGGCGGTGGACTTGGATAATGTCGACGCCTTGTTGGTGATGGCTAATCAACTTAAGAAGCTGAAGAAGACGTGCCAGCAGGCCCTCATGTACTATAACAAGCTCGCCGAATACGGGATGGACTGGCTCGAGAAAAACCCTCGACCCGTGACAGTGGATGGCGAGGTGCTGTACAACATTCGTCTTCCCGACTTTAATGGCGGAATCTACGGTGATGACATCAGTGAGACTCTGATTCTGGTTTACCTGCCTCGTGAAAATCATATGATTTATCGAAACCAGATTAGCGAGTACAATTTGGAATTGGAGGACCATGCTTACTTTTATTACTATTATGAGGCCGCCGACTACCTTCTGGGTGATTATTTGGTTGCGAAAAATGTTACAAAGGCTCGTGAAGTGTTGCAACAATGCGTTAACCAAGGGGAGGACGAATATGCTCCCGAGTATAATATTCACTCCCAAACGGATCGCTACTATTTGGGTATGTGCCAGGCAAAGCTTTCAGCATTGATGATGACCGATGAAAACCCTGATATGGTGAAAGTGAATGAGTACTTGAATCGGGCAGCTAAACTAGCCCCCAAATCGCGAATGGTGTACAATCTTTTGGGTCAGATGTTGGTAAAGCAAGGAGAGTATGGCGATGCAGTCAGAGCGTACAAACGTGCTATTGATCGAGGCTCGATTGAAGCTATGACCCGTCTTGCTGAGTTGATGTCGAAAACTGCTCCTAATGGTGATCCTGCAAAAGCTAAAGATGCGGAACGCTTGTACCAACTAATGAACTGGCTGGCATTTAATGGGAGTACGAAGGGGCTCTATCATTACTTGGACTACGTCCAACTGGGATTTGCAGCGCAAGTTGACCCTGCATTGATGGTACCTCGTTGCCAGCTGCTTACTTATTATTATCTGGTGCTTGTGGACCGAATGCTGCTGTTCTTTTATCCGCTGTTGAGACCAGCCTTCGAGCATTACATCCGGGGAAACTTCCAACAGGCATTGATCCTTTATGCAATTGCAGCTGAACAAGGGCTGTCGCCTGCCCAAGTGAGTGTCGCTCATTTACTCTACCAACGACCCACGATGGCACAACGTCGGTGGGACAATGTACCACAATACGATTGTCATCGGGTTCTGCTTGCCCTTGAATACCTCAAGCGGGCATCCTTGGCTGATAGTGACACAATGGTGCTTCTTGGTGATATATATCATGATGGTGTTCCTGGTTGTATTGAGCCCGACATGAGTAAAGCGTATCACTACTATCATAAGCTGCTGTATCATCACCGGCTGCAACAAGGGTCGTTCAAATTGGGTCGAATGTATGAGTACGCAGAGGCACCCGGCTGCAACGGCACCGCTGACTATTACATGGCCAATCGCTTGTATGAACAGAGTCGTGATCTGATGGACCTTGAGGATGAACTTGACGAAGCCTATAACCGGCCGTATCACCGTCGTAACCGGATCCCGATTCTGTGGGCGCTTTTGCGGTTGCGTTTCAAGCTTTTCTTCAGCATCGGTGATCGTCGGCGGGAGCCTCGCTCTCGAGCTGGATGGCTTGATCGCATAAAGCGTCTTGGACGTCGTCGTCACTCTCAACCCGCGTCGACTAACGACAACCTCGATGCTTCGGCCCCCACAACCGCGTCAAATATTGATTACCAGAGCCACCTGTACGATAGCGGTGATTACATTGTGATCTTCATCACGTTGGCGTTTTTCTTTGCCGTATTCATTCAGAACATGATCCGCCAGGTGCGACGGGCAAGAAACCCAGGTATCAATGTTGACAATGTTCCTGTTGAAAATATTGACGAAAATGATGAGAATCAAAACCGCGACGGCTGGGACTTCAATGGTCCTGGTATTCGCTTCCGTCGCCAGAATTTCGAGTTTCAATTTTTCGCCATATGAAGCTTGTCGCTTGTAATATGTAAACTTTTCACTAACAAATGAAATATGCTTCATCTGCCGTGAATTTGAGATGGATAGTAAGATCATAGCATCGACTGTACCAAACCCTCGAAAACTACTTTAATGTATAATACATTTACTGAATTAAACGCGAAATATGCTTTACAAATGGTGTCGCCAGCCACCATACCATAACAGAAAAGGGGGAGGATGTTCAACTGTCCTGCATCATCTCCTCGTTACCCCAGCCGGGGAACCCCATGCCGTCGTGAAGTGCGGCGTCACCGTTGCCCTCCATAAACTTAAAAAAATCAATCTCCTCCATGCCTCCAGAGTTGCCGACGGCAATGCCGCCCAGGCCAAACACTCCGCCGTCAATGAGGTCGACCGAGAAGTTGTCGGGTGCCAGCGGTGCCAGAGGCGCCAGTTGTTGCGCCAGTTGTTGCGCCAGTGGTTGCGCCAGCGATGTCAGCGGTTCCTCGGTTTCCTCAATGATCGACAGCTCCTTCTTGGCCGCAGTCTTCAGCAATTTCTTGGGCGAATCGGTGGGCGCCGAACCCTTACGCTTACGCTTGTTCTCAGCCAGGTTCGGCTCCAGCGCCGGAGTAAGCGGAGTGTTGAATTCCTTTTTAAGGTGAGCGTTCATCGCCGGCTGTGCCAGTTGGGCCGCTTGCGACTGCGAGTTGGCGTTAGCCCCCAGAGTCAGGTTCTTGCGCCGGCCTTTGGCCAGCACCGCCTCCTTCTTTTTGACGCTAGGCAGAGGCTTGGTGCCAATGACAGGGCTCAGCGTCAGCGTCACTGGCAGTGGCTTTTGGGGATTGTTCATCGGCAGCACTCCCATCGGAGGCTTACCCATCGCCATCGCCTGTTGTTGCCCCATTTGGGGGCCGTTACCCGGTCCCATGGCTGACGTCATTCCATTGCCGTTCATAGGCATTTGGGGAGCACCATTGATCGGTGGTTGGTCGGCACCCATCGGTGGCGCCATCATCCCCGGGACAAACCCTTGCGGGTCGCCCAGCCCGTTGTTACGAGCAATGTCCAACCGCTTTTTGTTCTGCTTCTCCAACAACATGAGCTGCTCCTGGTAGTCCTGGAGCGCCAGCATGTTGCGGGTGTGGCCGGCCTGATCCTTTTGCGGCGGCGGCACCGCGCCGTTGATGATCGGCAGGCCCTTTTGCATATAAGGGTTGGCCTGTTGCTGAGGGTTGGCGCCCTGGGGCTGCTGCTGTTGCGGCACGCCAGGTACAGGAGGGCCCTGGGGGTACGGGTATTGCGGCATCATCCGCGCCGCCGGGGACAGCGCTGCCGTCGACAGCTTACGCTGCTGTTGCTGCTGCTGTTGCTAGGCAGCGACGACGGCTGCCTGTTGTTGCCGCAAAGTGTTCATCTGGTTCTGGGCCATCTGCTGCATGCGGTTCTGAGGGTTGAAGTACTGCTGGGCGCCAGCCTGTTGCGGTCCCATCATCGGTTGCGGCTGCGGCGCTCCCTGGGGCGACTGCTGGTGGCCGGTCTTCATCATCTGATGCATCATCATGCGCTGATTATAATCGCCCTGAGGCTGAGGGCCCGGGGCCCCTGGTTGGTGGGACTGCTGCGGCGCCAGTGGCGGTACCATTTGTTGAGGAGCCCCCATCTGCTGGTGAATCACCGGCTGTTGGCCTGGAATATGAGTCGGTTGTGGAGCAAACTGCGCCGCTGCCTGTTGCGGGTTGGCGGCCCAGCTGTCCTGCCGTTGCTTCATCTGCTGAAGATGGTAGTACAGCAGCGCCGGCTTGCCCAGGGGCGGCGCGCCTTTGGCATGGAACACGTCCCAGAACACCAGCCACCACTCGTATAAAAATCCCTGAGGGCAGTCCATGGTGATGGCGACGTTGGGCAAGTTGTTTTCGCGGTTGAACTGCGCCAGCGGCGTCAGCGGGTTCGGCTGGGGCGTCTGCGCCAGCGGCGGGGCCAGGGGCACGTCGGCCTCGCTGACAAACAGACGGGCGGTCTGCGGTAGTCTTGACTTGACCAAGAAATCATAGATGTAGGCGTTGAGGAGCTGCTTCAGGGTGGTGGCGCCGGCGTCGGACACCGAGCGCGAAGAATCGGGGAACCCCTTCTTCTCCAGCCCCGGGGTGTGCTTGTTCATCATGTGAGGAGTGCTGTTGTGGCTCATCCCCTGGAGATGTGATTGGGGTGGGCTGGCCCTGGTCGCTGACGGGTTGGGGGCGTGAGGGTCTCGGTAAGTTTTTCTCGCATGGTAGCGCCGAGTGTCGATAGGGAGGAATTAATGGTACGAGCACACCCGTTCCCTTCCCCCGGAGTTGGCGGCATTTAAGGGGGTGTGGTCTAGAGCCTGGCGGCGGCATTTATTGGCCAACAATACTTTGGTCGAGAGAGAAGCGAATGGGGGTTAAACCGGCGTAGTTTTAGTGGTTCCCGTATACGGGGGAACCGTGGCGATACCAGGCGTGGGCCTCTCTTTTTTTTTCCTCCTCGACTAAGGTGTGGAGGTTGCGAGGAGAGGATCTGCGCCCTACGTCACTAACCTATACACTGAATGGCATAAGCGAGGTTAAGGCAACCTTCGGTGACAGGAACGAGATGGGGGCTTATCGGAGAAAACAGTGATACGTTTGCAAAGCGTTTACTATAGGGTTATTAGTCGTGTTTAGTGGTGGCGTTATCTTGTGGCCGATTGACGACGGGCTATCGAGTGAGGAAAAAGGAAAGGGGACGCCGGAAGTGTCGACAAGCATAAAGAAACAACTAGATCTGACGCAGTGCTCGGAACAGCGGGCCCATCCGCCACTGGCGACGTCCGAAAGATACCGGCGCCACTTCCCACACCCCCTGATCTATTTATTAACGGGTACTGTTGCTGTTGCTATCTGGGCTAACCCCGAACACCTCGGGTATCTCTCCCTGTAGGGGGGTGGGTGAACCCGTTTTCGGTGAAGAGAGGGGGAAAAGGTACGTGCTATCGCACGTGAGCCCGTCGTCCACGTTTGGCGCTCACTCGCCGATTGCGAGCCCCGGGACTTACCGACAAGAGTTTCGACGCTCAACTACACGACCCGATGGTAAAGTATAGACCCTATCCTCTTACCGTCTATATGCCACTATCTAACATAAAAAACAAAACCAAACACATTAAATATTAAAACCTTTCCGTCACCAAGATACCTGATTACCAAACCCGATTATCGCCCTTAACCGGCGAGTTCCAAATGCTCGCCCGGCGGTCAAACAGCGCCAGTGTCGGCAGCGCCAGCGGTGTCGCAAACGACTCAAACGGTCTAAAAGGATCAAACCGATCTTTCGATCCTGGAGTGGCACCCGAGAAACCCCCAGGCGCCGCCACCGCCGCCGTCGGCGGCAGCGGTCCTCGCGGAACCAGTGTCGGCACCGCCAGCAGCATCGGCGGCAGCACCAGTGCCAGCGCCCAGCCGCGGGTGATGTCGACTCTAGCCACGGGGGGAGTAGTGCCGTGGTGGTTGATGCCACCGTAGCCGCCGGGGTGGGCCCCGGTGACGGCGCTGCCTCCTCGATACCCGCGCAGACCCGTCATCTTCAGCACCGGCGCCGGTGGGCGCTGGCTCAAACTGATGGTTATCGCTCGTTGCTGGTCGCCAAACGGCTCCGCCGCAAGCTGTCTTTTAGGAAACGCCATGCCGATTCAAGTGTCCAGTAGTGTGCCGCTCGCAACCTCCGATTCCCGTCGCAGCAGAATCCTGATATATAAAATCTTTATACTCGTCCGCGCAGAAAAGCAACACCGAGAGGCGCTCCACGCGGTACGGCAACCTTAAGTGTGGGGCACCGGACCACCGTCGAGAACCGTCACACCCTACGGCGAAACCGTGTCTGCCATCACCAAGACTAATAAGACATTAACTATCACATCGGTGACGACTAATTTATTCACATTTCTTCAAATAATAGCCGATTTCATCTGTCCTCATCGGACCCGATTAGTGGCCGTTTTCCACGTGACCGTCGTTAGCCGCGAGCGGGCAGGGCTGGTTTCCGTGATCAGGTCCCGGGCTCATAAAGACTGCCATCATCATTCTGCCAAAGCGCCGCCTGAGATCGATACCCCGCTACGTCTAGTCACCCCAGTGAGTCCAACCAAAATATATTTTCAACGTCATGGAATCACCCCCGATTCTATTGATAAATTAGCGTTGTTGATGTTATTACCCTAGCCTTGATAACCACAATGTCTCTGTAAAAACTACCTTAGGGGTTTCTGTAATAATAGTGCGTGGACTTCACGACAATGCTACTAGTACTACAGTGGTCAAAATTTTGAATACGCTTTCATTATCCGTCTTATTATCAATCAAATGCTCTTAGTACTCGTATCGCTTTAACTCTCGTAACCCATTAGTGATGCTCTTTACCGTTTGTTCTTCGGCTTGACTTCGTCGTCCTTAGTCGCGTGCAACTTGATGACGTTGGGAGTGTCGGGTTTGTTGTACTCAAACCCCTTCAGCCAGTCGTAACTGATGGCGTAAGCAAAGATCAGCCCATCGCGGTTGAAAGCAGTGGACGAGATCGTGCCGCCCACCGAGGGGAACCCCTTGAGTCGTTGCTTGACATCTTTATCCCAGAAAGTGAATACACCATCCAGGCCAGCAGTAGCAAACGTCGAAAACGTCGGGTGGAACACGATCAGGTTCACCGGGTACGCTTCCAGAGTGGGGCCACCCAGCAAGTTGTTGGATTTCTGCACTCGGTGGCACTTGAACGAGAAGCCCAACTTACTTTGTTCGGCGTCATTGACGTATTGAATCGCACAGCGGCCTTCAATCAGACCAACGGCGTAGCCATTCGCTTGCGGGTAGCACGAAACCACCCGGGTCTGCATCTTCAACGGCAGCTCTTTAGTCTTGAAGATCTGCTGGGGGTTGTTCAAGTCAAAAATGCATATTTGACGCTCAGCACACCCCACCACCAAAAGCTTGGCCACACTGTCCATCAGGTACACGCGTTCGGGTAACGCCACCGTCGCCACGGGCTGGGGCAGCCGCATATCCCAGTACTTCAAGGTCTTGTCCCACGAACCCAGCACCACCACCGGGGTGTTGGTGGGTCCACATTCGACGAATCGAATACTGCGTACCGGGGCGTCGTGGACACCAATTTGTTGCGCTTGTTGAGATTGCACGTCAAACAACTTTACCGTCTTGTCAGTAGCCCCCAGCGCCACCTTAGTGCCATCATTAGACCATCTGGCCGAAAGCACAGGCCCCGTGTGTTCAAACATCGCCCGCCCTTGGTTCTGGCCCAGCAGCTGGTCGATTTCGTAGATGCGGACCTTCCCATCCCACAGCGCCACCAGCAAGTGGTTCAGTTGCGACAGAAACGCAATGTCCAGCACCAGGTCCTCAGGGCCATTGGCAAGAACCACATCGTTTTGGAGCTCCTGACCGGTCGCAACCAGAGGTTGTTTGTTGAACAAGCCCAGCATGGGATGAGTGTTTTCGCGGTCGCACAAATTATTTTGGCTACAGGGGTTCTCAAGTGCGCCACGCGTACAACACACTCAAGCCTCAAATTAGACGACAACTTCGTGCTTGATGTTTACTGTCAGAAAACCTGGCAATTGAATTGCTGGTGTTTCAGATTACCATTCTTCGGCACCAGTAACTAAACTGAAGGCGTTCAAAAAAAAGGACATGTGGATATCAAAGTAGCGATCTTGTTTTCATCAAGGACATTGTTTCGTTTTCGATCTCTTTACTGGTATCGTCAACTCTACATGAATGTCTTCCACTACGTTGTCGCTATATTGGTGTGAATAACTAGTAAACATGAAAAGCATGCCCTTTCACCATCTTTTATTATATAATCGATCGATATCTAATGTGTTATAACTCCCAACCTGTTTCCTCTTCGAAAGGCTCGTCAATTGTGGTGATATTATGGTCACTGCACAAGAAGCACTCCTTGACCAACATTTTTTCCATCTCTTCCTTATTCACCAGAGCATTGTGACGCTTGAATTGAGTGAATGCTTTGCGGAATTGGTAGTTCCCCAGATCAAGATAAGCTCGGACCACGCATTGCTTATGGAAACCATGATGACAATTCGGGAAATAAACAACACTCTTGGTGGAGAGCAAAAGCTTTTGACAAAGATGACACGGTTCGCCTGGTTGAATCACCAGGGCTAACTTGGCTTTCGTACTCACCTGTGTCATTTCGCGAATCTCCTCTTTGAGGCGGGCAGCAATTGACAACAGTTCCTTCATTTCTAACAGCAATTGATTAATGCTGGAATTGTAGGTGTTGAGCGATTTCACGATCTCGTCGCGGAAATCATTAATGATAACCAGGTCTGGTAACAAGGGTAATAAATCTTTGAGTGTCACGGTACCCTCTTGCTTCATTTGACCGTCAAGCTCTAGTAAAAAGCGAAGCACTAAATTAAGCTTCTTCAGATGATCCATCTCAGCATCTCCAATACCAACAAACTCTTTCACCGGATCCAGCTCAACCTCATCGATGAGATAACGGGAATACTCCAACCAAAGTCTCTTGCGATTGGCAAAATTTGCATGAGAAAGCTGAACACCTGTCGACGCAGTCCCCTCATCTTCCTTGTGGTTTTGATCATATTTGCGAAGCACAAATTCTCCCAATTTTGGAAGCCTATGGCGAATCAGCACCTCTAAAGCTTGGTCATATAATCCCAAGTCAATCAACACCCATACTGCTGCTTGGAAATGTTGTTGTGCAACGCACATTCGCAAGACAACTTGCAGGTCGAATAGGCCTATTCCCAGTTGTAGGAACTTCATCAAATGTTTGGCGACAACCTCATAATCCCTAGAATAAGCCAACAAAAGCATGAGATAGTAATTATTAATGGTTCGGTTTCGCACCGCCTTATCATAAATCAATCGCAGAAGGTAGGTGATAGCCTTATTATCGCCCACACTGTCAAGGCGTGATTGGCGGTTATAAGTAAGCAACGCTGGAAGAACTTTAATCGGGTCAAATGCTTCGTCGACGCCCTCAGCATTTTGAAGTTTGAGCCACATTTCAACTGTCCCCTGAGGATAATTCAACAATAATGTCGACGAGGTATCGTATATGATGTCATTTGAATGGTCATTGCTGAAAAACACCTTGGCCACCAGGGCTAAAGCTGCTGACCATTCACTCCGATCAATATAGTAATGAATAATATAGTCATAGTCTTTGATCAAGTCAGCATAGTAGACCAACTTATCATGAAAGTGGAGACGACTGATGATTTGATAAATGGTGTCCTTATCAAAGTATCGAAAATTTTGTTGTAAGAATCCTCGAAATTGGTCGTCAAGTTCACGACGGCTAGTTTTATTTTGCGTGTGGCTGAGTGTGGTTAGAAGCTGCTCCACGATCAACAGGGAAAGAACCACCATCTGAATGTGATTGCGAGCCTCACGAGCAAGCCGGAACTTTATTAGCAAATATTCCACAAGAAGCCGCAGCAGCATAGCTGCCCGTGCATTAGAAATCCCGGCCTGTGGCCTATGATTCAAAAGCATCAAACAGACTTTCTCAAACAGCTCACTCAGTTCTGCTAGAATTTTTATTCCCTTGATTTGAAGTGCGGCCAATTCAGTGTTGTCGTCGTCGGTATGTTCTCCACCCACATCAAGACCAAAGCCTCCTTTTTGAAGGTAATCATAACCTTGGCGAATGTGAACCATATCTCGTTTAGCTGCATTCACCGGCTCATCAGGAAGGCAGGCCAAAGCTTCGTCATATTTGCCTAGCTTGTAGTAGTTGTGCCACACCAGAATCAGTTCATTTTCGACCACGATCTCGAATATCAGGTTGCGATTGTACACCCAATATGTACCTTTAGTAGCATCAGACGTGATTGAGTATTGAGTTGATTTGGCTACCTCTGGAAGACTGATCTTTTGAAAGGAGCCCTCACTGAGGGTATTGACCAAATACACAATTGGGGCGTTCAAAGCCATGCAAAATAAATGATGTGACAGTACACAAATTTGGTGGAGAGTTCCAGAAATTTCATCCAATTGCTTCAAATTGCTGAGGAGAATCTCAGGGTGATCACTTTCAATAGCATGTGGAGGCTGTTGGTCGATCGACACGAACAGATGATCCGGCAGATTGCATAGCATCCATTGCTTGCCATTCAATTCATGTTCAATTGGGGCGGTCTTCATCACCCTCAGTATCTCTCCCAAAGATGTATCAAACGTATCCCACGTCCAGTGCTTGTAATTCGAGAATACATGAATCTGTGTATAACTCTTCAGGAATACTGCCCCCACCAAGATTTGATCCAGCTTCCAAACTTGCTTGAGGAATTTATCATCTTTCTTGTTGCCTTCGGTTGCTGAATGCGCTTTGATATTCCCAATATATACTGCCAGTTCCGTCGCTAATAAGAAATCTCCTGTAGATAATTCCTGAGTCGGGGGAGAGAACTCAATGGAAACAATCTCGGTAATCCCTCTAAACTTATGGAGCGGCTTGAGCTGAGAGTAGGTAGGTGCATGGAGGTAGAAACAATTGAGCGAATGGGTTTGCACGATGACATGGACTCCCAGGGGGTCAATGAATCCCGCCTTAAACGTCTCATTAGCCGGTAAGGGGATGTTTTTCACTTGACTAGGGTTGTCAAGGTCAATTAGCGCCATCTGGCTACTCATGAACAACACCATGTGATCATTGGCGACCCGAATTGTTCGAAGGTCATGATTGAGGCCAAACTGGAGCTGGACCTGTTCAATGGAGAAATCAGGTTGCTCGCTGCCGTGGCTGTTTGTCTTATCCGACACTGCCAGCGACATGACGGTGGCGTCGGCCATGGTGCTCGATAGTCCGTGGGGAGCTGCGTGCTCGTGCGGCTTTCAGCAGGTGCTGGCAGTGGCAGCGCACAAAGCTATCTACGGCGACAATTAAAGAAAATCGTGATTGCAGATGTCTATTATATTCCATTTATTCATGACCATTTCGTAACCTAGTAGCCTACTACCCGCAACTTTTTATCCTTCTTCTTGTTGGCCTTGTTGTGCTTCTTGTTCCCCTTGGCATCGCCACTCTTTTTGTGGAAGGGCGAGGTCATCTTACCCTCAACGCCACCAAGCTTGAAGAAGTCACGATCAAGTTCATCACCAGCACTTTCCAAGGCAGCTTGCTTACCACCGTAAAATACTGTGGTGGGGGCTTGAGAGCCGTCAGTGGCAGCCACGTGTTGACCGAAGTTGAGCTTAGCCAAGTCTCTCAGTAAATCAAATTCTTCCTTCTTGATATCTTTATGACGCATAGCTTCGAGAATTTGCTGCTGACGAGTTTGCGGCAAGTTGGCAAGAGTGTAAAGATCTTTATTGAACTCACGGCATTCTTCAAGAGTGGGCAAGTCGTAGTCAGAGTCGGCAGTGCCTTCTCCAACCCGCTTGGGAGGAGGGTTAACGTACAATAATTTGCCGTTGACATAGTCCTTGAGAATATAACGAGAGGCACGAGGTTCATCGGCAGAACCAAACCCTTGAGTCATGTAACCACGAGCCCGAGCGTAAGCGTTAAGCAATTCACGGGCGGTTGGGTAAATACCATTACCCCCATCTTCAACTTTCTGGATAGGGATGTGGATACCGTAGACAGCTTCAAGGAAGAATTTGGGGATTCTTTGAGCCACCAAAGACGCCGGCGGAATGTGTTCCCTCAATTGATCGATAGGGAGCACACCGTTACATACCAACTCACCGTTAGAGTAAGCGAAATTGGGGAACACCAACCCAGGACAATCACAAAGCACGACATCGGGCAGGAGATTAAGTGTCTGGAAGTGCTTGGTCTTACCGGGAGTCGCAGACACCGATACCTTCTTCGAACCAATGAGGGCGTTGATGGTGGACGACTTACCGACGTTAGGGTAACCAACCAAACCAATCTGAAGGGCCCGGTCTTCAACCTCGGGTGCCTTATGGATGAAAAGCTGTTCAAGTTCGCCTACACTGAGAATATGAGTGGGGTCAGCATTAACGGGTTGGGGAGTATCGTTTTCTTCTTCGGGAGTGGCAGGACCTAAAAGTTCGGCGGGAACTTCACCACTGAGACCAGCCCTTTCCCGCTCCTCTTTTTCCTTCTCCAACAACTCGTTCGCTTCAAGCGCTGAGAAGAACACGAATTCAATGCCCTTTTCGTTGAAATAGTCAGCGTAAGCTTTTCTTTGTTCAAAGGTCAATAAATCAGCCTTATTCACAAGCAATAAATTGTTTTTGGGCTTCTCCTCAGTGCTGAGCTCCTGAACGTAAGCTTCCAAATCGACTGACCGGAAAAACAAGGGGTGTCTGGCATCGACAATTTGTACCACAAGATCACTCCGCTCGACAACACGCCATAGTTGCTTCCAAACTTCAAGGTTCCGTTCAAAGGGGGTCAACAAAAGATCGTTATTCTCAGTGAGAGCAGCCAACTGACGTCTCCATTCCAAAAATGCCAAATTCTCCTGGCGGTTGATTTCAAGCCTCAGCTGATCCTTATGCCATTGGGGCCGTCTCGGAACCCGCAAATTATTCTGGAACAAGTTGTGCTTTCTTCTCATTTCCTCCAACTGTTCGTCATTCAACAACCCCAGCTGGTTCACGATCTGAGTGCCACCAACCTTGATGATCTTGATTTCCTTTTCAGCGGTGAAATCGGTATCGGCCAATTGGGCGGTGTTAAGAAACTCATCAAGAGCGTTTTCTTGAGTCACTGACCGAAGCTTAACCCAGTCAGCCTCCTTTTTATCGGTGGTGAATTGCATTTGACCATCAGGTAAGTACACCACTTGATTTTCCTTCCGTCTTTGGTTAGCAATGTGGCGACCCAACCCGATGGAATTTTTGTTTTTGTGCTGGACAGGCTTCGGCCCCTTAGGAGCCTTCCACTTCTTTGGCTCAGGATGGAGCGGAACCTTGTTCATGCCTCCTTCCATAGTTGCGATGAGGAGTGCGATATGTGGCGAGGGGGTTAGATAGTGAGGGATGAGATGCCCTTACTCGATGAGACAGTGAGAAAATCCACGAACTATCGAATATAAAATTTTACATGTAGATTATAGGATGTTAAAACGGACGTTTCTTCTTCATTAAATATACAGCTTAGATGTGTTGCGACAACCACTTGAACCCTTCCCCGTACCCCGATCTCATGGCGATCGAGCACATGAACAACTCGATGGGACGCTGGCCGTCAGCCAACTTGCCAGTGTCCTTACCGGTAGTGTTGTACAAGCCAAAAGCGCTCTTCAACTCCATTTCACCTACAGCGGTGGGCTTGTCGATCTTGTTACCCAAAATCAAGAACGGCACGTTGGCCAACTCTTCAATAGCAAACAACGATTCCAACTCACGCTTAGCTTCGGGGAATCGGGCGGGGTCGGCAGCGTCGACCAAAAACACGATGCCGTTCACTTCGGGGAAGTAGTCCTTCCACAATCTACGCGCCATTTCGTGACCACCCAAGTCGAAGGTAGTAAATCGAACCGAACCGATCGAGAGTTCCTCCAGAGTAGGGTGAAGCGTTGGGTCTAACGTCGCCATGCGGTCGTTCTTCAACATGTGCAAAAGCGTGGTCTTCCCGGCGTTGTCCAACCCAAGGAAAAGAAGCTTGGCGTGCTTGTTCCAGAGCCCAAGCTGGGACAAAACGTCTTGAACTAAATGTTAGTCATGTCTCCACTCGTCTCTTTCTTTTCCAGGCTACTTACACCAGTCAAAGATCCACATCTATATTGCTGGACAAAAAGATTCGTGGCAGATTTTGAAAGTCACCAACCGCGCGTCGTGCACACGAACAAAATCACTATAATATTCTGTGGCGAATAATCATATGCACCCACGCGGCTACCAGCACTAAGAAAGCGGCGAATGGGGTCTACTACCGCGACTCGCTTCGTTTTCATTGGTGGTGATATCCTTTATACACTAGCCACGTAAGCCAGAAAGTAGGTCTTAAATTTAAACACTGAGCCGGTTGATCATTGCGACACGTCCTGACGACGCGTGATCATCAATTTCGGTTCGGATCAAATTGATTGCCACCACTCCTCTACAAACTTTTTCAGTTAATGCCAAACCATGTCCAAGCTCTTGACAGCGTCGACTGATTACCACGAATGGACGGTGTCTTTGTCTCTGCTATAAACCCTGAAGTCAATCGCAACGATTTTTCCATCTAACCTCTGGAAATCCTTGTGATTTTGATTTCAACTAATAGATGTGATTCATCTGTATTGCGATTACCCCAGAGCATCACGCATCATAGTATGAGGGGAATCGCGCCACCCATATCAACTTAATATGCGGTTGCGACCCCATCCGTCAGTTATCAGATGTCGGCGATTGTACAGCAAAAAACCGACTGAAAATGCTAGTAAGGAGTTCAAAGAGGCTGAAAGAGACCACTCAGCGTTGATCGATCGGTTTACCCAAATTGCCGAAGCGAAACTCCAACATAGCGGTAACCCTTCGCAACAGGCAAAGCTAGATCCTACCTTCAACAAATTATACGCTCAGTACAAACCCAATTCCATTGATCAGCGAGCTGCGGGGTACATCAAAAGCGAACCTTTGCTCAACACAAATCCCCATGCTAAAGACATCGCTCAGGCTCAACCTTGGAATGGCTCGGAGCTGGTCATCGATGGCAACTTACGAATGTTGATGGACCTGGCACCAAAACCAATGAAAAATAATGGCCGCCGTCTTCATGATGCTCGTGAAGCGCTGCTTGATTACAAACTCAACCCCAAAAAGCTGGAAGATGAGCAGTTTCGAGAGATGTACCGCGAACGTCTCCTAGGACCACTGATGTTTAAAACCAACGGTCCATCTCTGGGTGTGGATTTAATTGGACTGGTGGCAGGGGCTAAAATCAATGCGCTGATCAATCAAGACACTGGAAAATTTGATCTGGCGGAAATGACGCTGATTCGGGGCAAACCTCTTGACCGCGATCATCTTCGAAACAGTACTGACACCAACTATTTCATGAATCAATTACTCAATAAGCAACAGGTGCTCCCCCCATTTGTTGAGTCACAACAATCAATCCATAGTGAGATTACTGGGTTACGCAAAAGCTTAGATGATCGGTGGTTTAATTATGTCTTAAACAAGCTGGCTATTTCCAATCAGTTACATCTCAAATCTGCCACCCTCTTCGGTGGTTTAGAGTTGTTCAAGGCCAACTTTAGTCCTAACGTGATTTTAACATTACCAGAAAAAGACCAGGAATATGTTGAGGCTCAGGTTGCTGACATTAATCAAAAGATTCGCCTGTATAATCTTCAGTGCCCTCTGACACATCTACACCGCTTGAAACTCTCGGTTGACAAGGAACTGAATGAATCATATCAGCGGATGGTAAGAGAATTCCCTGAGAGATACACCCGATGGTATGAACAGCATCGAGCAAAACGTATTCCTAACAATTACCGCAGTCACTCAGGAGGAAAAGGTAATGGCTTTTTAGGTATTTTTGGTGAAGATACCCCCAGTCTGAAGGGACCTCACCAGGATGACAAGGAAACTACAATTGAAGTTCCTGTTCGTGATTACGACACTAAGTTAGGATTGTGGAAGGCTATCAAGGACGTCTTCAAATAAGTCTATGTACAACAAATCCAACCAACGCCACAAATAAGGCAGCTAAAAGCACTACTGCACTCACTTTTGCCGTCACTGACTTTGCATCCGTGGTGCGAAGTTCTTCCATGAATGATTTTGCCATCTTCAGGCGTGTGAACATCGCTTGTGCTCGCTCGCGGCCATTCGCTCCGAGCTTTGACTTAACAGCTGTGTTATAGCCATAGAAATTTGACAATGTTGAGGCCCACTCTTCAACATCAGGGGCAACAGTAAACCCGGTGGCTACATCCAAGTTGTCACGTTGATTGAAGTGCACAATCAGTTCAAGCGGTCCCCCGTTATTGACCGCCAACACTGGAGTTCCAAGAGCCATAGCCTCGACAGGGACGATACCAAAGTGTTCATGGCTTGGGGTATACAACAAAATGTTAGCGTGATCAATTAATGCATTTTTGAGTTTCAGCAGAACCAGCGGAAGGAAAAGCACATCTGTCAGTGGAGGCATCATAAGTAGACGACCACGAATGGTAAACAGAGTAAGTTTCAACTTCTCGCAAAGCTGATTCAACTCAGTAAGATACATGACATTCTCACGAACCCGAGCATCCCATCCACCAGCGACAACAAGTCTTACTCTTTGAGGGTGAGTCTTTTTGAATTTGGCAAACGACTCAATGGCAAGTTCGATGTTCTTTTTGCGTTCAAACCGGTTGACACTGACGAACACATCCGAATCTTTGAAAAATTCGTTTATTTCGGTCTTCGCGGCAACGTCTATAGTTTGGTTATCATTGATGCATGGGTAAATAACGGCAAGTGGCTCGGGGCAATTGGCGAAGGTCTTTTGAAACACCGAACGAGTAAACTTAGAGTTCACCACCACTTTATCAGCCCATGCAGTTGTCCACTGCTCGAACCAATCGAACGGCAATCGGTAAAGTTGTTTCAAGGTCCCGCCTCTTTGGGCCAAAAGCTGGTCGGGGAAATGACCATAGAATACAACTCGGGCATTGCCACCAAATATTTTGAGGAGCGGTAAGCAGTAACTGAGTTGGTCGACAATGAAATAGTCATAGCGCTCGCCATTAGTCAAGAGCCTAAGCGTAAGCCAAAGCTGGCGCAACGCGGCACATACAATATGGAATCGTTTGGCAATCGTAGTAGGGAGCCAATCACCGTAAACTTCGACGGCAAGTTCGCCATCGGTGATCTCATCAAAGCAGTGACTGCGATCACAGTGCAGAGTGTACGCGGCGACAGAGTTATCAAGGGCCTGAAGTCCACAAGCAGCATCGACCACAAGTCGTTCGGCTCCTCCTATACCTAGGTCAGGATGGATGAACGCGATCTTCGGCATATATGGCGCGTTTTGGTGCGAGTGGGGTTGATTAATTGATCGCTGTTCCTCTAAAGAGGGCTTTGTTGACAGGGGGGTGCGCGCTGTCAGCGTGCATCAAGAAACTACATTACTTTCAAAAATTATCCTTTTGAAATTACGTCGTGACGTCATGCTCTATAAAAATACTTTACACGTCGACCCTGTCGGCGGCAAATTTAACGATGGGCCCAATGGCCTTCATGCGTGTGTACAACAGCCCCACAAGTGGCACCACTGAGCACCCGATGTCGACCTTGGCGTTTTCTGTTGTGGGGCCAAAGTCGACGAAGCTGATGTTCTCCTTGAGGGCGAGGCGGATCACTTCTTGCATCAACACGAAATATGCTTTATACTGTTTGGCGTCGGCACCATAATCAATGCCGTTGATGTCCATGGTCATGGTTTCACCGAGTCGGTAGATGATGCACAGGGCGATGTACTTGCCATTCACCTTGAGGAAAAGAAGCGAACGGTAGTTCTTGCTGTTGTCAATATGACACTGGTCGTAAACGAATTGCGGGGTGGGATGGAATAACGTGTCCGATTGGTCATTGTCGGAACGAGCGTCACCGATCATTTCGTTGAGGTAACAAATCTCTTCACATTGCTCCATTGTCACATCCTTGATTTCGATTACTTCACCATTGGCTTCGTTGAATGCTTTATCTTGCACCCGATACTTCTTAGCCTTAAAGTATTGTTGCAACGTCTTGTTTTTATAAGGCCGCAAGTCGGCAATGTGAGTCGACGGCAACCCAACCTTATACCATCCGGAGAAGCGGATCCCGGTTTCGGCATAATCATGCTTGTAAGTAGGGTCCACCATAACCGTGCACCGCTCACCCAGCTTTTCGTTCCACTCAGAAAGCGCGTGCATGATTGCGGCTGATCTCGCTACTGGCTTCTTGGTCAGAGAGCAGTAGAAGGTCAGTCGCTTGAAGGGCCAGTGGAAACCCAACAACCCGAACTTAAGAACCAAAAGCGGCCACTTGGAGTTCTTACCAAAATGACGTTGTAACCACTTCCCACCGAACTTGGCGGGGATCCGTTCAGCCAAATCGAATTCTTCAACGATGGTGATCATAATGAGGGCTTCAGTGTTGGTCAATTCGTTGTAAAACTTTTCCATCTTTAGTTGCAACTCTTCAATGGACTCCATCAATTGCTCGGACTTTTGCTTCTTGGCCATCCGTTTGAGTTTGGTCTTACTCAATGGTTTATATTCTTCAAGAACCGTAGTGGTATCCAGCCAACTTTGCGGGTCTTCCTTGCCATCCTTTTGAAACAAAAGGCCTTCGTGGTCCAAAGCGTCCCACGCCTTACTAATGTCATTAGCCTTTTCCAAATCACGGGGAGTGTAGTCGTGTTCGAGTGACAGCTTCTTCACCACACGCAACACCTTACACGTCATGCCCGGGAGTTCAGCTTGGCAGTAACAGTTCATCAACGAGATCACTGCGTCACCGGATACACCAGCGTTGAGCTTGTGATTCAAATCAATCACCTTGGCCCAGCCCTGGCGTTGAGTTTCCGTTAACGTAGAAAGATCGTATTCCATCACCTCCAAGTCGGTCGAAGGGAATCTGATTCTGAATACCCGTGAGCACACATAACAAACGATGGCCACACCTATGGAAATGCCAAACAAAATCGGGTTCAGCACCGGCATATCCTGATGGTAGTGCAAAGTAGGGAACACGGTGATGAGACAAGCAACAGTGAGGGCGGTGACCACAAGCAACATGGCGTCGTACAAGAAGATTAATTTTCCGATGACCAGGTTCAACCGGTTTTTATCGGAGATAACCATGGTTACGGTGAGACCGAAAAATGCTTGCGCCAAAATGAAGGCGCCATCAAAAACGTACAAGTTATGAATCCGGCTCAAATGCTCCTGATTTTTGATCAAGTTGATGTTGATTTGTACGATCCCAACTCCCAAAAGCCCCTGAATTGCCAGAGCAAACGCTAAAAGCCCGTGGGTGGTCCGGATACTCGCTTGCCACCAGATGGTCAAAAGGCCACAGTCACAGATAGCGGCAAATACAGTGACAACGATGAAAGCGTTTTGGTCGCCTCGGCTAGGGAACTCGTCGGTGCTGGGGCGGTAGGTGATTAAAATCACCCGACTAATGCACATGGCACAAATAAACAACCAGATGATCATCTTGAACAAAAAATACGGTTTCCTTATCATTTTGGTGTATTTGCCGATTTTGGCCTGCCGCGGAGTCGGTTCTTCTCCTGGCTTAGCATCTATGAACCGAGCATGGAGTCGGTCGTACAACAACATGATCAACACCACGATGTTGAGGGTTAACGAGATGACGGGATATGGGTACTTGTCGTGGTCGGATGTCAGCAACACGTAAAACATCACCACATCTGCCAAGTTGAACGCAAACAGGTAAAACCATAAAAACCATGGCCCCCTCAACCAGTTCAACGTCCGGGATAGCCGCATGGGGACAGGTAGTGGTACGGGAAAAAAGTCGTTGTTGACTGGAAAATGTGTAGTAGTTTTTCTAAAACCCCGGTGAAAGGGGGAATTATGCTTAGAGATATACGTGACCCGAGAGACATTTTTGGTGCCTGCACATGCTTTGAGGCTTACCCATCTATTACGGACGGAAATCTCAATGTGACGTGCGAACAACGACTCCTTCACCCTGAAAAAAGCAATACACTCAGCCGACACGCTTCCCCCCACGCAGGTTAAGCTGTCGGCAGTTACGTATTCGCTATTGCCGACGATACATTCTCCGTGGTATAGCCTACGCTGGAGAGCACGATACGACGTTCCCATAAGCCCCCCCCCTTAAACCGCCTACCCAGCGCTGTAGTCAATGCGACCCAAAATCCCGCAGACGCTGCACCTTGTCAAAAGGACGTGAGTCTATATTGGGGAGCGCCCCGCTAAGACAGCGGATTTCACTCCGGAGCTAAAAGGAACTTAAGTCAAGAATTAAGGGATGAGCAACCCTGCATTGTTGCTTATCGTGGGGGAAAATCCACCAGTGTTTGATGCCCGAGTATCATGCACAAAACACGAGTAAATAGGACACCTCGAAACGTGCCACCTGCTGGTTGTGTGGCATTGGTGGGCTACCACCTCCGGCTCGTCGATCGACACGCATCGTGAATACGTGACGCGATCACTGGTGCACACGAACATATTCGTCATGCAACTCAGCGATGACCCAAAAGCGCTGAGTAATCACACTTGTACAAAACGTGGTAAGGCAAGCCCGGATCACTGAGAAGGCTTGGATTTCACGGTGTGGTTGCTAGACGCTGGCTACGGGTGGGCTCCACGTAAACAAAACCTTATCGCACAAAAATCACGCACCGATGGCGAGCCGAAATCGTGCCACCCTGCATAACAACAACGATCCAGCCTCGACGCGTCACTTAATCCTGATTAAAGTGCACAGTGTTACCCCAAACACCTGAATGTAACTCCAGCGTTATACATGGCTCTGACTGAAGTTCGTTATCTCTTCGCAGACCCTGCCAAGAAATCGGTCATGCGGCGGAGACGTTCCATGAGTTTGGACTACGCACTGGAACTATGTGTATAGCCTCATGGCTACTAAGCCTTGTAAGCGCTCCATCGCCAGCACTAAAGGGGTAAATGTCACGACAGCGTATGCCTTGTTGCGGGATTAACTTCGCGACAAACATATAAACTAAACTACCGCCAATTGACCTAATTTCAATATACGCGTATATCTGGTAGGCCTCAATACTTGCTTTTGAGAACTATTACTAAATTCGCCAAGATTCTTGGCAGCATCTGGGACAAGCCGGATCCATATATCCGTGACCATTCTATGGTTGCCTACGTGGAAGTGCTGGCCGCGCAACAAAGAGAAATGAAAAAAACTTTTCGCTTAAATTGCGTGTCTAAACCAAAAGTACTCCGCCCCGATGTGTTCGTATGTTCGAATCGTAGGATTGTCATAAATCTCAATTGCGACTCCCCAAAAAGAATTTTTGGGGAAAAAAAAAAAAAAAAAAAAAAAAAGAGCCAGTCACATGACCTCGGTTGATGACGCGTCTCGTCTATATGACGAATCTCCAATTGGTACAGACACGTCTTACTCGATCGGACCCGGGGTTGTAAATGTGGGGTACCAGACACTTTGTACAAAATCGATACTTAAACTTTGCGAGAATATATCAACGCATCGGGGCAGGTGCGGCGTGAGCGTATGCTTGTTATAACAAAACCTAACAAATACATGAGCAGTTTGCATCTATGTTTTCAAAACGTTATTTAAGTTATAATTAACGTTTCCACTACGCGCGTTTTTCCACTGTCCCACTCGCTCCCCAGGACGGCCTCCGAGCCAATCAAATTCAAGGGAGACTTAATCTGTCAGAAATTCTCGGAGTTCGCGCCACCTGGGACTCCGTGAATACTGATGACCCACGTTCCTCACACCAACAGAAACTAGCTGTAGGACGTACTGTCAATGTGTGGTATCTTTCCAGCCCCCATAATAACATGAGTTATCAGCCGTTTGTTACGGGTATGCACTCCACAAAATTCCCTTATTCATACATTTGCACGGCGTTTGTTCAAAATTGTAGACATCGGACCACCCCGCCAAACACCCGCAAATCGCCCCATCCATGACGAGAAAATGGGTCGGTGTTCAAAACTTCTCAGGGAGGGGTTGGAACTCACATACGGTCTACGCAATCCATAGTAAGATCTGGACCTTTGGTCATCCCAATAATGAACAGCCGCACCTAAATTCAAACTCAATGTGCTCAATTATTGAACTCCTGGCTCTATGTTATGAATGGTACCTAACCAAAATAGAAAAGCCGTTTAAATATTGTTTTTGCCTGAAACTCGAGTCTCCTCGCCAAGCTTTTCCCCATGTATGAATGTTCGTTCAAAAAATAACAACTAATTATGGTGGTGGCGAATGACTTTTGAGTCGCCGAGGGTCTTGACAATCCTGCACTACACGTTAGGCTATTGGATGTGTGTGTTCTCGATGTTGTTAAAGGCGGTCTGGGGAATACGGCGTGCTGCTACCTTTCATGTGCCCATATTGGGTTAATTTTTGGGGGGGAGAGTTTATACATCCAGCGTCAACACCCTCCTCTTGTGCGGGGCTGTTGCCAAAAAACAATGCAGATGGTGTAGTTTTGTGCAGGTACTGAAAGCTGCTTATACTTCGGTAACCTCGGTCACGCTCTTAGGCCTTACCCAATTATACGAAGGTGATCACAGCAAATTTTTTCCAAAGCTCTGTTTTTTCTGGAGCCTTTACCGAAAATCTGTATGAAATCACATATACTCTGGAAAGTATCGGCATGGGCCATCCCCACTCCGTGCGGAGGTCGCCCTGCACATACCCCACCCATTATGCACAAGAAAAAATATCTATGCTCGGAGTCACTCCGAGAAGGAACATTATAAATAAGAGCAACTTTGTACACCTGCTTCTGTGAGCTTTAAGAGTATTAATGTCTGAATCCATCAACTCCAAGGAATACAGAGACCAAGGTTCTTCGCACGACGTGTCGAAGATTCAAACTGCTGGTGATAACGATGAGTACATCATCATCGGTAACCAAAAGTTCCACCGTCACGAATTGATGGCTGCCTTTGGTGGTACGTTGAACCCGGGTTTGTCTCCTCCTCCTAAGCACGAATTTGCTAACCCCGCTCCCCTTGGTCTTTCTGCCTTCGGGATGACTACTTTCTGCTTGTCGCTTTATAATGCTCAGGCTATGGGCATCAAGATCCCCAACGTCGTCGTGGGTATGGCTGCCTTCTATGGTGGTGCTGCGCAATTCTTGGCTGGTGTTTGGGAAATGTGTGTTGGTAACACTTTTGGTGCCACCGCTTTCTGCTCTTATGGTGCTTTCTGGTTGTCGTACATGGCCATCAATGTGAAGTCGTTCAACATTGCTGGTGGTTACGTTTTTGAAGATGGTACTGCTGACACTCATCAATTCCATAACGCCGTAGGATTCTACTTGCTTGCTTGGGCTTTGTTCACTTTCATGATGTGCTCGCTCACCCTCAAGTCGACCGTGATGTTCTTCCTTTTGTTCTTGTGTCTCGCTGTGACGTTCGTTTTGCTTGCGGCTGGTGACTTCACGGGTAAGGTTGGTGTTACCAGGGCTGGTGGTGTCCTTGGTGTCGTGACTGCTTTCTTGGGTTGGTACAACGCCTGGGCCGGTGTGGCTACTAAGACCAACGCGTACTTCACCTCGTACCCTATTCCCCTTTACCGCGGTTAGGTAAGCGATGCCCACCATTGTGGATACCGATGATGCCTGTGGCATCACTTTATGACAACACCTTATGACAGACCTATTTATTTATATTTATTTATCGCCTCTTTTTGTTATTTTGTTAATGGGCAATACATAAGTTAATTTCAGAACTTGAGGAATTCAGACTGCCTGGTTTATACGGTCCTGCCCAACACTTTCGTCACGGTACGCGCATACACCTTAAAACTTCTCGCAGCGCAAATGCCACGATAATCGTAAGAGCCAAAATACTCTGCATTTCTTATAGCTTCACTGGTCTTCAGGTTATCTAACTCCAGTTTGGAAGTTATAATGGCGTAGATACAGGCGGTGTTGTTTATCGAAGCGATAGTGGAGTTGCATTGTCTGGTGGTAGGGTAGGCGGGAACTATGACGTAATTGGAAGGCTGTCACAAAATTGTGGCACACCCGTCGGCTTCCGAAAATCATGCCAATTGTCGAGTACTATATGAGAATTGTTATTGTGTCTGAATTAGGTTAGCTAATGCCCCAGCTGTGGACCATTTACTTATGAAATTTGAGTAGGCTCCAGCTAAGGTTTCGATACGCCTCCACCTCCTATAAGCAGTAAAATGAGGATAAGCGTTGGGACCAAGTCATTGTATATGCGTTCTCATTTTGCACGTGTTAGGATTGGAAAGACTATTTACTACTTCAAGATTCTGAAGGCTTCTCAGCTTGTGAGTAGTTTGGATATAGAAGCAAGAGGCCGCCTCATACCTTATTCTGGATGGATTGTGACAGGCACGAAACCGACTAATTCATTGAAACATGGCCAAGCGAGGGCATCTGTCAGGGGAACCCTAGATTCTGTAATCGACTGATAAGCCATTGCATCGATTTTCATCAGACAAGCAACAGAGCTGAGCCCCATGTTGCCTTTAAAGATACATCTCGAAGGATAACATGACAATGCAGCCGCCCTATATCGCAACCATACTCATTTTAAAGGGCGGAGATTTCACGAAAGTGTGTAATGAACACTACTCCCGTGCCTGAGCCACCCCCGTTGGCACTGACGGTTGCCACTAGCCATAAAATGGTGGATGAACTGTTGTCGTGGAAGATTGACAAGACCTACAATTTCCAGATACCCACGACTGATGGCGTCGCCAATATCAAAGTTACCACCCGACATTCACCTCGAAATGTTGAAGAGTACTGGGTACTGCGCCAAGTCGACTTTAGTCAGGTAGGCGAGAATGTGGAAGAACTTCATTACAAGCTCATACGATATCACACTGGAAGTATGACTGATGTCGAAACCTGCCATTGGGGCTATGAGAAGGAGTACTACACCGCCATATACGAAGCAGACATCGAACCCTGGCGAGATAATAACGTCGTTGATGATAATCTGGCAGTCTTTCGGGTCACAAGAAGGTATCGCTACCCTTTTCCGTTGAGTAATCGCGTATTTTTCCATGCTGGATACGTTAGTAAACGGGATCAGGAGCTGCTCGTTGTTCAGCTCCCCCTCCAACCTTATGGCACCAATAACGATACTGTCGGTCGTTATAAACTGGTTGACAGGATCCGGTACGACCCAAAGAAAAAGCAATTGACTTGGGAGTTTGTATCAGCAGTGCATCCAGGGGGACTTGTTCCCGACGCTCTCATGAGAGTAACCCTTCCATCAATTATTGCGCGCGATGTGCCCGCCTTCTTTAAGTGGGCATCAAAGCAAGACTAGATTCAAGTCATGATAGAATCTTCATGTTTTCGCCTTTATTGCAATTTCGTTGACAACTCAGGTTTGCAGATCGGGTGCATTTCGGTATACATAGATCGGATCAAGAATTTCTGATCTCGACGGGGTCGCGAACCTTATACAAAGAAACCTGGCAGCATGAACTTGAAATCACTTCAACATTCTGGGTATATATCAATCGATTCGTCAGGTTCTTGAAAGTGTTTACATCTACGTAGAGATCATGCATATCCTCCGTATCTTCTTCAACTTCGGATTATTGGCTGCTTGGTCATGTGATGACGAATTTTTCCCCTTATTGGATCAGTTGAAGACGCGTCTTATGGCGAAAGCACAAGCGTTATATTTGATCTCGTGAAATGCATCCAAAATATAAGCTGATAGAATACATGCAAAACACTGTCTTTAGAAAATAGTTTCACGAATTCTTGGTGTCAATCCCCTCTTTATCGACAATCTTCACAGAACGCCTCGCGACGGTTTTTTTTTCAGTGCCCCCCGTTCCGACATATTGCGCTACGTGTTTTCTTTGACGACGCACTGCCCAAATCTTTAACAGTTTTCTACCTTTTGGTATCTGGTTGTGGTATTACAATTTTCGTCGAGTCGGAATCGTTACTGTGTGAAGAAATTCATACGTAGAGCCTCATCCCTTCCGTTACTGTCCACCTGACATACCATTTTCCCATTTTTGGGTCTCTTCGAACCTGAAAGCCCCCATTACTGTTGATTCGCCCCTAAATCGAGGAAAAAATTACAATGGATCGTCCCCAAAACGTTAAGTCGTCAAAAGTTATTGACCAATTACATCTGCAAATCGATGAGCTCAAGCAGGAATTAGAGCTGGTCAAGTTGAGCGCAGATGAATATAAGAAAAAGTACACTTTGGTGATGCAAAAAAATGATCTGACCCTTGATCAAATGGCTAATCTCAAACATGAAAATGATATGATCAACGCGTTATTGAAGCGCAAAGAACGTCGTATCATAGATCTCGAAGATTCATTCAATGAGCTCAATCTGAATAATGAACTGTTACAGTTGGCAAACAAAAACATGAAGATTCGTTGTGAAAACTTGCAAGAATCAACTGCCGCGCTGACTGCTGATCATGAACGTCTTAAGATTGCTTATGACGCGTTGTTGGCATCGCAGAATGAGTACAAAAAGCATTATCAAAAAGAATTTAACGACTTGGCCCAACAGTTTGAAAACTTCAAAAAAGAGCAAGAGCATCGGTACGGATCTTTGAACCAGAAGTATGCCGATAACGACAAGGACATCGACGCATTATTGGAATCTTTAACCAACAAACGTAAAACCATGGACAACTTGTATGTCAATAAAAACAAGGCTGTCGTGGAGTTGCTTTCCAAACTTGCGCATATTGCTCGTATCCATGGACAAGAGTCTAAGTTTGTATTGGAGGAAAATGTTCAGGTAATCAAAGATGTGCTCGCCAAATACCCTGACTTGAAGGAGAAGATTGCATTACACGAAAAAGTTGAGGTTGATTTAGACTCTTTACTTCTGGAATCTCAGGAAACTCTTGTTAATTGCTCCTTTGATGAAGAAGTTAGTGAACTGGACGAGATCAAGCGCACGCTGGTTGAGTCTACGGTATTGGGAGGAAATACCAACACGGCTAACAAGCGCAACCTGATCCAGTCTAAGCGCCGCAAGTCAAAGCGGGCTCTGATGAGGTTCGACGGAAAGCTGGCTCCCGACTTCAGCCACATCAATACACCCCAACTGACTCCCTTGTCGTTACCCAAACGGCCTAATCTTTCAAACAACCCCGGGCGGGTAGTACTGGGAAATAACCATGGTCGAACTCCAACTCCTCCGGGTGACGACTATGGCTATAAAGGTAATCAGAACGGTTGGAACCCAGGTCACCACCACTCTCAGCTGTACTCCATGTCGAATAGCAACATGGGTAATCGTCTGTTCTCAAACCTGTCACGTCACTCACGGCAGACTCTGTTGCTGATGGCGCAAAACTCTAATTACCAATTTGGTGCATCCAATCAGTTCGGCCAAAATGCCGGATACCAAAATCAATACCAAAATAACGGTTATCAGGGCAACTATCAAAATAATGGCTATCAGAGTAACGGCTATCAGAATAATGGTTACCAAAACAATGGATACCAGAACAACCAAAGAAATAACAATGCCAGCAAGAGAAGGTCCATGTCCCATTATAACAACAAGCGGGTCTCCTCTGCTAACTTTGACATGTCTCAAATGAACTTTGCATTGAACCAGAATTAAACTGTTTCAAACTTACCTTAGGCTTGATGGGTCGGAAAGGGTTTATTCTTTGTATAGTAATTTATGAAATCTTTAGTACTAGTTACTCACAGCAAAGGCTGTAATCACACCATCATCGTAGCCGCACATCACAGCTGTCATTCGACCAGCTTCATGTCGCCGCTTACTTGGAACATCAATGACGGCTAGACTTGACAACTTTATCAGCGGCGTGAGCTTACCGGTATCGGGATCGTATACGCGGTCACCTGGTACTGGTCGGCTAAACGACTTAACCTCCAGGTATGGAAGTACGTCCTCACGAATTGAAACTTGTCCATTCCAGTGAGCCAAGATAACATGGCTTTCGGTAGAAACAATAGCTTGTACTCCTTGATGTTGTAAAGCAACAACGTCAGCACAGGTATGATAGATGTCATGCACTAACATCGTGTCGGTTGCACTACCTGTCAATAGCCGACCGCGTTGTATATCCCAAGTTGACGCTGTTATTGGTTCCGGTCGATGTTGAGTGTTGTGGTATCTTAAAGTAAGTTTCGGATCCTTATTGATAACCGTTCTTTCGATCACCTTTTCTGGTTTGGACTTGGCGAATAGTCCAGATAGACCGCTAGGTTTGGTTGTTGTATCTGGCACGGCATTGCCAACTTCAACAACAGGTGCTTCCTCCTTTATATCAAAGTTTATGTCTATGGCTATGACGTCTCCAGACTCATAACAAAGACAAAGTGTCAGCGTTTCATTGATGTAGCGCATCGACATAATCACGCCCCATTCACGCCCTTGCGAAGGATCCTTTTCCACCAATTTGCATCCCGAATAATTAGTTATGACTCGATTGAGTCCATTCCCCTCCTTATTGATCTTGTAGACATCGAAATTATTCAGATCCATAGTTGCTGGTGTAAATAGATAAGTCCCAGACAAGACTATGTTGCAAAAATTCAACGAATTCACAGGAATAGATACCACCAATTTGGGAGTCTGATCTTGATTGGCGAATTCCCAGACGGCAATCTCTCCATCTTTTCCATGGGTGACCAAATACTCTTCCCACTCTAGTATAGTCACTACCATGTCTTTGTGAGCAACCCAACGCACCAATGGTCTTCGCAGCTGAAGGTTCCATATAATAGTTACACCATCTCTATCTCCCAGAACAAGGCCTTTGGTGGTGGTCGTCAATGCGGTAACCGCAGATCCGTGTGACCGGAGGGAAAAGAGCATGGTCGAGGCCAATGTGTACGGCGCAGGATGCGCGCGTAACAAAATGTTAACAAACGACTTGTGAAGGTGCCGCATAAGACCACTTCCGAAGTCTGTTCATGGAGAATGATAGTTCCCGATACGACATGACGTCGGTTAATTAAAATTAAAGGAAACGTTTGCTTGCAAGTCCTGGAGTTGACGAGCTTAAGATTGTTGCAGTCGTCAAACGCTGAAATTTACCAAAATTGAACCTACAAAAAGCGAAGTGGTAATCTCACAACGAGATATCCGAAACTCGCTCGTTTGGAGTACCCTCATTGGTTCAAGTTGCTTCACAGTTTGTGATTCCAATAAATTGTGGCACAAAGGAGAGCCTGCAGGGGCTTTTTTTTTTTTCTTTTCAGTTTCCACGGCAAAGACTGATCAATCTGACAATGCAACCTCATCATAGGCCACTAATGAGTCAGTCTCTCGTAAACCATTGCAACTGAGTTGAATGATTGAGCGATCATGCTTGTGTGTTTTACGGCCTGCTGCTAAATCTTCGATAGCGTTGACAGATCGCTTGGCTTTTTCCCGATGTTACCATCCCTGTTCGTGTAACACAGCATTGAGTGCAACCAATCATGGCGATGCGGCTGATACTCAAAACCAAGTCAATATCCATACAATAAGCCGAAAGGATATTGGTCGGAACCCGTACAAAGAGGTGTTTGGCATCTAAAAAAATGTACTTCTCTATTGTTTAACAAGAGCTCAACTCCAGGATTTTTTGTGTTATTCCGAACATTTTGTCGTCTGTCTTTGTAATAGGCAGTTAGATATTTAAGCGATGTGCATTATCTGTTTCGTCAACGGCTTCTGCCATTATTAAAGCCCACCAATCTGCGCAATCTTTGCTCAAAGTTTTGTCGACCTTATGGCTAAAGTTTTCAACGTGACGATTTTTTTCGTCGTCTTTAGAGAATCGCTTGAGGCGGTTATCATTATGAGGTACGTTGCCAAGCATTATTGATCTGCAGTCTCCCCACTAACAATCAGTATTCTATTTTCATTTTTGAAACAGCAATTTGGTTCTGACGTCAATCACAGGAATACTTACAAGAGATTAATCAAGCAAGTTTGGATTGGTGGTGCATTAGGGCTATTCTGCTGTCTCGCGATCGGTGCTGGCTTCATCGGTGCTTTCTATGCTCTCAAAAATGACGTGTGGTCAAAGTCTGAAGATCTTTGGGAAGGCATATTTTGCATGATCGCTACGATCATGATTTCAATGATGGGTGTTGCTATGTTGAGAATCAACAAAATGCAACAAAAATGGCGCGTTAAGCTTGCTCAAGCGCTTTTGCAACCCCCGTCCAGGAAAATCGATCGCTTGAAGATTGGTTATTTGTCAAAGAAGTATGCTATGTTCGTTTTACCCTTTGTAACCGTCTTGCGGGAGGGATTAGAGGCGGTCGTTTTTGTTGGTGGTGTTGGTTTGAACGAACTGGCAACTGCATTTCCCTTGCCAGTTGTTGTTGGTCTCATTGCAGGTATAGCTATCGGCGTTATTCTCTATTACTTTGGCAATAATGTCTCAATGAAGTTGTTTCTCATCGTTTCCACCTCAATGCTTTATCTCATCTCTGCTGGTTTATTTTCACGAGGGGTGTGGTATTTCGAAAATTATGTGTACAACAAGAAGACTGGGGGTGATGCCTCGGAAAACGGCTCTGGGCCTGGAACTTATGACATCAGCAAGTCTGTATGGCATGTTAATTGTTGTAACCCTGAGACTGATCATGGCTGGGACGTTTTTAACGCCTTATTAGGTTGGCAAAATTCCGCAACGTACGGCTCAGTGATTTCTTACAATATCTATTGGATTTTTGTGATCCTCACTCTTTTGTTGATGATGTACGAAGAAAACAATAGCCATTTGCCCGGGTTGAAGAATTTGACATTGGCTCAGTTGAATCCGATGTACCATATTCGAGGTAAGCGACGCAATGAGCTTAGTGCAGTTCAAGAGGAGGAGCTTATGGCGAAAATGAATGACCAGGAGGCCTTGTTAAAGATATTAAGGGGCGAAGTTTCGCCCCCGCAAGAAATCAAAGTCCAGGCGGGTTCTTCTTCTCACGAAGTTAGGGAAGCCGAATATCATGCAGCAGGCGAGAAATACTGAGAGGTCATGCGTATATGTTTATTATTTGAAGTAGTTTCGAAGGTACAACATCTCCGAAATCGGTAAAGAGATGACCTTGATCGCGTGTCCCCTTCCGAACTAAAATGATTGATCACAAATTACATGAATTACTGTTTTTGGATGTGAGTATGAGCCCTTATTGATGAGGTTGACGCAACTCGTAAGTTCAATCGGAATAATTTATTATTTGCAGTAAACACCATAAATGTTTCCAAGCAACAGTCCTAAACATATAAAATCAATCGGGTATATCCAAGTAACCAAGCTCCGGGCCTAGTACAATCTGTTGAATTCTCTCTTCTTGGCGGCGCCAGTAGCAGCAGGAGCAGGCGCGGGAGCAGCGCTAGTAGTAGTAGTACCAGCCTTGTTGCCACCGAACAAGTTCAAGATGAAGTCGATAACAGTGGTGAGAATTTTACCAATGTTGGCGCCAATCCATTGGAACGCCTTTTCAACGTAACCGTTTTGTTGAGCCCAGTTCCAGATGTTCGAAACCAACGAAGAAACCACCGACAAGGCCAGCTTGAGCAAGTTTTGGAATTGGTCGGGGTTGGTCTTAATCCAGTTCACAACGGAGTTGAAAATGCTTTGAATGATACCCGAGTCCCAGATAGACTTGATAATAGAACCGATAGTGTCAGCAAAGTCACGAGCCGAAAGGTCGTTGGCAGTTTGGAGACGTTCAATTTCGGCCAACATTCTCTTGGTTTGAGCAGAGCCGGCGGCAGCGGCGGGGGTGCCCGAAGACTTAGTGAAGAAGCCCAAGATGGTGTTGAGCACCCACTTGATGCCGTTGAAGATAGCATCCTTGATGGTTTGGTTGTTCCAGATGGCGCTGAAGAGTTGTTGGATGATACCAGAGTCCCAGACCGTCTTGATCAAGCCAGGAAGGGCCAGGAGGACCTGTTTAATGAGGGCACCCCAGTCAACGTCACGCTTCATCATTTCAGCGTAGTCAATGGCGGCAACATCAAGGTCCCGCTTGGTGTTGAGGACGTCAACCAAGTTTTGGATGGCACCGAGAACGTCATCAAGATCGGCTCTCTTTTCCAAGCCAGTGTCTTGAACAACATCAACGGGGATGGCCTGAGCCGAGGCAGAGGCAGCCAACATAGTGGCAAGGGCGGCGTTGGAAAACTTCATAGTTGTTTAGGCTGTTGAGAAGATGATGAGACGACAACCAGGAAACTACTGTTATTTATATGCCTTTGTGGGCTGGTTGAGAGCTTATCGTTTCGAAATCACGTTTGAGACTGAATTTCCTTTTACGGAAGTTAGTCTCGGACCAAAAATTATTAAGCAGCTTAAAGTGTGGTGGGGAAAAAGTCGGCTGTAACTATTCCACATGATTAGCGTGGTGGTCATCGAACAACTCTTTGATACCAACATGAGTAAAGTCATATAATCTCGTTACGCTTTCCTTTGGATGCAGTTTTGACTAAAGGGTCCAACCTCGTACTAGACTGATTGTTCGTCGTATATCATTTGTCTCCCTACATCCCCTCAACTGTATATTCCGGAATACTACGTCGTTGGCTAAGCAACCATGCCCGTTATATGCATCTTTGCATTATGGGGAATAATGTACTGGAATAATCAGGCGTGGAAGGTACAGACCTGTTTGACGTTTAACCCAACTCGGAAAAAACGAGTTTCTTTCGCAAGTGGAACCTCGCGAACAAACCTAGTTTTGAATAGCTAATGCCATCTTCGTCCACGGTGATGCCATTTGAAGGACCCTTGATGAGGTTGCTTAAAATACCTACTCGAACTAGTGAGCCGTATAAATTAAACACAAAAGCATATATACTACCCATAATAGGAAACTTCTCACAAGTTTCCCTTATCTTGGTCAAGAAGATGAACCAAGTGGAGTAATGTGGCTGTTGACCATGCCTGTGACGGCAGCGAATCTTTGTTGAGCTCCCCACCTGCATTGGTAAGCTCGGTAATACCCGCCCAAGGTGAGGTTTTGATCCACTCACGCAGCCATTTCAACCTTTGGTTAAGCTGAACAGGATCCTTCAGCACAAACCGACAATAGGCTTGTAAATGGAAACCAAGAGGGAAGCACCAGGGAGGTCCTTGATGGTACAGGCGACCCTTTGCGGTACGGAAGTTATCAGAATCCTCCAGGTTATTGTAGTAAGGCTCGTAATTCCAGTCCAGCGGATCTAAAGTTGCCATGCCGACATGGTCTCGGAGAATCTCGTCCGCCTTTTCGAGGTGCAGACGACCGTGATCCTTAGAAAACAATTCGGGAGCGGCACACATGGCCATAGCAACATTAGGACGCAACTGGTAATCTTCGAAAGGTTTGCCCGAGCGGTACAAATCCTTATAAATGCCACGACGGTTGACAAGCTTTGGGTCGATTACATAATCTTTATCGTCCTCAGCATTCTCAGGGATGTAGAAGCATCTTTCGAAATTTTCTTGAACCAAACTTTCCCAATCTTCAAAAGTTACCTTTTTTTCATCTTGAGTTGTGACAAAATCCCATTTGAACAAACCCTTTTTGCGCAATTCATTCACGAACCTTAAAGTCAGTTTGAGCAACCCGTTAATTTCGACAGCTGCACCGTCTCGAGGAGTCCCTGGAACACCCTTCGAGCCGGCACGCTCCAGCTCACCCATCTTGTCCATCCAAGTTCCGCAATTATCTTGGTTGCCTCCGAAAATGAGACCATTCGACCAGTCCACAGAAATTGAAACATTAAATCCATTATCCTTCATTTGCAGATCAATCTGCGGCCCCGCGTTATGTTCGCGGTAACTAATGCCGGCAGCATGGCGACTCAAGATCTCGTAAATAATCTCTACCAAAGTCAGTGAGTAAGAAAATGCTTTAGGGTCATCGTAGGGAATCCAGGTATCATCCTTAGGGAATCTGCGCTTCACCGATTGACCCAAAATCTTTAACCCTTCAGGAACAAATTTAACATACTCTTGAATCGCTTGTAAGTAAAACCAAGTGGCATCGCGAGCGTTATATCTTGGGTTCCGTCCACCATCAAGTAAATTGGGGATAAGACCATGTTTGAGGGTCTCGCCAAATCCGATAATATGGTCATGGGCATCCTTGAAACGGCCAGTAACTAACAATAAACCCGGGAATGCGATGAAGACATCACGGCCCCAGCATCTCATGAAGCCCGAGGCGAAATGGGGTAAACCAGCAGCCATACAGGGTACATTTTCCTTGACAACAAGAGACGTTTCCGGAAGCGCACCCATCATTTGCACTGATGTCATTGCTAACCGTTGAACAAAATTGGTTGCTTCTGCCACGCACGTCAGCGACATCAAACGTAAAGCTCTGAATCTGGCCAGTTCATAGGCAATTCCCACAACTAAACAGAAGTAGTGAGGACGCAAGGAAAACGGGACTGTCTTGATCTTTTCCATTCTATCGTGTAACCATTGTTGGAGCTTTGCAACTCCAGGCGAGGAGTTAAACTTGTTAAGTCTTTCAACAATAAAATCACAAGCCCAAGTTCCAGCACGAAGATGATCACAGAGAGGCAGCCCGAGATCATTGTTCCACACAACTTGACGCATGGCCAAATTCCATCCTTCGAGTCCAGCATAAACAAGAGGACCAACTCCAGGTATAACGTACACCCCACCACTGCCTTTCAGAGCCTCCCGTTCCTCGTTTTCGCATTTGAACAACACATTATTCAAGTCGAAAAGCAGCAAATCTTTGGAGGCTTCCAAGGCATCTTTTCGAATGTACTCATCCAATTCTTTGGAGACCCCGGAAATTTCAGTGCTGAAAACTGCAATGGCACCGGGCGGAAAATTATCATTCGAAGTAACAATTTCGGCGCCTTCGTCGGTTTGATTGACTTGAGGTTCAATAATATCCCGAACCTTTGACGGTATACCGAAGATTTCGGTGTCACTCTTCGGAGCCGGTGGACGACACTCCAACACGTAAGCGAATTTACAAGTAGCTGTAGTTCCTGCCAACTTGCATACCAGTAACGTTTGTGGAGGGGGATTTTGCTCGAACTTTGTTCTAGCGATGAGAAACCACCCCTTGCCGGTAAGAGCGTTATGGCGTTGAATGGTGATGTATTGACCTTCATGGTGAATGTACATCTCATGATCACGACTAATATCCTCCAGTTCTTCAACAAGTTGATGGCGAATCTCGTGGAGCTGTTGCTTCACCACCGCAATCCCATTACCAAGCAGGGCGTATTCACGGTGTTCACCGACAACATCCAAAAGGTGTGGGTAAACCTCATCATAACCAAGTACGGAGCCGATAGCCAGTGAACAAAAGGCTACAAGAGCCGCGTTCAGTAAGGTATCCTCAGGAGTGCGCCGTTGCGTGGGAGTCTCATTATCATGCGTACAGTCCATAAACAAAGCGTGTGGAGGCAGTGACACGATAGGCGGAATCACACCCACTCTGGAATATGACTCAATCATTAGTGGAGTAGGTTCCTTATTTGCGGGATACACGAAATCATCCAACGGCAACCAGGCTAAAGACCCGATTGGCTTACCGCCATGCTTGTGAACAAGCCGAGATAATTCTTGTGCCAGATGTGCTTGCATCGCTTCACGAATAAGAGTGTTGATTGCCAAACGCTCCACAAAAATTTTGTCCATTGCTTCAGAACCAGAGAACAATTCAGCAACGACATAAAGATTTGGGTTCACAGCTCTTGCCGCATCCAAAAGTGCTTCGCCGACGTGAAGAGGAGTCAGGTGGCAATTATCAATTCGGAACCCGTCGAATACTCGAGCCAGTATTTGAACGTACTTCGTCATACGCTTCCATAAATAGGGCGAGTCTTCGGGGCCAGTGCCATAGCGCAATTTGACACAATCACCCCATACGATAACTTCACGACGCAAGTAAGCACGCAGTTGGTCCAGCGCAAAATCAACAAGGGGGTTTCCTCCCCAAATCCACCCATTATTGGCCAAGTAGTACGATTTGCCGTCATTTGCTTTCACCACAGTGAAATAAGGTTCAATCACCTTCAGCTTGTTGCTGATAGAACCCAACTTTGGCCCGTTTCCGTCCACCCGGAGATATCGAGTACGGTCTTTGAGTTGCTTCAAGATCTCAGCGTGATCAGAGTCAAACATCTTGTAAGGCTCAACGTTGACAATGTCAACCACCTCTTTTGTAGCCTCCCTGAGTTCATTATCATTGAGAGGGCCATAGATGGATGTGATTATTCCTCTAAGTTTTCCGGCGTCAAACTTATTAGCGAACCGGCCAGCCATAATCATCTTGCCACTCAGGGTTGCATTTTCCAATACGAACTTAGCCAAAGCTTCAGGTTGTCCCTTAATATCGGAAGGGACGCCAGAGGGTGGTATTTCAGATGCTGCAGCAACAGCTTTTACGGTAGCGTCGACGTCAAATACGTAAAACTCCCACAACTTCAAAGGCACTATAACTTGCTCATTCAAACCATCTATCAATTTCAATACGTCTTCGTAGGAGTTCAACTCAAGAGGGAGTCCCAGCGATTCGACGTCAAAGTTCATCAAAGCCTCCTCAAGAGCAATGGCAGCTCGTAAATGAGGCGCAGTCACTTGATTGTATCCAGATTCAGGATGCTCGACGAGCCAGCTCGAATTGTTAGCAGTGTGATTCAATACAACATCGGTAAGTGACAACAAATGATTACGTTTCATCGTTTGTTGGATGAAGTTGATTGCTTGCTCATTGGAATCGAAGATATTCGGGTCAAATTCAAGTTGGTCATAAATCAGATACGGCAGGTCCAGTTCGCCACGATATTGTAAAGGCGTGAAATGAATCATATTGTAGCCCTTAGCTTTGGAAACGTAGTTGAAAATTTCAGGCCATCTCTCCGTTTTCTTCCCACCAATCCACTTCAGCACAACTGTTTGAATGTTGATATCATTGAAAGGAAGGTACTTTCCATCAATAAAGAGCGAAGGAGGCACATTGAAGTAATAACGCTTGGTTTCCTTATCACCATTGTAAGTAATGTACCAGCAATAAGCACCGGGGGCGTATACTGACACCGGCACACGGACGTCCGTCACAATCAGAGAGTTTCCAATTGGAATGCTTTGGAAGGCGTTTCGATCGAAATTCTCGCCAGGTTTGGGTACATTGATGTGAAGCGTCGCTTTATAGGATACCGGGGCGCCAGCCTCCACTGTAAAAATAACATCAAATAGAGGTCCCTTTTCGGGAGCAGGCACTGCGGGCAAACTGAGAACGTCATTGGCATTCTTTTGATCCAATGGCTCCCCTTCAGGCAGCAATCGCAAAAGCATGGTACGACTCATGATTTCGTGGGTTGTCGTAGAAGTCGGGGTGGAGGTGGTCGCTGAGTTAGATGCAGCCGGTCCGAAAATTGAGCGGGCCTGCTGCAGCAAGGAGCCGAATACGTGAGACGCCATTGCTTTGAGCGTTGCCAAAAGCCAATGGAACCAATTTACCATAGCGCTGGAAATACGTGAGATTCTGCGAGGAATATATGTTTTATCTTCCGATACATCACCTGAGGCAACTGTCCGAGAGATTTGGGGCCCGCGATCTCGCATTGACAACGCAGTATCAGTGGTAGGAGTCGCAGTATCAACAAGAGATCTTAGTGGGGACAATTGACGGTAGTTTTATTGCAAATGGTTGGAAGAACGTTGCCCATCCTCTCTCTATTCTACGCAAATGATATTAAAGTGCTCAATTGTCTCGGATCGACCCCACCCGCGTGGGTGTAAAGTTGAGTCGTCGTAGCAACCAGCGTGTTAGTATGCAACCTTACGTGTGGAAACCATATAACTCCACACCATGCAGAATAGTATATGAACAAAAATGGTAAAGTATTTATATGATGCGATTGATCCCTGGAACCACTCGTGTATGTAATCATTCCCCATATAGTTGTCACTGGTTTTCAGAAAAGAAGGAATGATATTCGCCGCAAAATCTACAGGTGTTCTGGCAATTGAAGCCAAAACTTCAAGGCGGCCTCTCGTGCGTGAACGTACCTTCAGGTTTTTCGTTAAGATATTTATCAAGACGAGGCTTCCCGCTTGTGTGTGAGGTATATAGTTTCTCCCATTATTCCGAAAAGCCACAATAAGTTTTTGAACTCTAGCCTTTCCATTATTTGAAGGCCGCAGCACGAAATTTGGTATCGAACATTTTTGCTGTAGAAATCTTCAACTTCATTACGTTCGTGATATGAGCGCATCTATGAAACTAAACGTGAACTATAGAATGGATGGTCGGGGCTGTTTTGATGGTTAGTGAAGATAACCATTTTTGCGTGACTTATATCCCCATTGGATTCCGTGCATAACATCAACTTCCTCGAGAATTCGCTTGCGCCTGACAAAATACTTACTAATGCCTTGGACACGGAGCGCCTTGATAATGTATCTCGTTGTAAATATGATAGCCGATCATCAAATAGAATTTTCACAAATTTAGATTTAGGGTTGCAATATTCTTGAGCTATTCAAAGCACCACGCAGCCAATGCTCACCTAGATCTACGACGATAAAGAGCGTTAAATGCTTCGAGGATAATGACGAATTTTATGTAAGAATAACTCCCAGTGATCACTTGTTACTCTCGCTAAAGCACTTTCCCACGAGATCGAGGCCTCTTCTGCAGTTTCTGAAACGCGTTATAATCCGTCTTCTCTTTCCCCGCTGTACACGGGCTGCAACGGCTTGCTATTTTCCGGGTGCGCGATACAAAATGTCTCGAGTCAGCTCCATATAGCACAGAATGAATTCCCAACTTCAAGCTTGCATCGACCAAGTCGAAAAGGATTATGCCGTCGACAAGAAATTGCTCTGTGATGCCTTTGATGCATTCATCAAGCTGATGGATGAAGGTTTGACCTCTAAGGAACAGAAGAGAGAGTGCATGCCCATGATCCCCACCTTCGTCAGTCGAATTCCTACGGGGAAGGAGAATGGTTTGTACCTTGCTGGTGACCTTGGTGGTACCAACTTCAGAGTGTGTTCGGTGAGACTCAATGGCGACCACACCTTTTCGTTAACTCAGTCGAAATCGAGAATCCCCTCTGAGCTCATGAAGGGTAATCAAGGCTTGGAGCTATTCCGTTATCTTGCTAAGAAAGTTGGCGCTTTCTTGAAAGAACACCACGCCGACTACTCGTGTGCTACTGATGGTCGTTTAAAGCTTGGGTTCACGTTCTCATTCCCTGTCAATCAACAAGCTTTAGACAAAGGTACCCTCATCAGATGGACTAAGGGTTTCGACTTGCCTAATGTCGTTGGTAAGGACATTGTTGAGTTGTTTCAGCTTCAATTGGATGAATTGGACGCCCCTGTTGATGTTGTGGCCCTTGCCAATGACACTGTCGGTACATTATTACTGAGAGCTTACTCCAATGATATTTCCAAGTCGAATGCTCATACCGTCATTGGGTGTATTTTCGGTACTGGTACAAATGGTGCATACTTTGAGCTGGCCGACAAGATTAAAAAGATTGATGTCCCAGGAAATGGCATGGTAATCAATACCGAATGGGGCTCTTTCGACAACACTTTGCAAGTATTGCCAAGCAACAGATTTGATACCATTGTCGATTCAGAAACCGCGAACAAGGGCTATCATCGTTTTGAAAAGCGTATTTCTGGTATGTTCCTCGGTGAATTGTTGCGTGTGACCCTCAAGTGCCTTGCTGATGATGGCCAATTATTTGCCAAGCTTAAGGAAAAACGTGGCGGTAGCCTTCCCCATCGTTTGGAAGAACCGTGGCAGTTAGACTCTCAAGTTTTGCTGTACCTTGAAATTGACGACTCCACCGAACTTAGAATGTCGGGTCTCATTCTTGAAAATGAGTTGAGATTGACTACAACCTTCGAGGAAAGATTGGCCATCAGAGCTATCACTCGTGCCATCTCTAAGCGTGCTGGATTATTGTCTTCAATTCCGATTGCTGCCATTGTCTCAAGAGTCAAGGACCGTTACAAGGATGACGATAGAGATTTCGAAGTTGGCTGCGATGGTCTGGTTGTTGAGTTTTACCCTGGTTTCCAAGATCGCGTCTACGAGGGTCTTGGTATGATTGATGCTTTGAAGGGTCTCAACAAGAAGGTCTACTTGCGCATCGCCAAGGATGGTTCGGGAGTTGGCGCTGCTCTCTGCGCTAGTACCGTAGACAACTGAAGTTATGAAAACATGTATAAGTAACGATTATTATGTATTGCAATGTATTTGAGTCCCATTCTTTGATTCGAAATTTTACAAAATACACAAGTCGAATTCGAACCCTACAACTGCAAAGAATGGATAGACATACGAAAATTTTCTGAATTTTGTGAAAAAGCATGCGAACTTCAGACTGTGTATTATTGAAGGTAAAAGATTTTTTAGTGTTCGAAAATTAATCATAGTTTGTACTTGATTTCGGGACTTTCGAAGTTTTAATGGTACATTTTTGAATTGTACGAATTTCGGACCTTCTATTTAGGGTCCCTTGCTATGTACATCATGTGCTCGAGTTTGATCGTTTGTGTCGATCGCTTTGGTTACATAAGCGATCCAAATGTGTGCCTCGCGACTTTGAATTACAGACACGTCGATATATCAGATTGATGCGATTGATCTCACCGATAGTCGCCGCTGTTACGACTATATTGGTGGCAGGCGTGTATGCTCATGATGAGCCAGGTCCCCAGTCACTCCCGAACTTATTTTCCGTCAATTCGATCAACGATATCACCAAAAGTGGTTGGAAACTGACAGGTGATATTCGCTATGATCAGGGTCGACTCCTAGTACAAAATGGGGCTATTTGGGAAGAAAAAGTGCTTGCAAACACTGACAATGAATGGGTTGTGGAACTCACTTTCAGAACTCTGGGAATTTCGTCTGATGCTGCTAACAGTGCCACTACAAATGGGTTGGCGTTGTGGCTTACTTCGAAACGTGAAACTGACACTTCGAACTATGGCGGTCCCGCAAAATTTGACGGTTTTCAGTTCTTATTGAATTCTGGTGCTGACATTCGTGGTATGGCTATATTCAATGGCGACGGTCAAACACCCATTAAACCTGGTTCCGCGAACGCTCTTGGTGAATGTCGATTCAACTACTTGGACTCGCTGGTTCCTTTCACACTCAGAATATCCTACACGAAAGCAACAAGTATCTTCAAGGTGCAGATTGACAACAACTTATGTTTCCGCACAGACAAAATCATCATACCGCATGGACAGAAATTGCATTTGGGGATTTCGGCACTGCTGGGATCAAGTGAGGAGTATGAGATTTTCAAGTTAAATGTTTGGGACCACTTGACACAAGACGCCATAGATGATCATGGTTTGATCGAGGATGGAAAGCTTAAACTTCAGTTTAAGACCATTGTAGCTTCTCAAAACGTCAAATCTCCGCAAGAGTCAGTCTTGGAAAGACAAAGACAATTTATTGAGCAGCAACAAGAACAGAAACACCAAGATTCATTGGTTCAACGTCAATTAAAAGAGATTCTCTCACACGTACTGGGCCTTGAAAACCGAATCGACAGCTTGGTCCAACAGCTTGCAAGTGGTAGCGGTGGACTGGGCACCGATGGACTGGCTATAACTTTACAGTTTAATGAGTTTCGCCAAGAAATCGTCAGATACGAAAGCGAGATGCTTAGAGCATTCAAAGAGCTCAATGATAGACTTGTGGGTGAGGTTAGGGAGCATCAGCATACAGTGGATACTTTGACCAAGCAGATGGATTTGCTTATGAGTCATCATGAAGAGTTGGCAAACTCACAACCTCCCCAGGTCCTCAGTGATTCGCAACTGGAATCAGCGATACTACTGACAATATTCCGGTGGGTGTTATTACCTGTAATTATCTTGTTGGCTTTAATTTTAGTGGTGATGTTCAGATTGAGACGTGATATCAAGCATCTGAAGCTCTTGTAATCCTCAAGTTCATAGTCATCGTGATCGAAGAAATAGTCAACTCTGTATCACTCTATTAGATCTCGTAACTCCGAATCAACTCGCTCGAGTTGATGACATCCAATTGTGGCTTTCTATTAGGCAGCTCCAGTTGTTGCAGTCCCAGCCATCTTGTGCTCAGAGCTTCCATAAGCAGTCCCTTCATCAGTCTGATCTCCACCCGCAGAGGTTCCTCAACGACATGTGTCATCAAGTGATTTCGGTATTCCACTGACGACAGTATGTGCGACTCATGCGAGTGCAACGCATGCGAGGATAAAGGCGAATGGGACTTTGGGCGATCAGTTATAGACTTCACAGCCACAACAGCTTCGTCACCCGTTTCAAACAGCTTGGCGTAATCCAGCATCTCCGAAGATAAGGGTGGCGTCTTTTTTGACGCCAGGTCAACAAGTGTTCTTCGTTCAGTCAGCACCAGCGATTTTTTCTTCGAGGAGTTGCTGAGATTCAGCAGTGACATGAATCGGAGCATCAGATTTTGGTCATGCAGCATAGACTTCAGGCTCAGTGATGACAGAGTGGCTTCCAGCCGCGGAACCGGCCGCAACTGATACAAACCCAGACGTGCTACTGCATCGTCAAGAAATCCTGCCTTTTGCCTCTCGCGACTTGCAAGTTTTTGCAGTTCAGTTAAAGTTTGATAATTTTCAGCAGAAGCCAAAGCATACAGATGTGGCAGTGGCACTGAAGGTCGCAATAAACTAGGTCCCAGACCACTCTTTAACACGCCCAAACCGAAACTCAGAGCTTCAGTAAGTTGAGGCAGCGGTAACAATTCTGATAACAAATCAGCATTGTGTTGTAAAATGACGTCAGTATTAATCAGTTCAATATCTTCATCATCATTGAGATCTGATCCATTATCTTTGGTCAATGGTGGAGGTCCCGCGTCGGAAACTTTGAACGTGTCAGTGCCTACTCGGTCATGGGGCTTTGAAAGCAGTGAATCACCCAGTGAAGACAGAGCAGATCGCTGTGGAATTCCAAACTCTCTGAGTCTATATTCGATTTTGGCGGCCACCGTTCGTCTCAACAATAACTCGAGTAGAATTGTTCGATTAGCCCGATTCACTTCTTTAGTCAGTAGAAGACTCAAATCATTCGGAAAGATCTGCTGAAACTGCGGTACAGTTTGGTAGTTACCATTGAAGACTTCCTGACGATATCGCAGATATACGGTGTTATACAAGTTAATGTTAGACACCGTGATGGGTTCGCCATTTTTTCGGAAGGAATCTTTAAGTGGCGCCAGAATTTGCATTGCTGGTTTCGGTGCTATCTCGTAATATCCCTGCTTTCCCGTGATCACCTTGTACCTGGAACACTGGCGTAAAGGGTTCGCCCGGAAGAGTTGGTGGTATCGATAGAAGTCTGCTTCATTTGGTAATAGATATTTGATCACGTTAGCTGCATTGGTGCGAGACAACGCCCGAGCAAGTTCAACGTCTGTGTTGTAATCAGGCTTTTGATTTCTGATGGCACGGTACTTTAACAGGCTCTGTCGACGGATCGGAAACAAATACCGACGTAGACGGATTCGCCAACTAGTAGGCTTTGACTTTCCATTTAATTCATCAGCATTTTTCAAATCATTCTTTTTGATCATTTTATTACGCTTCTTTATCAGATTACGGTTGCGTAATGTCGCCAGTCTCGATATCACCAGTCCCTGTCGCTGTGGAGATGGATCAATAATGGTGATCACTGGAGCCAGCTCCAGTATAACTCTTTTATGCGTAGTCTTTTGTGCTACCCCCAGTTGAACACGACGGTATTGAGTTTCCGCCGATGTGGTACTGTTACGGTAGTTGCCATTAAGATTCAGGGTTGACTCATACAAAACATCGAAAGGGTTCATAGCCACTCTTTTAGATCCTTGCGTAGCAGGGTTATTGGGAGGCGTTCTTACTTGGGTCAAAATCTCGGCTGTGCCATAATTGGATGATCCGAGCAGCTCCAGCAGATAAGGCAGGATATAGCCGCTCTCTGTATTGAGGAGGGCGAGCAGGCTGTCTTTAGGTGGAGACCCGTTATGTGTGATTTGAGGAGACCTCTCCGCTGCAACCAAAAGTGGTGTTTCAGCCATGGTTCCCTTCAGCAAGCGTTTCAGCAGGGCCAGCAATCTTTGGGGATCCCGGTCCACAATCCGCCTATCTGGTGGTGGTAAAGGGGTATCGGACGATTTACCAGTTGTGTTTTCAATCAGCTGCATTGGCACTGATGGCTCTTCTGGAAGGCGTACCTGAGGTTCCGGGAAATCAACCCTCTCAGGTAGCACTGACAGCGGTTCTCCCGAAGTTTCACGAACAGTGGATATACGTCTTTCTGGCTCACGGTACAGAGTAAAAGGACGCACAGGAGAATCACCGTCATTTTTGGGATCATTTTCCAGTTTTTCCAGGAGTTGGGGACTTCGTGACGAGTTCAGAGACGATACACTGAGTCGAGGAGATTGTACCGGTCTCCGGGCTATCACTGCGGTATGAGTAGTATGGAATTCGAACAGCCCCTCCAGTTGAGTGTCGAATATAGGATTCAGTGTGCCACTGGGAATCAATACTCGTCGGGGTGAATCATATATCAGCGAGGACTGATCAAACAAAGCACTTCTCATAGGAGGCGAAGGCATTGCCTCCACGACTGTTGTCACGTTGCCCACATTGCCAGACGACCGTTCGTCATGGACGGCAACTGTTTCAATTCCCCGCTGTGAGACGTCCTCAGTTGAACTTTCCCGCATCTCTTCTTGATCGTTACCCTCATTGTGGCGTGGCATCGTCGACCGCTCCAGGGATGAGCCTGGCATCACGGGAGGATTCATGCTGGGTCAAACAGCCAACGATGAGTGCGGTATCGAAAAATCTTCTCGAGACTGCTTGTGGATGTGTGGAGAGCCAATATTGAAGTGGCTGGCTCTGTGCTCGAAGGTATTTTGGCGACGTGCAGGGGACGCCGCTTTAAGCGAGAGGAGGGCTTCCTAACCAAAACATATAGATTGACAGCAATTGGGAGGGTGTAGGCCAACAAGTAGTACATGCTCTATCTGTCGAAAAGGATTGGAATAAGAGCCACCTTTTGTTTCATTTCATAGCAGAACTATGTATTGTGGCCGAGAAGAGAACGGATCCTACTTGATAAAGAGAGGCGGGCGCGCAATTACTTGGCGATGCTGGCTCGATGAAACATCCCTGTCCCCACTTCAGGGGCACCTCGATGATGTTACGGAAGAACATCTAATTTAACGAGGTTGGTAGCACCCATGATTGCATGGAGTGAGATCGATTTTGCTTTATAGTTATGCGGCATTGTCAAGCGTATAGCATAATTCGAATACTTGGAAATTCACCCTTTCAAGATTCCAACTTTTAAAGGACGGTAGAATTTGAGGACGGCTCCCACAATTACACGACGTTGTATGTGATTACTGACTCAAAACTGATAAGATTACCGTGTGAGGTTTTGCGTCAAATACCGCATAAACCCAAGGAATCCATTTAGGGTTACATAGTGCATGTGGCAATAACTTTGATGATGCCTTTATCGTGTGGCTAAACCTTGGACTCATCTCACTAACATAATTGCAAATATCATCTGCTTCAGATTTGAATCCAAGGTAGACGCGATGGTGACGTAATCAACTTGGGTGGCGTTTGATCCATGGTGACGCGTCATCCTTGGAGCTGCAAAAAATCAAGGAGTTGATATTATGCTAGCTATACTGACAATCTCCAGCCTGTGTCATGGATGTGGTGATCATTTATGCACCACCGAACGACGCGGAATTGTTTAACGACACCTGATATGTGATCGTCATGAAATCGAGCGCGTCACTGAAAATTACCAATTAGGGGGTGGGTAGTTGATCTCCAAAGCATAGATCAACTTTAGCTTCAGCGTAGAAGACGAGGAAAAGGCATACCAATCGTGTTGTAGGCTAGGTGATTGTGCCATTGACAATAAACGCAAGCTCAGCATCTATCTTGTGGACTGCTCGCCCGTCGCCAAAATCATGCTTCGCTGTTCATGACCTGCATCGTCAAAATAAAAACGCACCGCCCAACTATTAGTTTTGATTTTTCTAACTACTAACACATACATCAAACATGGAGAAGCTTAAGGAAGTAAGTATTCGCCGGATCCATTGCGGAGACTAGCTACAGAGTCTGGATTAGCAACGATTATTAGTCTCGTCCCTTCACCTCGATTGACGTCGTTACAAGCCAGGCTCTATTAGTGAATGACACGTAATGTGGATCATTCTCATTTGAGATGACGATTTGAAAGACACATAAGGGAATCAAGGGCAATGACTAACTATAGAAAATGAACAACTTGAAGTTGGAGGGCGAAAAGCACCAAGAACGTGCTGATGAGCTCGCCGAAAAGGTCAAGGAACTTGAACAAGAAATTCTTGAAAAGGACCACCAGATCCAGGCTCTCACCAGAAAGAACCAAGTCTTGGAAGAACAAGTCGAGAAGCTCGAAACCGACCTCGAAGAGATTAAGCACACCGCTGATGAATCCCACTCTCTTAAGACTTCGAATGACAACTACACCAAGAAGAACCAAGTCTTGGAAGAAGAACTTGAAGAAGCTGACAAGAACTTGAAGGAAACTACCGAAAAGTTGAGAGAGACCGACATCAAGGCTGAACAACTCGAAAGAAAGGTGGCTTCGTTGGAATCCGAAAAGGAAGAATGGGAACGCAAGTACGAGGAATTGTCTGAACAATACAATGCCGCCAAGTCCGAGTTGGATGAAATCTCGCAACAATTGGAAGCCATCTAATTGTTTTGTTGCCGCCTCAATACATATCTTTTAGAAACCGCTTAATTCTTCAATTAGATACCCTAACTGGTTTATTACGTCAGCTGACACCATTAAGGCTTAAGCTTTCTCTAACCTCTAAAATTTTGTAATGAAAGTGGGTCATGACTTACACCCTAACGTTCAAAGGTCACACGGTGTAATTTACGATAGCGTATCCTGGTAGATTAGTGTGCATGACCTACCACTTCAGACAGATTTGGTTTTGTAACCGAAATCACCATTGTCATCTCCGAACTCGAAACAATTGTGGGGCAGATTCATGTTGATGATATCAGACAGTTCATCCATTATACCTTCAAACGACCCAGTATCTCTACTAATTCTCACATTTTCTGAAGGCTAACGTTAAATTATTAATATCAATTGGTGAACTTTTGAAGATAGCATCACTGTGTATATTTCCCCACCATATACCCCACTGTTAAAATTGCCTTATGTGCTTGCGTTTATATGTGACGACAATTATCCTCACCTCGGAAGTTGTTTTTCTCAACGTTTTCAAGAGGTCATTCGAATAGCGCAATGGGACTCCGCGACTCGTTTCGACGGCGATTCGATGTACCGCTTGAATCCCATCAGGTAGAGGAGGACTATTCTACTGCTGTTCGCATCAGCAATGAAAGCCATCTACCCCGGTCTCAATCAGCGCTGACGCTTTCAGCGATGCCAGGCGTCGACAGGCGAGTGTCACTGAGTGTCCCACCACTGTATCCTCTGGAGGAGGTTCCCAGTTACGAAGACAGCCAATTACAACACAGCTCGGGAGTACAGAGAGCACCGGCCATGCCTGTTGCGCGGCATTCATATGTTGCACCCCCGGCAATGACTTTGGAACCTCTGCTGTCACTGCTGCTGCAGAACCTGGTGGCCAACGTGCCGCCTTCACCACGGAGGATATCACAAACCGAGCAACATATCCAAAATGAACGGGCGCAACGGATCAAGCAATTGGGCCTTAAGTTTTTGAACGCTAGGCAACATACAGCGTTGGCTCTATGTCGCGACATCTCGTTATCTACACCTTTATGGGGTCTTTTCCAGCTGTGGAAACAAGTTTTTTTTGGCCATGAAGGTAGCCTGGAGGCTATATTGAACACGTCGCTAACCCTGGCACGAGTGCTGGAGCATTTTTTGACAGGTGTATGGTGCATCGTGAGCGCATTCTTGACTTATGCTGTGATCGATGGGTTGTTAGTCAGATGGATTGTGACATATAGCACGAGTGCAGCTATTGTCCGTGTACTTCTGATGCTGATTATGTTGATAGCTTTGGAGCTGTACTTAGTGTCGACTTTCCTGGCTCAAGGTTACACGTATGGATTGCACATATGGATTTTGATCAGTTGCGCTTTAACGTTATTGTACACAGTCCAAAATTTTATCACAAGCAATATCGATGTTAAGGGAAAGAAACGAAGACGATTTTTTGACTTTTACAAAATCGTTGTATTTGCAGTGGTCCCCGTGGGCATGGCTCTGTTCATCACTATGATTGTTTTATTAAGATCATTGCTCATCCTACGGATAGACATCGAAGATGTAAGAGGTCACTGGCATAGTAATATTTGATTGAGCTGGCTCAATCAGATAAACATTAATTTTAATGAGTGTACGAATGACAACATCCAACCCTAACTTATCTCAATCACGATGTGTCAATTTCTCCTGCACATTCGAGTTTTGGTAAGGTACACGACCTAGCGATTGTATAAAATAAAGTGCGATGCCACTATAAACGGTAATCAAAAAGTTAATGGGAACATTTGCCACGACAGGTTAATGTAAATTGTCAAGTTAACCTAGTTGCCATATCAAAAAACTTGATAATTTCGTTCCCTAGACCAATGTCCCATAAGGAAGTTTGCCTCTATCATGGAGAGTGAATGTCGATAAATGGGCAATATCAAACCACCAGTAGCTTGTCTGTCTCTGTATCAGTTTTACAACATGAATTTTGTAGTAGTCATTTGCAAAAACCATAGAACATCAATTACTCCTGATTTGTTTCATCAACCTTACTCAAGTGTCATATAGAACAATATCCTATTACCTTTACTTACTATATTCTATAAAATACATTAACGGTACTTGTTGAAGCCGATGTCAGTGGCCTTTTCTCTGAAGCATTGTCTGCACATGTCAATGCCGTACTTTCTGATCAAACCGGAGTGCGACGAGCACACACGGCATTGTCTAGAGCCCTTACCGTAGTTTCTGGGGTGCGAGTACCAAACCGATTCGTGAGCCACTAGATAGTTAGTATTCTGATGATGAGTCTTGAGATGAACGGAATATTATGTCTTGGAGACGATGATATCTTCATCGATCGTCACAACCGTATCGAGGATGCAAATTCGATGTCCATCTTTCTGGGAAGGAAGGGCTTTCCGGGTGGAAGTAGGCAAACAAGATAAGGTCAACACATCGATTAAGGGTAGGGCAACTCAACAAGACAATATTTCCGCACTTTGGCAGCGTAACATACTGATTGATTGGTTGTATTAAGGTGGTTCAGAGTTTTTTCGCTAATGAAAATTTGGTCGCATTGCGCGCATGGAAATCGAATATCACGTGGAAACGCGAAAATTAGGACAGTAACCCTAATGTGGTGCGTGAATGTCGTTCGATAGAATCTTTCCCCCATACCAAGCCGAGTTGAACTTATACGAGAAAAGACACAAAGCCAGTGATGCTGACTGTAAACTTCATCAAGGTTGGTCAGGTTGTCGCTCGAGCATTTTTTGGCTAGCCATATACAACTAGCCCGATTCCCACATTTGTGTTTTAGACTTGGATCTCTCAAACAATGGTTAAATCTAACTTTGAGTCTTGCTTTAGATCAACAATCAAGGGTCAGGTGGTGTTTACAAAATAGCGCCATTCTTGGCTCATGATAGAAATCTAGGATTGCTCAGGAATGAATGCGAGTGGTTTGTAGTCATGAAGCATAATGCTTCCACAGCCTCTTCATCTAATGGCACAATCTCAACCAATGCTCGATCAAATTTGAACTTCACGGCCATCACGCGTCCTCAACTAGTTTGGTTTCCACGGATATTTATCGTCTCTAGAAATCGCCGCAGTCTTTTTGAAGGTGGCGATACGAGGTACTATTGGTCGCGAGGGTAAGCATGCAACAATGAAGTATAAGAATTTCGTATAAAAAGGAGCGGGACAGATCTTAACGAATCAAACTCATGGTGATTCACTGATTTACATTTAGTCCACGTTGAGTAAACACTCCCCAAAGTTGCGCTAATAAGGTATCTCCCCACAAGACATTATTGTCGTCGCGCTTGATGCATCTGTGTTATTTCAGGAAATCATGCATGAAAGCCCTGTTTCAATTCTCTTAAATTCCATCTCCAGCCTGCATCCCTACCCTTGTCCTTGTCACGATCATGTCAAGAGTGTTCAGTCGACGGAGGTTACATCTATGGTTGGCTGTGCTTACTGTGATAGCTATCGTCAACCTATATGTGTTTGCCAAATATACCCATCATGATGCCCAGGTGGTATCAATTCATCATGACACCTTCAGCGAGTTCCGAGCCAGCGACAACGAGGTTCACAAAACCAAACCAGATAAGAGTGACCCCAAGCATGTGTTGAGTGAGCTGACTCACCAAACCAACCGAATGTTAGCATTCGTCAATAATACTGAGATCCTCTCATCATTTGCAGTATTCAACAGACTGGATACTAGAGCCTCATTTGACCAACATGCCAGAGTTTACAATGATATATTCAGCCGCAACGGACCCGCCCTGATTATCGGTAATCTCGATTTTTCACAGCGATGTGACTTATACTTCTCCAACTTGTTTGCCTCAGACAAAACGTGGTCCATCAATCTTAAGCATAAATTTTACACTGACTTCCGGAAAGAACAGAAGTTTGCTGATTTCTTCAAGAACAAAGACGTGATGAAGAAGTTTCTCAAAGAAGTGAAGAATCTGCCGAAGCCAGACGCTGACGAGTTTAAACCTCTCAAAGAGGACAAGCAATACCTTGAGTTTGCTAAGTCGGAGTTCGAGTTGATGAAGGCCAAAACAAACATTACTAAAGCAGAGATAGGGGACATTTTGAGTGCAGTGAGAGTTTTCAATAAGTGCTACGTAACGCTGGATAATGAGTTAGATGTCGCCGCCACTTCAAAGATGGTAAGCCGACAAAGAAAACTTTTTGGGAAAACCGAGAAGCCTTCGTTGTCATCCTCAGACTCCATGTTCGCCAAGATTGAATCATGCAAGTTGATTGAAAATCGCGTATATCCTTGGATGCTGAGAGAATTTCCCATCTTTGAAAGATGGGATGGAAAAATACAATTCGAGCCACCGAACTATGCTAAAATTGACCTGGTCCCAAAGTATACCCCTACCAACAGTACGGCTCAAAAACTGCGGAAAGCAAAGCTGTCGAGGAATTGGCATTCACCGATCCAGCGTCTGCTGTGTTTTTTGAATGAGTTCAAGCAAAAAATGAATGGCCAAGGAATTGTCTTGAGTATCGGAGATCTCCACATCGAGGAGACCATCAGTTTAGTGAGGTTGTTGCGTGCGTTGGAAAATCGCCTTCCGATTCAGATCGTATACTTCGATAATTTGTCCGAAACTTCGAAGCAAAGGCTTGTTAAGGCTGCAAGAGATGTAATGTTGGATTTACCACCCACGTTTGAATCGGTGAGAGATCGTTTCAGCAAGGAGTATCTTGGCAATATTGACGAGAAAGGACGCCCTGTAGGATTACCTGCACAAGAAATTTGGTTTGTTAGCGTGAACAAGGCGATTGACGAAAACTACCGCGAGAGGTTCAAGAAGTTTGGTAACAAATTTTTGGCCACCACATTCAACTCATTTGAGGAATTCTTGTTGCTCGATGCAGACACCGTTTTGGTAAAACCCCCTCTGTGGTTTTTCGATCAACCCAAGTACAAAAAGACGGGGGCGTTCTTCTACAAGGACAGAACTGCTTCATTTTATCGCCCAGTTGAGGATGGGGAATTCATGAAAGCCATGAGCCCTGGGAAAGTAGAAGCTCTGATGTTTGGGTTAATGCCCATATCGAACTACACAACGCAGCGTGCATACTTTGATGGTATGGAGCACTACATGGAGCTGGGCGTTGTAACTATCGACCGTAACCTCCATTACTCGCTGGTTCTCTTTATGATGCAATTATTCCTCCACGAACCGACGGCACAAAGGTCTGCCGGGGATAAAGAATTGATCTGGCTTGGGTTTGCACTTAATGGAGATGAACAATACGAGTTTGATAACTACGCAGCTGCCGGTATCGGAGAGTTGTCTCTTGAAACTGACAATAAGAACAGATTTGGCGAACCTAGAGAATCTCGTGAAGTATGCCTGAACCATCCGGCGCATATGCTGGATGAGGACGATTCGCTTGTATGGTTCAATCTGGGTTTCCAATTTTGCTCGAAACCTGACGTGAACTTCGAAAAAGAAGCCAACAAAAAGACTCGCTTTTCGAATTTAGATACCGTTGAGAAGTTCAAGAGCTACTTTACCGGTCGAATGCGGATAAGAGCTGCTATAATTCCTCCTTTTGTGTCTCGGCAGCAAATGTCGTTTCCGAACGACGAAGATGAAGCAAAGGAGGGATGGTTCAAGGAATGGGGTTACTGCTCTGGTTACATGTACTGCGCTTACTCTCAAGTTGGTGGTACACACAAAGGTGCTCCTAATAAGCACATTGGAAGAGTTTTCCAGTTTGAGAAACAGCAAACGGCCATGTTTGATTACTTGGGAGACATTTGGATGGGAATTGATTTGTAGGGATTTTATAGAGATAATGAATCAATTGGGATGATGTCATGCACAAAGTATGACTACTAACAATTAAAATTTACGTCATGCTCAAATGAAAAATCATCGCTGATTTGACGTTTGAACATATATCTTACATGGTTGTAAGATTTTCAAGACGTTTCGCAAGGCGCACCAGAACTAAATGCCATCACCGCGTCTACGAACGTTATGCTCAACGCAAGTTCGACTCTTTGCCACACATGCTGACATCCACAGTAAACGTCTGCCAAGGGAGCGTACGTTTGATGCTGTTTGCATGGCAATGCAGGCCAAGCTCCACCGCTTAGATCAGCAGCATCATCTTTTTACCCCGGAGGTCAAAACCGTAATTGATGTGGGGTATGCCCCCGGAAATTGGAGTCAATACTCTAAGTTTCGACTATGTGACGTCCACGGGATTGAGGAGGATAAGTTTAATGACACTTGCCATCTATTAGGGGTTGACATCTTGTTTTCAACTCCACCCGTGAAAGGTATGCTGTGCATCCAGGGCAACATATTTTCGAAACTCACACATGACATCGTGGCACGTCACATAGCCACATTCAACCAGCCAGTTGATCTCATATTGAGCGATTTGGGTATGCCTTTTTCCCAATTGTACGGGTTTTATTCGAATACCATTTCACGACCTCACATGCGCCTCAATACCAACAAAGCATTACAAAAGCCGATGACGGACGTGAATGTGGCAGCAGCAAACTTAGCGGAGGCATCTTACTTTTTGTCCCGTCGTGTGCTTCGTTTGGGTGGGCTGCTAGTAGTCAGAATGGGCCGTTTAACTAAGGCTCCCCCACGAGAACTTCGTGACAAACTAGAAAATGAATTTGGTGACGTCGTTTACGAAAGAGACCACAACGACCACATATTCGTTTGCAAAGATAAGGTGACTGATCCCCCACCACTTCCATCACCGTGGGAAGCGGCTAAACTTTGAGGCATACGTCAGTAAAAATCATGAATTACTACTACTATTTCATCGTTTAGTTATGTTGTGACGTACAAAATTTAAATCAAAGAAGGTTCTTCATCAGCGGCAGGGGTGTCCAAATCAAGTAATGGCGCTTCCTTAGCGTATTCTGCTTTGACCTTCTCGTCAATAATATTCTCAATAGCCTCTTCTTTCAATGCGTCTTCGACTAATTGATCTTCAGGGATAGTCTCGGTAACTTTCTCTTCTGGTAAATCTTCGGTTACCTGCGTTTTAGTGTCAGCAAGCAGTAACAGCGAAAAATCTGAAACTAATCGATCGCTAATTTTAGTCTTCTGCTTTTCCTCAAGCAGCTTTTTCCACAAAGAGAGTGCTTCAGGAATTTTAGCTTCAAGATTGTAGTTGTTGGCAAACACAGCAGCTTCAGTGTAACGCTTCAGCTTACACAACAATTCGAAACATTTCTCTTTGTTTCCCACAAGCCACCAGGCTTGGTAGGCAATATTATACCGTCCGCTGTTCTCGCATTCTTGTGCCAAGCGAGATAATTGTTGAGGATTGTTAGAAGAAGATAAAATCAACAACAACAGGGCATAATCTTTTGCCAACCAATAGCAGTCCAGGGCCAAACCAACCTTCCACTTCGAAAGTGCCAAGTCACCCAACTTCTTCCATTTAGTGGTGTTGCTCAATGCAGTTGAAGGCTGCTCCGACTGCAAGGTATTCAACAATTCAAAAGCACGAGCTAAATTGCCAGTTTGAAGAGAAATTTCGAACTTAGAGTCGAAATCCTGGGAGAGAGCAAAGGACAAGCCCAAATAACCTAACTTTTCAAAGAAGCGCAGCAACTGATTGAGTTCAGTTTTGGAAAATCCAGATAACATGTCCCGATATTCCTGGCTGATATCATCCAAAGTAATTTGACTAACATCAGGGATTGTTTCACCTTCGACTTCGGTGGTCTGAGAAGCATATTGTTCGAGTTCACCCCGCATCACCATGGTTTGTAAAACTAGCATTTTCTCATTAATGAACCAAGGAATGACGTTGAACAGTTTGTCAATCAAGAACAAAGTATTTTCGGCTTCCTTGTAGCCCAAAATGTAGTATTTGTGATCAAAGTGGCCCAAGTTGATCACTTCACCACCAACAAAGTAATTGAGACGATTGGTCGAACCAGTGGTGTAAACAAATACATCACCAACAAATCGGCCACTCAAAATTTGTTCCAGAGTGGGCAATGTATAGAGAACGTCAAACGCCAGCTCTGCACCTTCTTCAGCATCAAGTGCATCAGCAGCAAGAGCTTCTTCAAACATGTCAGCATTGTATGACAAGAAGTATGTCTCATGAGCCACAGTAGCACCCTTAGCATCTGCGCTTTGAGCTTGGGAAGTGACAATAGCCAATAAATCACCATCTGCCAGCCAAACAATGTCGTTAATGTCGTCATCAATGTCCACACGTCGAGCCAAAGCACCCAGCTCCCAATCATAGAAAGAGATGCAGCCTTCCAGCTTTACACCAAGGAGGGCGCCACCAAATATTTTGTCAGCTTGGTATACAAGATCAACAACAGAACTCTCTTTGAAATTCTTGTAAATCTTGACCAGAGTTGTAGATTCCCTGGTAGCGTATGTGCAGGCATTGGTAGTGTCCATGGAGTTCCAGGCAAAGTCAAGAGCTGGCCCATACTGTTTGGATCTCCATGCCAACAGTGAGTAAACAATGTATTCGCCATCACCACAAACAGCAACATATCTTCCATTAGGAGAGTGGGCCAAAGATTGGGGATAAACTTCAATGGTGCCAAAATCTTTTTGTACAAGAGGAATAGTATCCCCATCTTTCAACCCATCAGTAGCCAGAGGCTTAATAATCGATTGATATACATCCAGGTTTTTGGCCATGATAATCTTATTCTGAGAGTCCATCGAAAAGAGTGGTTCCTCATTACCAAGTTTAATGATGGCAAAGCCCGAATCAAACCCGGCAGCGACAAGGTTCAGCTTTGGCAAAATACCCACACACCAAGCTCTTTCCAAGGAGTAGTTGATCAGCTTCTCCAATTTGAAAGTATTGGCGTTCCAGAAGCGAAGCGTACCGTCTTCCGAACCAGACACAATAATCGGAAGCTCCGGGTGGAAAATTGCAAACGAGACATTCAGTACATGACCTTCAAGAGTTGCCACACACAGCTTTGTTTGATAATCCCAAACTTTAACGGTCTTGTCATCAGATGAGGTGATCAAGTAGGGCTTGTCTGCTTGAGGGTAGTAATCAACATAGTTGACGCCCTTGATATCATGTGCCAACATAGTGAAGTTGGGGTTCGGATTGCCCAACAGCCAAACCTTAACGGTTCTATCTAAGCAAGCCAGAGCGAAAGTGTTAGGATCCTTCGGATTGAAGTTCACCAGCATCACGTAATGTTGATGACCCTCGAAGGTTTGATCCAACAGCCACTGACGATCCCAGTTCCACAATTTAATAGTTAAATCATCACTCAGGGTTAAAACGAAAGGTTTGGTTGGATGCACTGCGATGTCACGAATGTAGTCAGCATGGGCCTCAAATTGGGTGACTTTTTCACCAGTGTTGTAGTTGTAGACGCGGATTTGAAAGTCATCTGAGCCCACCACAATCCAGTTCTTTCGAGCAATAAATTTACCCGCACGCACTGGACTGTCGGTGACTTGGATCAGCTTGACCAAGGTGTTGGTAGCGTAAGACCAAATCTCGACTTTGCCATTATACAAAGTGATAAGCACCCAAGGTTCCGTTGGGTGAAAGTCAATGCCTTTGACCCGGTCCAGCCTGGTGCTGAATTGTTTGGTAACGTCCAACTTCATGGTAGTGACACGTTGGAAAAAGATTCGCGACTGCACACATAGCGAAAAAGGTGGTCGCACGAACGCGGACGAGCAGACGTGTGAGAGAAACCAGAAATAGCGGTTGCATTGAAGGTCAAACAACAGCGTCTTTCAATGAAGCTAACTTGACTAATGATAACATGAATCTCAAGTGTATTTCCTGGTCACATGATACACAGTCATTGCTGCGACCACCGTCGAGAGTTCAAATTAGATGTACTGAGACGAATTTTGGTCCTTCGATTTTAGACTGCAACGATATGTGGTCTCGATTTTGCGATCGAGTCTTCGTGGTAGAGTTCTACACTGATTCGTGGAATCATCATCTGAAAAGTTCAGATTAAAAGAGTACAAGTTTCGAATGAGGCGCCAAAATTAACTAAAATCCTGATTCACATCACCCCGTATGTTCGTGTTGTCAAATGTGACTCGCAATCTCAATCTCCAGGCTGGTACCATACTCAATCATGAAATAGCTACAAGGATTTCATGGTGTACTGTGGTTGAAATTTCGTACACTGTCGACTAAAAACCGTGCTATTTCGTTTTGAAACATTGTAAGATTTGCAATATTAAATGTCTCCGCAAGCGGGGCCCCGCATATACTATTTTGGAAAGCATTTAAGCTCATAAAATAAATCATTCACTATTTCAAAGCCCATTTATGAAAGTTGTTTGGTACGAAACGCCAGAGTCAAAAAGTCAGTCCCTCATTGCGTGAACGTGAAGCTCCCGGATTGACTAGCACTTGTTGGGGTATTGCCTTGGTCGAAGTATACTGTAGTGGAACACAACACAGAACATATGATTGAACTACACAGTCCATCAAATCATCAGGAGTTGTTCTTATTAGTTACATATAGTTCGCTTTCAGCTACATACGGCGACTCAAAACATGCTGCCCAGTTCTTCTGAACCAGGCCTTTTTGACTCAAGTAGTATCGAATAATTCAATCAGAACCATGATATAAATTGTGTCGAGCTATTTGGAAGTACTATACCTCTTCGTTGACTCTTCACCACAAATAGTTTTGGGCCCTTGCAGGCTGATATTATATGCAGAATACCGGCACAGATTTCCCCTTAACCACCAAGGTGCTTAGAATGCCTAGGTTTTCCAAAAGTACAAAGGAAAAGAGTTTGCCTCACATCGAGTTGACAATGGAGTTTTCTGAGCTACCTGGAATCCACGGGTTCGTCCATGGACATATCCACAAGCACAAGGATCACACCCACATTCATGGTCACATTCACAACCACGATCATGACCAGCATTTTAACCCTGGCCAGTTGTGTGACATCGACGAAGAGGCTTGCCGTGACATCATGTGTGATGAGTTAGATGATTGCCAGTTCAATCATTGCGATGAAGTGCTGGCACCACCGGCACCACATTTAGCCCTCACCAACGAGGCCAACCGAATTTGTACCGATCCACTGTGTATCAAGGACCCCAGAAAGGTTGTGTTGGACTGCTGTGAACCACAAGAAAGCCCAGAATGTGGCTCCTCTGGCGACTGTGACCAGAAGGCATGCGAATCACAACAAAACAACACAATTTTGTTTAAGAACATCATTGAAAGTGTACAACTAGGGATCGATAACGATGATAACCAACCAGAGCCTGCTGCAAAGCGACAAAAAATCCAGCCTCCTCAATTTGAGCTTCATTTCCCCCACCAATGCCATCAGGAGCCTGCTTTTGCTGATCAAGATGCCCCTAAAACAGAGAACCATCATCATTACCATCAATTATGTTTTCATACAACCATCCCAAATGTGGGTAACGCTATACCCGAGGCACAACCGCCAGCACTTCCAGCACCTCAACCGTTAATGCTGGACTACGATTTTTACATTCAGTTCAACAATTTGAACCAGCAAACTTGCCAATGGGATAATTGCGATAGACAACTACCATCGGAGCAGCTTATGGCTCATTTGGAACAAGACCACATTGTCAAACTGGAAGGAGATCGCCCACGCTATCATTGCGAATGGGCTGATTGTAATTTCATGGAAGACCTGTGGGAAAACTTCGTTGCTCATTTGGGACATCATCAACCACATGAAGTCATTCGTCCACCTTCTCCAGCTGCCAAATCTCCAGTTGTAACATCTCCGGCTCGCAAGAAGCCTGTATCAATCACCAAGGTGAAAATCAATCCTAAAAAGAAGGAACCTATTGATCCAACTCATACATGTAAATGGGAAATTGCGGATGGGGTCACATGTAACAAACTGCACGCTTCTGCTGGTGATCTTCAAAATCATTTAATTGAGGAGCATGTTGGGCTGGGTCGTCTGAAGTATTCATGTAAATGGACTGGTTGCGTACGCCATCATGGGAAGGAGTTTATTCAACGCCAAAAATTGCTACGTCATATTCACATTCATACCAATTACAAGCCTTTCAAGTGTGATGAATGTGGCCTGACTTTTGCCACAACACATATGCTCCAACAACACCTAAGAACTCATCTGGGGGAGAAACCATACAAATGCAATATCTGTGGAAAACGTTTTGCAGCAAATTCTTCATTATCCATTCACAACAGAGTTCACACTGGTGAAAAGCCATTAGTGTGTAAGTACCCAGGTTGTGGTAAACGCTTTTCCGAATCCCTGAATCTTACAAAGCACATGAAGGTTCACGAAAGATTTGACTGCTCAGAATGTGAGCTCTCTTTCGACAAGAAAACACCATATGCCCTTCATTTGCAAACTGACCACGGAAAGGTTGCGTCAGATTAATTCTCAAATATTTAATGGGTTTTTGGGTTGTATATAGGGGTCCAGAGATATCATGGAAATGGATATTAGTATGCTAACTAAGTGTCAATACGCGATATGTAATTTCATCGAATTCACATTAACATATGAACAGATGCTAGAACTACAGAATTCATATATACCCAATTTGAAAACAGATTGATTGGGTGCAACAAATCGTGGAGTCAAAGTACTGCTTTCTCCATAGACGAATCCACCTGCATGGGTTCGCACCTACGAAATTTTCCGTTCATCGCTAGCCATTTGTGCACCTAAAATTCTTCGCGTCCGGTGACCACCATGAGACCTACCCTGGCTGTTCTCAAGTCCGTTCGGGTTTCCTTAGCGAAGCCCGAAGTCTCCTTGTACCAAATACCCGCACTCCTGCTGGTCCTGGCGTCAGATTTGCCCAACAACGGATTTGGAACGGGGAACTACCACATTCAAAAGACCAAGTTTCAACACTGGCCGGTTTATTTGAAGATTCAAAACACAAAAATTCAAACAGAGGTCAAGAGAATCAAGGGCGATGTTGTCCAATTCAAGAAGGACTTATTGAAGCTCAACCCCGACTTGGAGATCGCCGTTAACCCCCAAGTTGGATACGTGAATATCAAAGGAGACCGGGTCCAAGAGATCAAGACCTACTTTGACAAACACCTCGCCTAAAAACCTGTAAATAGTAATGATAACGCTGAGCGAAGAAAGCAAACCTGCTTGCTTCATACGAACATGTTTTTGTAATGATGTTGATGTTTTCAAATATATATGAGAAAGACAACCAGCTCGTTAGGGCTTTGTAAAAGCCTATTCCATATTAATTATAATTGTCTTTCAGTTATCAACGGCGGCGGCTCGCTGGTTTCCAGCAGCGGAGTACTAACATTTTCGGTGGACCCGAACGCCGCTTGTCGAATCGATACCATCCAGGGATCATTCAAAAGGTCTGCCGCCAGAGGACGCTTAACAGGATCCTGCTCCAAACATTTTGAAAGAAAGTCACGACCTGCTTGACTTAATTGATCAGGCGATGGTAATTGTGGTTTATTACCGGCAGCAATATGGTACATGATAGCCCACTCATTGTCCAAGTTCAGCCATGGCCGCCGACCAGTGGCCATTTCGAGGACACAGCAACCAAGCGACCAAATGTCGACAACACCATTCTTGGCTGTGTTGGCACCGGTAATGGCTTCTGGAGACATGTACATTGGTGTACCCGTCATGGTATTGAGATGGCTAGCTCCACGCAGTGGGTTTGGACCACGAGTTCTTCCCAGTGATGCGATAACCTTCGCGGCACCAAAATCAACAAACTTGATGACACCGTTATGGTCAAGCAATATGTTTTCCGGTTTGATATCCCGGTGCACCACACCCAGATGATGCAAATACGCCAAACCTTCAAGCATTTGAAGTGTGTAAATTTGTATCACCACTTCATCTTCAATTCTGCCATGGGTTAAAAGACCAGCAAGAGATCCACCTTCACAGAATTCCATGAAAATGTATACCTTGTCACGGTGGACTTCGACCCCATAATACTGCACAACATTTGGATGGTTCAACATTTCAAGCACTGTCATTTCGTCTCGAATCAGGGGTACAATATTTTTAATCAGTTGAGAATCATGGAATCGAATTTCCTTTACAGCCATGACACCCCCTGTATCCAAATTGACTGCAGCGTAGACATTACCGAAAGTACCACCGCCAATAAATCTTCCTTTTTGCCATCTGATTGACACCAGTGAAAAGGACAGTGCGAGCAATGTCACAAATTGGTACTCCAGATCTGTAACATCGATAACTCGTCCAACCAGTTGAATCTTTTCTTGCATATAACGACGATTCTCCTCGATTTGATCAAGCTCACGCATGACATCTTCTTGGTAGGCGGAAATAATCAAATCTTCATCTTCCAGACGTTCAATCTGCTTACGCTGGTTCAGCCACTTAAGAAATTTTCTCTTTTCAGCTTCCAGCAGTCGAGCTCCCATGATGTCAAAATGTGAAATAAGGAGAGCCATGCAACGTGCAACCTTGAGACGCAATCGATAAAACATATCTTTGTTGAGCACAAGAACGTTAAAGCCTCTTGTCATGTCCATAGCAAACTCAAGAGCCAAGACGCACCAACGAAATGTCTTTCTATCAGACGGCACACAATCATCAGCAATAAAGCTCACCCACTCAATAGCAAGATGGATGAGCTTCATTATGACCGTCAGCTTCCGATGGCTATCCAAGTTTCTGAGTGACAGCTTGCCGAAATCTTTGGCGTACACGAAGAAATTGTTAATCAAGTTTTGGTAACCTCCCAGAGGGCACATTTCTTTACACTTCGCGCGAACAATTTTGACCGAATCCAACACAGTCAAACACATCTTGAAAAAAAGACGATTGATTTTTGTAAGCTCATGATGTACCTTTCCAATCAGACATCTTTGTTCAACTGGCTTCATGTTGCCATCAACCATCATCACTTCCAGTACAACATCGAGAAATTTCTCACGAGTGATATGCAATTGATAGTACGGTAACTTAGATATAAGTACGACTGTACCGGCTTTCACATCTGTGATAGGGACCTCGTGTAAATCAAGATGCACAACGTTACCCTCCCATACGATTGGTTTCAGGGGACAAAACGCGATAACATACAGTAGAGCATCCGAATACAGCGGGAATACCAGCTCATCAAGATCGCCGATTGAATTTTCTTCGTTATCTTTTTCCAGCTGTTTCATTTGCAACAAATCCCGATACACTGTCTTCGTTTCACTAGGATCATTACCAGCGTAATTGCCAGTTATGATTTTCAAAATCTCCTGCTCATTTCCAGCAAGCTCCATAGATGCGAAAAAGTAAGTGCCTTGCTTTTCAACCGTGTTCGTGAATACAAGGAAATGGCCCAGCGTTTTGAGACAATCTAAAAGGTTTTTGTTAAGGTTTTTGTCATCCGATTTTGGTATCTCGAAGACAAGCAGATTGGTATACTCGCGCAGGATCTCTCCTGTAAATCGAGCAAGTTTGCGTCTCAACTGGCCAAAATTTTCTGTCGTCAGCCCGTACCAGCGGATTATGTCCTGAATGGCCAGACTCAGCTTCAGAATCTGGGGATTACGGACTTGATTGTTAAAGTATGCAAGAAGACGGTGTATTAATTTAGAGGTAAGTAGTGTAATCTCATCGGCGACGACCACCAGTCCTCCGTCAATGAAATTACCAACTCTCCTCAAGTAGTTCCAAGCTTCTTCAAGTTCCTCTGGTTCTTTGAATGTGCGAAAGTTCGTGGGCAGGCGCAGCAGATCAAGCAATTTCCGATTAAGTAAAAGCAAGTAATACCGCACACATTTGAGAACCACCAGATCGAAATCACTATCCTCTCCTTCAAATAGGTCACCTAATACCCATGCTCGCTCCGGGTCAGGCTTACAATAATCTTGAACACCCAGCTTGACTTCAAGAGCAATCGTAATGTACAGTTTAAAGTCATCAATCATTTGATCAATCATCATCAACGTTGGATTTTGCAACTTTATCGCATAACCTAACCGCAACAGTATGATCTCCTTGATCAATTTCATTGGAATGATACTAACTCTGATCAAATCGTGAGTATAATCAGGCAACTTCATCAACTCGTAATAATGACCGTACTTGATGTACGCTTCTTTCAGTTTGATCATCCAAGGCGTAACGTTATTAAAGATTCGCTTCCGAAATACAGTCTGAACATCCTTCTCTTTCATCAATCGTTCTGCTAACAGTTTCTTTTCATCGTCAAAAATTCGATTTGATTTGTTCGAGGTATCGGCGGCCGAGGATCGTCCCTTTGTTATATCCATTTCGTCATTCCCGATCCACACCTTAAGAGCATTCGAATGGTTATTAATGGCATCAGTGATATTAAGCCACAGTTGAAGTGCTTCAACGCGATTAATGAAGTCATATTCACGCAGTTGAGGTTTGTCGTTGTACATTTCCTCAAAAGTACGCCAAAGCATGCACAGTCGATCCCAGCGATCGAGGATATGTCGAACCTGCTCGAAAGGAGTATTTTCGGCATCGTCATACGTAATTTCAAACTTGTTAATGTCGTCTATCACACCATCAACTAAGGTACGGCGATAAGAGATGACTTTGCGATGCTCACTCTCGATTCGATTTAGAATCTTCGCTCGTACACCAAACCACAAGTTATCTTTATATGCTTGAACCATAAGTGACTCATGAGGATTTTCCAGCCAGGTATTGGAGGTAAATTTGGTTTTTTCCAGGCGTAAAACATCACCAGTCAAGACCAGAGTTAACATCAGTTGCCACTCTAGGCGTTCAAGTACCTTGGGGTCATCGACATCGTCCTTCGTTACTAGATGTGTTATCTTCTTGTTGGGATTGACATCATCGAGTTTCAACAGCGACAAAGTTAAATCGACCAGATAATCGCCATCAATATCGCCAAGTAGGTCAGTATTTAGCGATTGTATATCATCGTCATCATCATCGTCTTGTTCGGCGAACAGTTCGCTCAGTGCCCCCAGAATACCCTTTGTGTAGTAGTCGTCAGCCATGTGGTTCCGAAGTTTTCGAAGGTACGACCGCTCCTGGTCCACGTAGCTGAACGGAGCCAGATTGAACAGACGCAGACGAGTACGCTGGTTTTTGGGGGGCTTCGGTGTCAGTGGCGTTAGTTTTGGCAGCCCCACTGGTTCACCACGAGTCAGCAGATTGGATCGTAACAATCCTATTCGAGAAGATGCGGTGCTCGATGGCAAAGGATTCTGCCCAGCTGGTGGCAGTTTATTGGTGCCGCTAGGAGGCAGATGTGGCAGATTTTGGGAGTGAGGCAAGGCTATCTTTAGCAGCCGCTGCAGTTTTGACGCGCCTTTCGAAGGGTAATAAAGTCCCGGACGCACAGGTTCATCGGTAGGCCTGGGACTGCTCATGGTGAAGGTAAACCGTCCAGATCCAGGCGGTTAATTGTTCAGGCAACAGTGCGGACTATATGCAGGGGTGGTCCGAGGCAAGCCTCAGTCTAAGGTGAGTGAGACGGGGAAAAAGAGTGGCTGGCACAACGTGGATTTTGTGTAAATCAAATAAAAAATGAGCCTTCTAAACGAGGAGCATTCCAAAGATAGAAGGCTGGCGCTAGAATAGCACATATGCTACTTAATGCTAGTTATAAATAGCCTTACAAGCACGCCGCGCATCCTACAGATGACGTCGCCACCATAATAGTCGATGAGGGCTACAATGACGATAACTGTACTGAATATTGATAGCTGTTTTTGTGGAACGCCAATCACCAATCTCTATGCTGTTGTGTGTACGCAGATTTCGCCTCAGTGTCGGTTAGCTGCACTGTTTCCCATTATCTCTTTATCTCATGTACGCCACCACGATTTCATCAGTTATCGGAAAAGAATGACACCGTCAGCTTCGCAAAATTCGCACGCCTTAGTGGTACCAGTGGAACATCGTACTGGCCTTCGGTTGGAACTGGGATTCTACTCGGCTTGTGCTCAAAACACATTTTACAGGTACTGGTGTAAACACTGACATCAGCGCGCGGTAAATCCAGCCATCGCTGATCATACGTACAACAATGATCGAAGTTCAGGCCAATGACCGGCTAGGTAGAAAGATAAAAGTGAAATGCTTGGAAGAAGATTCTGTGGGTGATTTAAAGAAAATGATCGGTCTTCAAATGGGCATGGACTGGGAAAAGATTGTTCTCAAAAAGGGGTATCAAGTCTACAAAGATCACATCTCTTTAGCCGATTATGAAGTCCACGACGGTTTCAACTTTGAACTTTACTACGGATAAATATACATCACGCGACTCATATATATTGAATGCTAGCAGTACGAGGCCAAAAGTCAGGGTTGATATCATCAAAGCAATGAGGGTTAGGGTACTCCCAGTAAACAACGTTATTAACACCGAATCTTCGCTCATTTATGTAACCCTGGAGACGAGGTGGGCATTTTGCGGGATCGAAAACCGATGAAATTACTTCGGGTGGCCATTGGTATGGCTGCATAGTACCTTGCGCCATCTCGATCTCGACCTCAGTGCAAGCGTGTAGCGTCTGGTCGCTTAAGGCACCTAACTCTGGTATGATCGGGGGCGTCAGTGCCTCAATGATTCGAAGGTTTGAGTGTTGAGTCTCATCATTATGGCCAATGCTATCGTACGTGTATCGACTCAATAATTGATTCGAGGCAGAATCTTGAAAACACAGCTGAATCAGAAGGGAGAAGAGACTCGTTGAACCCTTACCATTGAATTTGATCCAAATTTCATCACTGACATTGAAATCAAAGTTGAGATACCGAAGTGTCATTGGACATACCATCGGCTGACTACGGCTCATTTTGACATTGAGCCCGACAATTTTTAAGTAGGTCAAATGATCGAGATAGGCAAAACAATGGTTTCCTCCGGGTGGCTTCACCAATTCTGTGGACATGAATCGAACTTTAGGAAATTGAGGGTTGACCTTGCGTGTTAGCTTTACCTTATTGATATTATGGGGTAAAGTCCAACGAGAGAAGTCCAGCAGTTCACTGATAGCGATATCAAGCTCATGTAAACTGGGCGGAATATCAATTATTCCGACAGCAACGCCCCCCGGAATGTGAAGTCGGTCATCGCTGAAGACAACCTCTGAGCGCCAATGGTTTTCCGTCAGCCCCTTAGGGTTCTGAAAAATGACTTTCAGCAGGTCAAAACTATCACCAATTCGGATGTTCTGAATGTTCTCGGAACCAAACGAAACTTCAGGGATGGGCTCCTTAGGTACAATTATGTCTTTCAAAAAATTACCCCACACCGCCAAGCGCTTCACCAGTGGGGCATGCAAAATCACCAGTTCCAAACGATTGGAGCTAATGTCAAGTTGCTCAAGTTGTGCGTAACCTTTGAATGACTGAAGATGACGAAGATTGTTTCTTGATAATGAAACCCTGACCACCAGTAAAGGAAGGTCACATTCATGAAGTTGGTTATTAGAAATACTGACAACCTGAAGTGACAACATCGTCAAATCGATACGTTTCAAACGATTACCATCAAGCTGAAGTTCCTTCAAGCTAGAATTGGGCAGAAAGTTGACCTCCTCAAGTTGATTATAGTTAGCGTGAAGCGACTCTATGTTGACAAGGCGCTCAATTTCAAGCGGTAAAGAGCTTAGTTTATTTTCAGAGATGTCAAGCAGTCTTAACTGGCGAAGGTTTGCTAGTCCTCTCCAATCGGTTATCAGGTTATTTGATAAGTCCAAGTCCATGATCTCGTCTGGCAAATCTGGCAATTTCCTGAAGTTATTTTTCTTCAACGTAACTTTGGATAACCTAGGGCATTTCAAGGTCACATCAACCAACTTATTGGAACTGAGGTTTAACACTAACAAGTTCGGAAGGCTAATATTGACGACCAGAAGTAAGTTGTTTTGCAAGTCTAGGTATTCAAGACCTTCCCCACCACTTATTCCTTCGAGTGATTCAATCTTATTCTTCGAAAGGTTCAAGTGCTTTACCAGCGCCGGTATATGCATTATTTTGGTGAATTGATTCCTTGAGAGGTCGACAAACTGAAGCGAATGAGACAAACTCACTAGTTCAAGCTTGTTATACAGTGCATCCAAATACGTGAGTTTTGGTGGGAATGGATCGACATGCTGTAGATAGTTATCCGTCGCGACTAGACGTTTCAACTCTGAGGGCATTTGGGTTAGACTGTGAATATTGAATTTGGATATGACAAGCTCTTGTAGATCATCCGGGAATCCTATGGCGCGGCAATCGATGGTATCTATCACATCAGAGCGCCAGGTGTCCGATGGAAATCTGAACAGTTCGCTGGCACTATCTGTACTCAAATCAATCTCCAATTCCAACGAATTATAATGTTTTGTAAGTTTCACTTTGGTTGGCCGAGGCAGAGGCTTTATATCATTTTGGAAAAGCGATTCCACTGGGTCTGGAATTCCAGGTGGGGTCAAAACCAGTTCTAAGTGCTTTATCAGACCAAATCGTGAGAGTTGAGGGACTTTTTGCACACCCCATGACAACTTTTTCACATATTTTAGTTTCAACTCCTCGAGATTACTCAACTCTCGTGAGTCATTTGGTTCAATCACAAATAGTCCCATTTCAAGATGTAGGTGCTTGACCAGCGATGGCGGTGTCACTGTGCACAAGCTCCAATTCAGAATATTCAACTCTTCGAGAGTTATGGGCAATGGAGGTATCAGATAATGGGGTTCGGTACCAGTTAAATTTAGTGTCAAATGAACCAAGTGTGGAAATTGCGACGTCACTGAAGCAAGACTGTCTGCGTTGCACTTTAACAGAGTAACACGATCGAAGGAGTGACAGTGGTTACCATTGACAGCAGGATAATGGATATTGATGTTCTTTTGAGGAAAACTTCGTATAAGGTCATTGATAATACCCTGATTAAGTCTTTTGCCTTGATAAGGGATCAACGTGATGTTCTCAAGATGAGGAATAATATCGTCGAGCTGTTCCAATGCCTTGCAATTTAAAGGATCCTTATCGATGGTGATGATGTAGGGCCGGCAGCGCAAATAGTTGTACACGTTGTGCCATCGTGGATCAAGAGACAGTAGCTGTATCAACCTGAATAGCAGGACTCGGTCAACATGACGTGCAATTAGCTCCACCACCTCAGGTGGAAGTGAGTTCATAAACGGATATACTGTACTTAGGTACAAAGATTTTGTGCAGGATAATATTCAAGCATCGGCTAGGTATTGATCTATAAACTCAATACCAAATTCATTGGGGTTTATTCGATGGATCGATAAAATACTTTGAGCAACTATGCCCGACTTGACGACAAATAGTTGTGCAATGTGAGCGCCATTATTACATGTGGGAGAATTTAAGTGGCACGATTATTGCTTTCCTTGAAAACACCTTTGCGCCACAATGAACGAACAAGACGTCGCCGACAGGTGTTGAGGCAAATTGAGTTTGGTCACATCACGATAAAGTTATAGTTTGTCGCAAAGATGCTTTCTCCTTTATGATCACCACATGTCATCCTGCATTATAAAACGTAATGATAAGTTCTCCTATCTAAAAGTACCCCTGAGTTTTTGCCACAATGGGGTCCAATTCAACAGAAAACCTCTCAATATACATAGATCTCCACAATTGTTCCGTACTATTGTGTGCCTTTCGGAAATTTCTCGACCGCATACATAATAAGGTTAAGTTGAGCGAAGTTATTTGACCTCAGAAGTCAACAAACAAACTCTCGCTTCGTTTTAGAAACAAATGGTTCGAGTGGAAACTAAATAATCGGCAATCTACTGGCAATCATATTACGAATCCCGCACTTTAATGAACTGCAGATTTCAGTTGCGTTCACTGGCTGCTTAAGTTCTGTAGATTGTGAGATCCTCGCGTTTGTTGGGTCCTGTCGGCTTGATGCACGGACTTCGCGCTAGACCGGCAACGAAGCGATGGTTACCGCCTTCGTGGATGTGCCGTGTCCTTTGTGCTAGTTCACACGACTAGCTGTCAATCAACTACAGCGTCTGTACAACTTTTTCAGAAAGGAGTAACTTAATCATACCATCAAGGCTACGGTGAAGAAATTTGAGGAGTGCCCCGCTACGACCCCGCCTGAGGCCGTTGTAAAGACAGTGTCGACTAATAGAGATCATTATGTTCATTATGTTCATTAAATCAAGTCATTAAGATAGTATGAGCCGTTTGCCAGTTTCCAAAACCTATGGGTATCCCCAAATAAATCAATCTATAATCGTTCCCCAAAAATCAATCAAGCCCAAGCGTCGTCTCTCATCAAAGTCCGGTTCACTTGAGCCATGCGCATAGTTTTCAACTCCAAGAGCTTCATGTTTCTCTTATCATTGCTCACCAGCACTCGTTGAGGTGCAAAGGACGGGTTGCACCGCTTGTGGCACATCCAACAGGTATAGGTTTCACGGTGACCAGCACCGGCCACCACGCGCTTGGTGTAAACGTGGCATGCTCTGGGACAATCGCAGCAGTTCATGATTTCCCCAGAGTGTGGGGTTCCCCGGACTTCTTATACAAAATGCACCACCTATGCGCCCGAGCGGGCCGGCACGAAGTATAACCTCGCAAGACCGAAAAAATAATGATGATGATGTTTCCCAACAACATAGTGCAAGCGCGTCAAGATCGTCACGTGACGGCCCGTAGTTTCCCCTCATAATATAGGGGTCGCGAAGCAATTTTTTTCTCTTCACCAAACCTGCTGGGCATTATAGGGGTAACGACACAGTTCGTCAGTCCATCGTCCCAGAAGTTTGCAGAACAAAGCACGCCTTTTTCGCTAACCACGATCAGAACATAGATAGGTCGTCGTTTGATAGTAGTTGGGCTCACATTCTATTTATTTTTGTCTTTGCGGCCGATGGCATCTCGGGGCGACCGCTCGACGCTCGCCTGCTTAATAGCAATGTCCCATTCGGGGTAAGTTGTGTGACGCGTTGTTTGCTCTCGATGACCGTCCTCTACTGTTCGATGACATTGGATAATAACGGCTAAATTTAAAACGGCGAAGTATGTCGGGCATTAGACTATGTTAAGATCGTACCTTTGGCGATACAGACTAGTCTGAGGGTTAGGCCATGACTGTAGCAGTGAGGCATCTGTAGGAGCCACGATAGAGAAATCATTGGGCACAGGTGTTTCGGGAAACCTGTCCATCAGCTCTACTTTACCGCGTACGACATTGCCTATCTTCCAGCCCTTCGGATTCTCGATGGCCGTCGGTGTTCCGACTACCGGACCAAGCCGTTCCACTTGGTGATTGATGCGAGCCATGGGCTCAAAATACCACAATTGGTCACTGTTCAAGCTGGGATGGTCCAAGTGCTGTGGTTGAGGCTCAACGTTCAACACCCCAATGAAACTTCGCCGGCGACCGGGTTTGTCTAATGCTAAAAATGATGTCGATGAACCACGCTGGTGGGTGTTATCCTCATTAAAGTCATCGTCCATGTTCAATTCGATCTCATGAGCATTAACTGACTCGTTATGCTTGTATTCTGCTTCGTACCGGACATGCAAATGGCCTGAACACCAGTGTCGAGGCCTTAAACTTTTCAATAACGTCATCGCTATTGGCAGCCCTAACAGCCGCTCGTCAATTGAGGGACCGAAATGGGGTTTCTTTTGGATGAGTGTACGGGTGTTCCCGTAATGTTCGATGCCACTAGGCCAATCGTGACTAAGGAACACGTCAATTTCATCGCTGGGGAGTAACAAGCCTTTAAGCAATTGTCGTGGCTTGGTATGGTATACCAGGCGAACTGTATCGGACGTGTAGGGTAATTGTTCATCAGGACCTTTCCTGTAGAAGCTTCGTTGGTTGTATATACCCAGCACACCTGCAATGACCAAGCCTCGGTACCATACTGCGCCAACTTCACCGAGAAAGTAGATGTTCGGTGCTAGCCAGCCTCCGAATCGTAGCTCCTGTAGATACGAGGAGCTCTCGTGGTTACCTCCAATAACAATCGTCATGACAGGAGCCTCTCGCTCCCCGCTGTAGTATTCGTGGAAGTCCATCATGCTTCGATATTTCGGTGGTATCAGCGCTGCCTCCATATCCAGCGGGTTGCGGAATGCCTGAAAGTCTCCACATATAAGTAGCAACTCGGTGTCAAGAGGTATCAGGGCATATATTGTATTGAGGGCTCCGTGGCAACACCCGACCACCGCGACCTTCATGTCGATTATACCTACGTTGGAAACGTCGCGGTGCGGCTAATATATGGTGACGCATGCTAGAGACGTCGTGGTGAATTTACGCTAAAATATACTATGTTTACATGTCTCAAAATCGTGTAGTTTCGTGTACTTCGTAATTAATCCTTGAGGTCCTCTTTCCATTGAACCTTCTTTTTCACTCGAGTAGTGGTTTCCGATGGGTTTGATTTAGTCTCCACCATGCGAATAATGGCCATTTTCTTGGGAAGTGACTCGGTGGGAATATGAACAATCTCGTTGGGGTTATCGGGATACTGGAATTCCCCGGGTGCCAGCAGATTGAGCTCGGTGGCGTATGACGTGGCTTCATCAAGACTGCCGGTCAGCGAGTCCACAATGTAGATACCATGTCGCCGTCCCGACGCCAACAGCAGCCTTTGCGGGCGGACAAACCTGTGCTGAGGAACACATCGCCGTTTCGGCAGTCTCTGAGCAAACTCAATGGCGTCTTCTTGGTCACTGTAGGGAGTCGGCAGACGTTGAAGAGGGGGCGATCGTGACATTGTCCGCAGACCCCGTTTCCTCTTGCCTGAGTTGAGATCGACCCGGCCAAGGATTAATGCGTTAGATGACAGCTGCTGGTTTTGCTTTTTGGAAAGCTTTTTCGTCGGTTCTGGGAAAATGTTTTCTTTATCAAGAAATGATTCAAGCTGGGAATCTAATGAAGACAGCATGTTCGCCGTCAGCTGTCCCGGCGGAGGTGGCATGGTATCCCCGTTGCGTCCGTAGTAGCGCCCACGCAATTGATCGTCAAGAGCGAAATCGGGGTTGCTTTGGCGCAAAGTAGATATAAACCGATTCACCTTATCATTATTAAGTCGAGTAGGGCGAGGGGTCCGTCTGTAAGTGACTGGGGTCGAGAGAATTCTGTCCATTTTGCGTAGATTGCGTGTCACTTGGAATAGCTCTTCAGAGAGCCCCACTCGGCTTGGGGGACCGAGGTCAGGTACTCGTAAGTGAACTCCCAGCACAGCCGGTGGCGGTTCTCGAGTGGTGGTCTTCTTAATTGGCAGCTGGGCGATAAGGTCTCGCAAGTCGACCTGGAAGTCGTCTTCACTCAGATCCATGACGACGATGGCACCAACTTTGTCAGGAAGTCACAAATAGTTAACCGGGAGTCTTGCACTCTGCTAGTTTCCTCTGACGCCAGTTACGACAGTGGTCTGCAGCCGGTAGAGTTGAGTGCTTGATGACTTTGTTTATTTACGCGCGACTGATGATAGGAGTGCGGGATGGTTGTGAGTGACGATGCTGGAGAGTGTAAACGTTAAATGAAGTTAGTGATAAGGGGTCGATGGGTTTCTACGTCTCTATAACGGATACTGCTAAAACCATTACAGGGAGTGTAGTGTGTTAATGTATTTAAGGAGCGCGTGTATCTAAGTTACGCGTCTAGTTTTGGCTTGTCTCGGGTGCACCAAATACAGCATGACAACCAGCTAACACTAAAACACCCACCACAATAACCCAACAACTGTTTGCTTGTCAAAGCGACGTAGTAAGCTGCTCAAAGATTCTCGGTCCGTTTTCTATGAAATAGTGTTGTTCTTGTTCTCTGAAATTGCAAAATTGTCAAGTGTGTGAAATCGAACCATAGGGTTAGTCTAACCTTCGATAATTCAGACCAAGACATATGATTTAAATGTCAGATTCCCAGCTTCCGGATCTCCCCCATTGTAGTCTTGGAGTATCAATTAGAAATTGGCAGATATTGGCGATTTATTCTATACTCTTAGCTACAAGTCTGACGGGTAAAATCTATATTCGTTTATTATTGTTCATGAAACCATTCGTTAGTTTTTCAATTTGAAATTGCCCTTCCGGTCGTAGATGCCTGGAGTCCGAATGTAAGGGTCAATAGCAAGATAATTGTCCAGAAGCAATATGGAGAGACCAATCTTTTCTTCTAAGTACTTTGACAGGACTTCGGGCAGGGTGGATTCTACCCAGCGGCGGGTAGCATCCAAAAACCGCATGTACAACAAGTCCCGCTCTTTCATCAACCGCTGGTAGTTGGCGTCTTTGGTTAATGGAGGGTGCAGTTGGTTTTTCGTCGGGGCAGGGTATTCGGGCCCCGAGGTGTCAGCCCCACCAAACTTCTGGGGGATGTACACGGGGTCGATGTATTCTTTGAGATCTTTGAATGCTTTGCAGAAGTGGATCTTGGCGGCGACGTGAGGGTCGATCCAGTGTTTGATGATATTCCACACGGTCGAAAAGATCCAGGGGGCATTGTAGATCAATAAGCTACCCAACAGCTCCGGGTAGTGAGCTTCTAAGGCCTCGGCCAAAAACTTGATAGTGGTGTAGTCAGCATTTTTGAGCGAGAACCCAGTCAAGTCAAACACAATCAGAAGGGTATCCTTAGACGTGGTCACTTCCTGGAACCAGAGACGGGCCCATTCCATCGACAACACGACAAAGTGGGTCATTTCGGGGGGAGTCAGATCCAGACCGAAATGCTTACGAGCCTCGAACCAGTAGACGGGGTTCTGGTCGTGGTCAGTGCCGTTGATCCACGACTTTTCCACGAGAAAATTCTTGATGAACCCGGTACGCTGGCCTTCGTTGTAGGCTTTACCGTCACCTTCGTTTAACCATTGTTCGACAGGCAACAGAGTTCTCCACGCCAACGTCCGCCCCAACATTGAGAGAATGTCGTTGGTGTCGAATTTTCTCGCCCGACACCATTTAAGCACCATATCGTCAGGCAACTCCTGGCGGAGCCATAAGTACATGGCGTCATGGGACTTTTCCGGCGACACCTGGGTCAAGCCCTCGTGAATCCGGGGATATTCTTCGCGAGGTATCTTCTTCACCTGTTTGAGACGAGGCGTTGCCGAGCGGACGTCACCGTTACGACTGAGGACATCGCTGATGTCGTCGGGCTCGGTGATGTCGGAGGTGGCGGTGACAAACAGCAGTACCAGCGCTTGTTCGCTAGCGACGCCGTTGGCAGCTTCAGCGTTGAGATCGCGCGAGTAGTCGGGCCTGTGCTCAAAGTTCAGTTTGTGCCAGTTGACAAACACATTAATGATATCGTCCAGGGGTTCGGCGACGGGCTGGTATTGTTCCTGGTGGCACTTGGCCTGGATGTCAAGGATACGGCGCAGGTCACGCGGGACATGGGTGTGTTCATGGTACTTTTGTTTGCCCAGATAGAGACTCAGGTTGCGGGTAGAGATCTTCAGCAACGCCGGGTCAAGCAGGCCGCCAGTCAGCGTCAGCGCCACAAACAGCTCGCGGTGCTTGACGTCGGCGGGGTCAATGTCCACCGAATAGCCCCAGTATTTGAGGAGATAGCACCACACCTGCTTCAACACAACTTCGTGGTCGGCGGAGAGCGACTGGATGCGATCGGGGCGGTACTTGACCCCCGCGTGGGACGGGTAGGCGGGGGCCTTCGCCGCCACCGTTTTCTTCAGACGCAGCCGGCTGCGGTTGTTGATCAGGTTACGCTTGCGGTTATTGCGAGAGCGGCCCTCGCTATAGACACTGTAGCGCTTTTTCACCAGGGGTTTCGATCGGGGCAGCACCAGGCGGGTGGCGCTTCTGAGCGAGCTTGACGGGCTCAATTCATGAGTGTCTCGGGGCCGTCTCAGCACCAGCAGCAGCGTTCTCGGCAGTCTGAGCAGCACCAGCCCCACCAGCTTATCGTACAGTGTATCAGAGCCGCCTTCGTCCGGAGTCACTTCTTGCCCCGTGGCGTTGGGGAAGTCGTTGTGGTTGAGCCCCAGCCGCTGGCGGTTATGACCCGGGGTGTAGGTGCCATCGAAGTCGTTGGCGGGCGTCGAGGCCAGCGAGTCTCTGCCGCCGCCTAGACTGCGGATGGTGAGCTTTCGGACGATGCGCTTGGGCTTGGAGGCGAACCGTCTGATCGAAGACATATTGTGGGATGGGTTAGCCGTGTAAACGGGGTGGACGAGCTGGCGTCAGCGTAGGGCAATTAAGTATACGCTAGGAGTGACGGGCGATTTGTCACCTGCATACGACCCTAAGTTTTCCCCTATGAGGCAATACGCGTGGCGGCCCTGGTCGTAAGCGAGATGACACCGGGCCACTGATCGAGGCCGCCGCCGGCGTCCTAGCAACACTAGTGGTCACCCAACCCAATACAAATTAAATGGAAGAGAACAAGAAACCTGGTGACACACTTTTCCTTCCCGTTGGCCCGCTTACGGTGACGTTTTCGTCCTGCATGGTTGTTTTGGCTCGGTGCCCGCCAAGGTGGCCCATGTGAATTTAACGCTACGCACTCCACCATCGGTGTGATAACACCTCACCTGGCGACCCCAGCCGGCGATCACAAAGGCCGGTGTGGCAATCGCTTGTGTACAGGAAGAGGTACCATAAATATTTCACTGAAAAAAAAAAGGAAAAATCCTGCCTCTGACGGGTACGGCCCCCACACCACCCTGGGACGGACCCCTCGCTCTCTCAGTAAATAAAGTTGCTTTGACCCTCGGCGGCAGGTCTATGCTTAGCGAAAAGTGGGGTCTGTGCAGGGTGGCTGTCGGTGGTCGCGCCCGCCGGCACGGAGTTGTGTGCGGTCGCCGTCACCGACCTGCACGGGTGGCGTACTCGAACATGTCAAATATGCTGGTGAAGCGGTAAATACCTCACGGGCGCGATGGGGTGATCGATGCCCGATGACCTCACAACCAGAGACAAAAAAGAGGGAGATTGGTTTTACGTTGTGTTTGCTTTTGTACACTTAGTGGTAACGCGTGGGTGGGTATTGTTATACCAGTCTCACGCTACGACTGCTTAGTCATCGGTTGCCACCAGGGCGAAAAGTGTATTTCTCTAACTTCTAACTTTTAAGGTGCCGTTACGGTCGTAGATGCCGCGACAGCGGATGTAGGGGTCCAACTTGCAGTAGTTCTCGGAGATGGCGATGTTCAACGCGATCTTCTCCTGTAGGTAGCGCTCCAGCTCGTCGGGGTCGATCGCCTCCACCCATTTTACCAGCGCCGTCAAAAACTTCATGATAAGCCAGTCACGCTCAAGACGCAACCGGCGGTACTCGGCGTCTTTTTTCAACGGGGGGCGGTCATCGCCCGGCATGGGCACGGGGTACTCGGGCGCACTGACGGACTTACCCCCGTACTCAGTGGGGATGTGGATGGGGTCGATGTGTTCTTTAAGCTCCTGGTAGTTTTTGGCGAAATGGATCTTAGCCGCCACCACGGGGTCAAACCAGTGTTTAATGATATTCCACACGGTGGAGAAGATCCAGGGAGCGTTATAGATCACCACCCGTCCCAAACAGTCGGGGTAGTGGGCTTCAAATACCACCGCCAAAAACTTAATTGCCGAGTAGTCAGCGTTTTTAAGGGTAAACCCAGTCAAATCAAACACAATGGAGCAGTTGTCGACACCATTGGACACTTCCTGCAAGAATAAACGCACCCATTCGATCTGGAGTACCGCGTACCGCTCAGTCTCGGGGGCGGGAGAGTCCAGGCCAAAGTGTTTACGAGCTTGGAACCAGAAAATGGGACAACCCTCACGGTCAACACCGGATACCCACAGCTTCTCCCGGGTGAAATTGCGGATCATCCCTTGGTTGCGGCCTTGGAGGTACAGAGGGCCGTCACCTTCAAAAAGCCAGTCGTTAGCCGGGTTCTCCAACCGCCATGCGATCAGCTCCGAGAGCATTTTGATCGACTTATCCACGTCCCATTTGCGAGCTCTGACAAACCGTAAGATAAAGTTATCGGGCAAATCATTGCGACACGCCGCGAGCCATTGCTTTTGGAATACAATAGGCGGGTACCGTTGAAGGTCAGGGTTTAACTCTGGGTGCTGGACCATTCTCGCCTTGGGGACATCGCCGTACTTGTAAACCTTAAAGTCCTCGCCGATCAACGGCACTCTCATACTACTTGACGAAGTAGGCGGGGTACGAGTGGTCACTCTCGGCTTGGGTTCCAGCTGAGCCGTCTTGAACAGATCAAACAGGGCGACTTCGAAATGGAGTTCTTCATCGTCACCGGGGTCGTTATCCTCGTTATCCAGAGGGATATAGTCGTTGGCGAATTCGTAAGAGAGCTTATAAACGTTGACATAGGCGTTAATCACAGGGTCGGTGGGACACACGATTGGCTCGTAGCGGTGGCGACTGTACATGATCTCATTCATCCGTCTCAGATTTGGCGGCGGCAGCCCCAGCCGTTGAGTATTCACTTGCCGCAACGAGTCGCCTTTAGTTCTCAGGCGGAAAAGCGAAAACCCCAGCTTCGTCAGCTTCGTCAGCTTACCCAGCGCCCTTGTCACCGAGCGCACAAGCACGTAATTGTCTCGGTTCATCGTCAGCAGCGAAGGGACATAGCACAGCAGGTACTCGATGTCCAGGATATCGATATCGATCGGGTAACCCCAAGCGTAGAGAATCTCAGCCCAAAGACGTTTATAGGTCACTTCTTGAGCCCCAGTTAACGTTTGGATACGTCCTTCTTGTTTGGTCGATGGAATAGCAGGTACTCTCACGCCGTGGAGAATCTTCCCCAGCGGAACTCGACGTAACCGTCTCCCCGCCAGTCGGAGCAGCTCGAATGAGCGCACCAGGCGCAACAGCCGTTCCTCCAGGCGGTCCTGACGCCGCCGCAGGCGGATCAGTTGGGCGTCATCATCGTCTCGATGGCGCCTACGCAGACGTACCAGGACGTTGTCGTCGTCGTCTCGGTGGCGCCGGCGCAGACGGATCAGCTGGGTATCGTCATCGTCCTTGCGGCGTCGGCGCAGTCTGATCAGCTGGTTGTCATCGTCATTACGTCTTCTGCGCAGACGGACCAGCTGAGCGTCGTCGTCATCATTACGACGAGACCGGCGGCGGCCGTCTTGGTAGCGGGCTCGGCGCTGATGGCGTTCTTTATGACGTTCTTCGCGGGACCGGCGCGATTGCGTCAGTTGCGCCAGCTGTGCCAGCGACCGCCGTTCGTTGGTGAACACCAGGCCATTGCCGGTCTCATTGCTACCCTTGCGGGTGTTGCTATCGTAGTACTGTGGTAGCGGGGCGTCGGGCACTTCAAATGTATGGCGCAGGTGGTGGCTCAGCGTCAGCCCGTGGCGGTGTTTTCGAACTGGCGGAGGCACCATGGCGTTGACGGCGCTGATGGTATGGTGGGCCTCGTCGTCGATGTGCCAGTCGTGGAACCACCGCTTGGGCGTGAGCACGATCAGCCGATAGGTGTGGTGTTGCCGCTCGTGGACGTCGTCGACGGAGTCCAGCCGCAGCGGCCGGCGGTGGCGGCGCAGTTCCCGCGACCGTACCCTCTGGATGGCGACGGTGGTATCCATTTGTATCGCGGATCAAGCGGTGGGGGTAGCGAATTGAAATGAAATCGACGGGCGGGTGGGGGGTGGGAGGGATGACGCCGGCGCCTAAACGTATCTAGTATATAGGGACGAGCCTCGATCCCCGGGCTCGCACCCAGCGCTGGCGCAGGATATGACTGTCCCTATCGAAAATAACACTGGGTAGCCCCGCCAAGCCATGCGGGGAGGTGCCGTCGCGACCTGCACCCCACACTCGCCCTCCCTAGAGAAATTTTTTAGAGTTGGGGGGAGGGGGGGTCTCGCAAAAACTCTATTTGAACGACATGGGGGTAAATGTCCTTCGCCCGCTGGTAGGACAAGCGGGCGGACGGAGCGTGCCCTGGCTGTCGCCCCGGTGTCGGGGCCCCGCCTCCTCGTGTCCTCCAATTCCCATCCTCAACAGTTACTGTGTTTAGATCAGGCGGTGTGGTGAGGGGAGTGCCCCACATGAAACGGATTACAAAACCGAGGTGGAGTGATCCCTCGCCAATTTCATAAAGTGGGACGGCGATGGTGGATAGGATCCGATCACACGACGGTTTTTGGGGATCAGGGCTTTACGAGGCAAGGGGATGAGACACTAACCCGAACCGTACACGATCTGGGAGGGGCGGGAGGCCAAGGCGTCAGCATGTGATCACTGGCAACCCTCGACGACCCAACCGCGTTGCATTACAATAAACAATACGCTTGTCGTATGCAATCCCCTGCTGGCGAACCACGCCGGGCTAGTTTAGAGAGCAAATGAGTAGGCAGGACTCTGGACGAAGCAGACGCTGATAAACCCGTGAAAACTATACAAGTTTTCATCAGAGAGAGATAAAGCTTGATCAGGCCTCCAGTACGTGCCCGGATGAGAGATATAGATGATTAGCAAAAGTAGAGCAGTAGCAGCAGCAGGTACAAGTCGACCTCGAGAAATGCAGACGGGTGGTGAGAGACAGTACGTCGTTTTATGCGGGCACTACTTTTTTCTGTTTGCAATTTTCAGGGCAACGACAATTTGAATATAGTACGACACAACTGGTGCCCGCTAATTCAATTGGTAGGCGACTCAAGGGTGGCCTCGGAACCTTAAATTTTGAACACTAAATTTAGGCAACCGCAACCTCCTTAAATATTTTGTCACAACAAAAATGTGAATCACGGAGATCTATCATAGCATCAAAAGTGGCTTCAATCTACGCAATTGTATGTGACGCTAACCAACGATGCCATTGCAACGTTTCAGTTGAAATTTGGGTACCAGGGTTACAACCCTAAAAATCTGACCGCACTCACGTGGTAAAATTTCTGTGCACACCACATCGCCAAAAGCTCCTCGCTGGCGGTGGAAAAAAACAAGTTTGCCTGAACGAAGCACTTGCCACTGCCGACATGCAAATTTTCGTCAAGACCTTGACCGGCAAGACCATCACCTTGGAGGTGGAGTCTTCGGACACCATCGACAACGTGAAGTCGAAGATCCAAGACAAGGAAGGTATTCCTCCTGACCAACAAAGATTGATCTTTGCTGGTAAGCAGTTGGAAGACGGCCGTACCTTGTCCGACTACAACATCCAAAAGGAATCGACCCTCCACTTGGTTCTCAGATTGAGAGGTGGTGGTAAGAAGAGAAAGAAGAAGGTTTACACCACCCCCAAGAAGATCAAGCACAAGCACAGAAAGCACAAGTTGGCTGTGTTGACCTACTACAAGGTCGACGGTGAAGGCAAGGTTGAAAGACTCAAGAGAGAATGTCCTGCCCCCACTTGCGGTGCCGGTATCTTCATGGCCAACATGAAGGACAGACAATACTGCGGTAAGTGTCACTTGACCTTGAAGGCTAACTAAGTATTTTAATATACTCGAGTAACCATCAATCATTAAAAAATTGTAGCTCAAAAGAGTAGGGATTTTAGAACTTTTCACATCGCCTTCGTTAACAGTGACGCCTTTTTCAGTCTGAGATCTCCAGGCTCATAGTCCGTTAAGATTAGCGTATATAGTGCGTGGGGTGAGGTTTTCGCACCATGCTTCGGGTATTGCTTCGAGGGTTGGCTTCGGCCGCCACGCCCAATCGGACGTTCCAGGACGTTGTGGTGATTGGCGGCGGTCCCGCGGGGCTTCTGATCCTTGCTGCCCTCAATAGTTCTCCGAAAACTCAGCATTTACAGACTACCCTTGTCGAAGGAGGCTCGCTTGAACCTATCCGTAACTTCAGCGTCAGCCCCCCTGAGGAGTATACCAACAGGGTGGTGTCGTTGACACCTAAGCTGGTGGAGTTTATGAACTCGGTGATGGGCTCGTGGCAGTTTATGAACCAGGACCGCATCAAGTTCTATAATGAGATCATTGCTTACGACGGACAAGACTCTCAAACACGCATTGAATTCGACGGGCTGACGGTGAATGCTGGTTTCATGGCGGTAATGGCTGAGAACATCAACATCCAGGCGTCGTTGTTGGACCGCCTCGACCAATTGGCCGATGAGGGCGTCAAGTTCCATATCCGCGATAATACCAAGGTCCAGCTGATCGAACATGGGAATGAAGAATTAGACTGGCCCATTATTAAACTTGATGACGGCCTGGAGATTCAAACCCGTTTGCTTATTGGTGCTGATGGATATAACTCGCCGGCTCGCGACTACGCCCAAATTCAGTCAAGAGGGTGGATGTACAACCGGTGGGGGGTAGTGGCTACGGTGAAAATGCAGTTTGAGGATGTCCGTGCCGTGGGCTGGCAAAGATTCTTGACCACGGGTCCATTGGCAATTTTACCGCTCACTGAAGATAACGCCACCATCGTGTGGTCGCTGACCCCTGAGCTTCTGAACATTCTCATCAAGTGTGACCCGGAAATATTCCCGCTTTTGGTGACGGCAGCGATGAGATTGGAGGAAGTCGACTTGAACTACGTTTACAAGCTCTTGGAGAAGGACCCGTCGTCTAAGGAAGCTGTCAAAGAACTCAACTGGAGACTCAGTCGCGTCAACGAACAAGACGTGGAATACCCTGCACCTGTAGTCGACGTCGTCCCTAAATCGCGGGCCAAGTTTCCCCTTAAGATGTCCCACGCCGACAGTTACGTGGCTCCTCGCGTGGCCCTTGTCGGTGATGCTGCTCACACCATTCACCCGTTGGCGGGCCAAGGGCTCAACATGGGTCAATCTGACGTTGCTGCGTTGATCGAAGCGCTTGAAGCCGCCACTACTAGAGGCCTCGATATCGGCAGCACCTTGGCCCTTGAACCGTACATGCTGAACGCGTGGCCGGCGAACCACGCCCTCTTAGGTATTTGTGACAAGTTGCATAAGGTGTTCTCGCTGGACTTTGGTCCGTTAGTGGCGGTTAGAGGTTTGGGGATGCGCTCGCTCAACTGGATTCCTGGTGTTAAGGACTTGATGGTCAAAGCCATCAGCGGCAGATAGTTCATTATATTCAAGCATATCATTTCATCTTAAATATATATATCAAAGTTTGAAGATGTAGGCGTTTGTAGCACACGGGGCAGCAAATTGTCCCCTTAAAATCTCCAAGAATCCTCCCACACTTGTGTGTTACACGATCGCGTCTTCATGGTATTCGGCAACCTAGGCCAATCATTGAAGAACTGGCATAAATCCAACGGATTTGCAAGATCATGTGGTCTCAGAAAACATGTACTAACTCTTCGATTTTAACATGCCCTTCTCTGAGATCATAAATCAATCGCAAAAATAGTCAAGGAGTAGCAAGCATAATCACGAATCTCGTGATCATGAGGACTGTTAACGAGGTTCAACAACTGAATCAAGACATCGACGATTGGCTGCGGATTTGTGCCATTTGTCGCAAAACATTAACGGTATCTTCAGGTTTCGCTAGATGGTCAAGTCCGGCGGGTACTACCTCAATGGGATTTACGTAATTTTCTATACCACCGTCATTCTCGCAATAGCCATCAACTGCCACTGACATCCCTGGATATAACCTTTCCTTCATTGGGGTGATGCAGTCACGAAGGTTGATATCGAAGGGCTGCTGATCATCTGGGAGCCGTAGCAGAACAATTCCAGCGGCATAGTCTATCACAAAGCCAACAACTTTCACTCTGGTACCTGGCTCGAGATCATTTAATTGCTGCTTGGACAACACTATCCGGGACATGAAGTCTAGATTATGGATATATGGCCGCGCCTGATCTATAGTGTGTGCACAACAGGCATATCTGTATATTGGATTATATTGACATGACACATGTGTGGATTGAACTTTTACTTTTCAATATAGTTTCAAAGACAAATCATTCGAAGTTGATTTGGAAGTCATGGTTGCATGCCGAGGGCCAGTTGTAATTTTTCACACCTGCTTCGCTCTCGTGTGGGTACGATCGTACCGCGTCGTACACGCGCGCAAGAAGGAAGGCAGCGATAACTGTTGCAAAATCCATCCACATTTCCTCCACCAATGTCGCTCATTAAGGATGCTCTGGTAGCGGTGATCACCGGGACCCTGTCCAACCTTGGCATCAACGTGGCTTACCGGCTTTTGGAACTGGTGCCTCTGGAGGAGAATCTCACCATCGTCGTCACCCTGAGAACGTTGCCTAAAGTGAAGGAAGTCATCAAGGATATTCAGGATTACAACGCTAAGAACACTCAGCGGAAGGGGGACTTGGAGTTCGACTACTTGTTGGTCGATTTCACCGACATGGTGCTGATCCTTCTGGCGTACTACGAGCTTACCAAACGGTACCGGAAGATCAACTATTTCTTCGTCAATGCCGCCCAAGGCGTTTACGACGGGATCGACTGGATTGGCGCGGTGAAACAAATTTGTACTAACCCCATCGAAGGGGTTACTCATCCCACATATAAGTTACAACGGGTAGGGGTGAAGCTGGCTGATGGTTTGGGGCTCATGTTCCAGGCGAACGTGTTTGGTCCTTACTATCTCATCCACCGCCTCACTCCGTTACTCAAAGCGGGCCACGGTAAAGTGGTGTGGATTTCCAGTGTCATGTCTAACCCGAAATACTTGTCGTTTGAAGACTTACAACTCCTTCGATCGCCCGACCCTTACGAAGGGCTGAAACGACTCGTAGACTTGATGCATATGGGGACTTATAAGCGACTTGAGGCAGAAGGGATCACGCAGTACTTGGTTCAGCCCGGGATTTTTACGTCGTTCCTGTTTTTCCAATTCCTTAATGTGTTCACATACTACGGGATGATGATGTTATTTTACATTGCCCGGTGGTTGGGGCTGCCCATTCACAATATCAGCGGCTACATCGCTGCCAACGCTCCTATCAAATGTGTCACTGGAACTCAGCCACAAGACCAAAAGGTGGGGCTGGCGTGTGACCGTTGGGGTAAAGAATACTTAATGGTCCAAGACGTTGACGCCACCGGCGCTGAGGACGTCGCCGCTTACTTGGACAAACTCTGTGCGCAATGGGACGAGACCCTTCAGGACCAAATTGTCCATAGCCGTAAGCACTAATGTCACCCTTTAGGATAATTTTCAATATAATAAAAAGTCGCGTTCACTGATCGGGCCGATAATCGGACTCGGCCCGGTTCCGGGATTTGCCTGTAACAGACGCCGTTGCATTGTGATCATCAATCATCTCCGTTGGGCAACGCGGAGATAAAATTTGCCAGCAGCACCGTGGCCCATTGCTTCCCTCAATCACTTTCGTAGAAATGCCAAGCCCTCGCTACGCTTCCCCACCTATAGTTAGGCTATTCAAAGCCTCAATTAGCCCACGTGGTTCGCTTATGAAAAGTGAAATCGCCATTGGCCGGTATGCAGTGGGGGTGCGGCGCAAGTCGTCTGCGCTTCGTGATATATAGGGCTCGCCCTTAACGAAAATATATCTCCACCATGGGACTTCTCGACGTGTTCAAGTCCAAGGCGCTGCCAGAGGAAGACCTCAAACAGCTTGGCGTCCCCTTAGCCACCTGCGACTTCAAGTGTGACACCTGCGAACACCCGTTGCCGTCATCGCTCAAGATTAGCGCCGATGACGATGGCGCCTCGCTCTGGAAGCTGATGAAGCCGTACGAAATCCACTTGCTTGTGTCTACTGGTAAGGACGACTGGCCTCATGATGCTTGTGAAGTTAAGGGCCTGGTGGAGCACGCCGTGAACGAATGGAAGGGATGCCCTCCTCTCACTATCGACCCCAAGGTTAACGTCACCCTGTTCCCCGCTGAGAGAAGCCTGGTGCTCATCATGCCCTTCTTTGTGTGGCTTAAAGACGTCACCCCAGAAAACGTGGGGGCGCTGTTGGATAAGATTGTTCCCGAGCTTTTTGAGAAACGAGAAAAGGGTGAAAAAATTGAAGAATACCAGGATTTACTCGGAGACAAGTCTGGAGTGAAAGTGGAAGCTGACCACCAGAACTGCTACGTGTTCTTGTGCTCCCACCGTACTCGTGACAAGCGTTGTGGCGTGTCGGCTCCTTACATGAAGAAGGAGTTTGACATGCACTTGCGTGATGACGGCGTCTATCGTGATGTTGGTGACACCACTCCCGGCGGGGTGATGGTGGGCTTCACCAACCACGTCGGTCAGCACAAGTGGGCGTGTAACGTCTTGATCTACCGTAAGGCTGATGGGGAACTCATTTGGTTGGCGCGGGCGACTCCCAACAGTGTCGGTCCCATTTACGAGGAGTGTGTCAAGCAGGGCAAGACGTTCGCCGACTACACCCGTTTGGTGCAAAAGACGAAGCCCGTCGAGTGGTAAGCACAGATATAGCCGTGTTGTCTGGTGCTATATAGTTTATATATTTATCATAGATCACAAACATTAAACTACACAAATTTTAGTTTTTGACGTGTTCCAACAAAATGATTCCATCAGTATACTAGAATCATTAGTTACAATAAATTACTAATCATAGGGGCCGGTGGTGTTCCCTGCACTTTTGACTGCGTGCGGCGCCTGAAGACATAATCTACGTGTTGAAGCGAGTGAAGTTTTTGAACAATCATCACCCGTGATCATGTTGTTTGTATGGTGGCTTGTGGCTCTAGTTGCCTGCTACCTGGGTCTGCGAGTCGTTGAGGTCAACGATAAGAACTTCGAGGAAGTGGTCCTCAATTCCCCCGACCATGTCCTCGTCGACTTCTACGCCGACTGGTGTCGCCACTGCAAGAACCTTGCTCCCGAGATGGACAAGGTGGCCGATATGTTTGCCGAACACGACAATGTGGTGATTGCCAAAGTGAACGGTGACAAGGATGGCAAACGGTGGGCTAAGAAGTACGTTAAGCTCGGCTACCCTACCGTGTTGTACGTTGGTCCCAACAATAAAGAATCGATTGAATTTGAAGGCGATAGAGTAGCTCAGCTGTTGAGTAACTTTGTCCAACAATTATCTGGGATTCGCCTTGGCGACGTCGAGCCCCAAGCTCCCGTGGCCGAGGATGACTCTATTGAAATCGATCTGAAGGGTGCCGACGACGATGCCGAAGCTCACGAAGTGGTTGAACTTGATGACCTTACGTTTAACGACTTTGTTGAAGGTAAAAACCTGGTGGTGTTGTTTTCCGCCGGGTGGTGCAAGCTGTGTGACCAGTTCTACCCCGTGTGGAACTCACTCACGCAAGTGTACCGTAAGGAACCCGTGCAATTCGGCAAAGTGGACATGGAACTGCCCCGTATCCGTTTGCTTCGGGAGAAATTCACCATTGATAAGATCCCTTCGGTGGTGTTCATGGGGTCTTGGGGAGCTAGTGTCTACAATGGCAAGCGCGAATTGGAGCTGCTTGTAGACACTGTCAACGAAGCGTTTGGGTTGCACCGTGATGTTCTGGGTGAACTTAAGGACGGTGCCGGGGTCGTTGAAGAGTGGTCCAACTTGTTGTCGGAAGGTAAGTTGGCCGAGTTGTTGGAGGCTACTAAAGGTGACATGTCGTTCCTGGCAAGATACTACCGGGTGCTTGCCACTGCCAAATACAACGGTAAGACCTTTAAGAGTGAATTGAACCGAGTGTCGCTGGTGCTTGAAAACAATAAGGATAAAATTAAGCCGGCGTTGGCGGAGTCGTTGCTCCGTCGCCGGAACATTTTGCAATCGCTCAAATGTAAGTGTATGAGCGAGTAAATTATATAGAAGTAACATTACGAATTTAACTATTTTGATAATTGCCAATGTCTGTATGTTTTGAGGCGGTGTCGCGGGTGCGAATCGAGAGTACCCCTTATGAATCGAATACTATGGTTTGGTTTCTACGCGGCGGTGTTTGTGGCGATTTATCACAACACCCGCAAGCCGTCACAAGTACAGGAGGTTATCCCCGTCTACGTTCGTTTTGGCGACCGTGGATTCAACTTTCCTGACTTAATCGAGGTGATTCAAATACAAGTGGATCACGAGCAGCGGTCGGTACTCCCCCCGCAGTATCACGTGGAACTTAAAGACTGTATCACCCCAGGATCCCATGAGTGTGACAATTATACTCGTTATCAGGATTACTCGCTTGAATTGTTGCTTCTGGAGTCGATCCAACTAGCCGTGGACGAGAATGAGCCCCAGGTGCAATTGTGGTATAATTTCGAAGCGATTGAGGCCAACGATCTTCCCTTTTACGCCACTCAAGCCATTTTATATCATTTACTTGCGGCTGATGCTGAAGTGGCTGGCGTCGACAGTAAATTTAAGAAACGACCAGTGGAAGACCTAACCGTACAAGCTCCGAGCCTGTGGCCGGTGGCGACGTTTATTGAACGGGTGCTTCTGTACTACAATGTCACCGATATCCGCTGGCAAAAGAATAAGGACGAGACGGTGGAGGTGATAGTAGGCAATGGCGACAGTGCAGTTGAGTTCCCTACGTGGGACGATATGTGCTCCGCCATTGAGGAGGCGTTGGGTCTCCCTGAACACCCCAACAACAACGTGGGACTTAAAATTAGAGCTATGCAGCGGGCTGAACGTAACCATCTTCTTTAGAAAATCAATAACTTTATGTTTGACTTTAATATTTTTGTTGTGAGTGCCAATATCGCAGCCTCATCTAAGCCGCACCCGCCTACTGGTAACGACGACGAACACGCCTACACGCCATGAGCGACGACGAGGATGGCAATTACCTGGACGTGTCACTCGACGAGGAGGACGAGGAGCTTATCTGGAGGGTGTTTTTCGGAGACAAGGAGGCCTACGAGTCCGGGGCTCAGGGCGACATTGATGTCGACGCCAGCGACTCGGAAGAGTACCAGCAGCTCCAGCGAGAGGTTGAGGAGTTGAAGAATATGGCGGGGCTTGAAGAAGTTGACCCCGAGCTTGCGGCTCGGTTCAAAAAGCTTATAAAAGAAGAGCCCGACCGAGATATGAGCGAGGCGGACAAGAAGCAGTTACTATCGCTGAACCTCACGCCAGAACAGATGGCGCGGTTCGAGACGTACCGGGAGATGAAGCTCAATCGGCCCGGGGTGAAGAAAATATGCAACGGGGTGCTTGGTCACCTGATTCCCAACAACATCGCCGTGATCTTGCTGGCGGTGTCGAAGTCGTTTCTTGGGGAGATCATCACGCGGGCGATGGAGATTCAGAAACGAGAGGCCAAAGGCCAGTTGCTCCAGGACGTAGAGACGAAGAAAAAGACTAAGGCCGACGCCCTCCGCCGCATTGCCGAGGGCGAAGAGGCGGTAGAGGTGGAGGAGAACCGGCTACAGTACCTGGGGGACGAGCCCAGCACCCTCCAGCCTTACCACGTCCGCGAGGCGTGGCGGTTGTACCAGTTAGAAAACAGTCTGGCAATTAATCCCCAGTGGCGCTACCAGGGCGATGCCGACGGCAAGTATTTCCGCTGATCAAATGCCATACGATCCTTCTTCCGTACATATTATCACTAAAAAATTGTAAATCGATATTGTACCCCACACTCGCCCTGAAACTGCAACTAGTGGGACGTTTTCTCTGCACGCATCGGGGGACCCAGCGGTAAACGTACCATTTGTTGGGTGTTTTTGTTTTCATGTCGACCCGGCGAGATATGGGCGATAAGTATCTGCGGGCACCGGGACATCGCAGGGTCGACGGCTAGGTGATGAGCCACGAGACAGATACCACCAGTTAAATTTACGGGGATAAAGTCCGACCAAGTCCGACCACCTCCGGAGGCTTTTACGATCAGCGCTCACGGGAAGGTGCGGACGGTATCGATCCGGTGCCGCTACTTGGCCCAGAGTGCAGCCACAGGAGTGCAGCAATGAGGTAGTGCTTTCGTTTACCTACAAACTCCGTTTAACAAAGCCCACCACTCACGTGGCAGTGTCGGCGGTAGCCCTCACTTGGGGGTTGAGGCCGGTCCGAATCACGGAGTGCGCGATAGACCGCTGCAGCTTGCGTCTTATTCCCTTAGGTCTCCACCGGTGTCACTGACGTATGCCGGGCGTTAATAGCACCTAGTGCCCGGCACTTTTGTGGCGACACAAAAAATCTAAGCCCCGAACTTTGCCGGGGAGACAATGAAACCCCAGCTTCACCCTCATCGCCGCTACAATCTCCGCCCCTGTCGGCACCGCAAGCGTTCGGCCGACATCTCTGCACAAGTAGCAACACCCCGTCTGCGGCGATTTTTTTCGAGCACCGGATCCGACGACCACGGCAACTAAGGTTGCGCACGACTTCCGGTCACATCGTCGGCAAATCTTGCGGTACTCCCTCTGCCAGTCGTACCCAGCGACACACCCGTTTCCCACCTCAGCAGCTTACGTCGAAACCGCTAGCGCCCACCCAGTCGCAGCCGACCATCCCCGTGCTGCCACCGGCTCTGATTCTGCACCCTGCGCCTCACCAGGCATTAACACCGACATCGACGTGTTGCACTTTACCATTGCCACTTCGACCCCCTTTCGTTGACCTTACACCATGGCGGCAAAGGCCCCGCGAGATCGCGGACCCGAGGAAACCCCCCCTAAGCGCCGCCGCCGGGAGGCCCTCTCCTGTGACAGCTGTCGGGCCAAGAAGACCAAGTGCGATCGCCAGCTTCCCTGTGGCCGCTGTGTCCGGCTCATGACGCCTCATTTGTGTGTCTACCTGAGTCCCAGCCACTTGAATAACGCTCCTGCCATCGTCCGCCCCGTCAATAACCCCTCCAACGACCTTAAACTGGAACTTGCCACCCTCAAACACCGGCTCCAGGAACTCGAGGGACGCGTGCCAGTAAACGCCCCCCCGGGAGTTCCACCGCCTCCAGGCCCTGTACCACCCCAGATCCCCCCTCAGATATATGCTCATTTGTCGACGCCATTACCTGGACCTTACCCAGTGCAGCCACCTCCATTTGAGCCTTCGCACACTCCCGACGGGCCTCCCAGGGTTCCGTTTGCCATGCCGGGGTTTTTTCAACATCCCAGTCCACCCCTCCCTTCTCCTCCTGGCCTCCACCCTCATACGTCGCCTAATAGTATCCCCCGGTCATCCCCAGACACTAATAGTGTGACGCCAGTCAAATCATACAAAGAACGCGACCTGTTCTTGTTTGAACTGTATAAACAAATCGTCGATAAAAATACCGATATCCTTGTGGGAAAGAACCCCGTTGACGACCCTGATGGCGAGATCCTGTTCTTTTTCCGGGGTAACACCAACTTATTCATTGACGAAGAGGAAAAGAAGTCTGAACTCGAGTACCTCGGCCCAGGACCGACTCTCATCCCCAATCGATCGTTCCCGTTCATGGTGCTTGCCAAGAGAGACCCAGGCATGGCCGTCATCCGCAACTACGACAGCAAGAAGGAGAAGCAGTTCAACTATAAGGATATGTTCTTCTACCGGTTCGACAAACACACCAACCCGGTGCTTCTGCGGTTAGACAACCGCACCAAGGAGCTCTTTGGCGACATGTACATCAAGCAAGTTGAAGACGGTCACCTGATATCAGAAGTGAAGGACCTGTTGTCACGCTGGGGGAAACCCATCGGGGTGACGTTCATGCCTAGTGAGGACACGGCGCCGCTGTACTTAATGTTGTCGTTGGAAGAGAAGTTGCGGCGGGTGTTGAAGCTGATGGCGCCGTTGGAAGTGTACTTTGATGTGTTCTTTTCCACGCTCTACGGCTACTTCCCCATCGTCGATGAAAACCAAATCCGCAAGGATTGTCGGCGGATCTTTGGTGAAGACTCTAGTGCTGCTGACCTTACCATCAATATCACCAAAGAACAAGATTTGGCTCTGGTGGCGTTGATGATGTATATCGCTCTGCTTTCGTACTCGTCGCTCTTGAGTCTTGGTGCCGGCGCCAACCAACCCCTGGAGTATCCTAGTGGTCCCAAACGTCAAGTGATCCGGTCACCGGTGCCCATCGAGGCCATAATCGTCACCGAAGAGTGCTTGAACCACTACAACTTCATGCGCAAGCAGCCGATCGTGGTGGTGCAAGCGTGTCTTTTCGCTCACTTGTTCGAGCAGTACTGTTCGGTCATGGGAGACCTGTTGGCTAACGGCTCTCGTCAAAGTATGCTTGGAGTTATTGTCCAAATGGCTATGGCCTTAGGGCTCAACAGAGATCCCGATTACATCAACATCCACATGAGCGAACCACAAAAGCATTTACGACGAAAGCTTTGGTTTGTTTTGGTAAGATTGGATGTCTACGAGAACATGACCAAGGGGGCGCTGATGTGTATCGCCGACAACTCGTGGGACGTCAAGACGCCCCAATACAACACGCAAAACTCCAACCTCGATCCCAAGCGCGAGGAGATGGAAAAGCAAATCAGCTGCATGTTCATAAGATTCCGTCCCGCTATCATTGACCTTACCGAGATTTGTTATGTGGTCTCTGACGTGAAGCATCCCATCAAGCTCTCGAAATTGGTTGACATTATTGGCGAGACCGAAGTGCTGATGGTACGTCTTTTCGGACGATTCCTGGTATTGGCAAAGGATTCATTCCTCATTCCGGCGGAGTCCGATGGCACTGATCCCGAATTGACTTCGGCAGTGGTGATGATCAAAGGCTACGAGTACTATCTTCAGGCAAAGTTATACCTTGTGGTGATTTTCTTCCGGTTGTACATATACTACTACAATAAGGGCAACGTTGACCTCGAGTTCTTTTATCTTCGCAAAGTGCTTACAGTGATGTGTGTTGAGCTTGGCGAGTTTGTCACCGATGCCATCAACATTGCTTTGACTCCCGGCGGTAAGGCGGGCGTATTCCCTATCATCATCATTCCCTGGCTCAATCGGTACATTCACATCCTTGGTTTGTTGATGTCGCTGTTATTCTGTCGACTTGCAGTGACGGTTGATTGCAGCGATCCCAGTATCAAAACTAGCAAAAAGCTCGTCCTTGCCATTATAGCGGACTGCTACCACAAAGCTCAAAGGTGCAGTAACCAAGTGTTTGTTCTGTGGCGGCACAAAAAGGCTGCTCTCTACATGTATCATTTGTTGCGGGAACCTCAGCTCTATCAGGCCAACCCTAAGCTTCTGGAACAGGCTCGGGTAAAGTACACTGATAAGCAGCATCAGGAGCTTTGTGAGATCTTGGAGCTGTACACGCGGGTCAACCACATCTTCCAGCACGCCCAAACGCAAACCGACATGTTATCGTTTATCAACCTGTTGATGGACGACCAGGCCGCTCAAAACGGTGCTCATCCCAGTCCTCTCAACTTGCAAGACGAGTATGTCGTTGCCAATGAGCTCCAAGTGGAAAACTTTTGGCGACAATTGCGCAATATATTCACCGCAGCAGGGTCGGCTTTGGTACCGACCCCGAACGTCGAATCGAAGATAACCCAACCAAAGTCAGCTGGGAACCCGATGTCGCCTCTGAAGATGACGACGTACGAATCCCAGGTGTCGCCGGTGCCAATGTATGGTTTCTTTGACGGCGAGCTCTCGGGCCGTGAGGACGTTAACTCGCTTAGTGATATTTTTGCTTGGGGCACTTCTACAGACAAGTAGAGATGATGTGATGAATTCAACATGACGCTTTTTTTTTTTTAGAATTGTAATATACTTTAACCATTGTCTTCAAATCGAGAAGATGACGATTTTACCATCAGCGCCCGAAGTAGACACTTTGCCGGGGCCGTAGTTTCTCACCGCGGTGATGGTGTTTTGGTGAGTGGTGGGCAAGGACTTACCGGGTTGGATCTTGGTGACCCGACCCTTCAAGTCCATTTGCTTGAACATGTGGAGGGCCTGCGACGTGTTCATTTCTACGTCTTCATCACCCGCCGACGCCGGCTCGACGATGGGAGCGTCGTTTTCCACCTTCTTACCTTCCTTCCATCCTTGTTCGTTACCTTGGTAGATGACAAGGTTGCACGAGTGACCACCAGCAACGATTTGCGAGTCGTTGATGAAGGTGAGCGACTTGAAGGGCAAGTTGTTGGACTTGACTTCGTAGAAAGCCCGGGGCGGTTGGCCCTCGCCACCAGGGTAGACGACGGTGATGGTACCGTCGTGGGCGGCGTAACCAAGAGCGTTACCCAGAGGCGAGAACGAAACCCCATGGATCCACGCCTTGGTGTCGTTTTCAAAGTCACCACAGAGGGTTTGGAAGGGGAGCTTCAGACCCCATACGGTAGGTTCGGGCTTAGCGTCAAGCCCCTTGATGTAGGCCGAAAACACACGAGCGTGGCCGTCAGTGCCACCAGCAGCGAGAAGCACCCCGTTAGGATGCCAGTCGATGCAGGTGATGGTACTGCGCATGGGTTTCTTCAAGTGCTTCGACACCCACCAGTTGTTTTCTTCCTCGTAGTAGCACACGGCCACCACACGGTCCAGCGACCCCACGGCAAACTTGCGCCCGTCAGGCGACCAGCGGCAGCAAGTGGCAGCGCGGTTGATCCGCAAAAGCACCAACGTCGGCTTGAACTCGGTGCCGTTCCATTCCCACACAAGAGCGTTTCTGTCTTGCGAACAAGTCAAGATCTTGGTGCCATCGGGGGAAATGTCCACCGCCGTCACCGTCTTGTCGTGTTCCTTGAGCGTGGCAAATAACTGAGGCTTGCCCGTCGCCATCAGGTACACCTCGACCCAGTCCTCCTTAGTGATGGCGAGGATGTCGCGGTTGGGGGAGAACGAGTGGTCCTTGATGGGCAAGTGGCCCAATTGGAAGACTTCCGGCATAATAGTAGGTTTGTTTTGGGTGTTGGGTTGGCGGATTTAGGAGCTCGACTCTACTAAATCAGGTAGCGAGTAAGTGGAGGCGGGGGCAATTGGAAAGTAGGCGTTGCCGGCACAGTGCAGTGCGAGTGGGTCGTGGTACTGCACCGAGCCACCTGGAACACTGGCTGCAAATTTATTCTTGGAATTACGCCGAGGTCGACGTCGCAATAAGAAATCGTGTAATGCCGGTGTTTGTTGGCGTCAAAATATAGTATAAATAATCCCCGAGTCGTATATTTTAGTGTATAACCGAAAATGAGAGCGATTGTCTACGCTGACACGGTGCAATTCACCGACGACTACCCCGAGCCCCAAATTACCCGCGACGACGACGTCAAGCTTAAGATCCTCTACTGCGGGGTCTGTGGCACCGATCTTAAGGAGTTGACCGACGGTCCCATCTTTTTCCCCAAGGATGACGACGCCGTGAACCCAATTTCCCACTTACACGCGCGGGTGATGGGCCACGAGATTCTGGCCCAGGTGGTCGAGGTGGGGGCAGCGGTGACCACGGTGAGACCGGGGGACTACGTGGTGGTGGAGGTGACGGGCACGTGTGGCGACAAGCCCCGCTTTGACCACGATATCACCGTCGACGGGTACAATCTCCCGGTGGACGCCTGCGTGGGGTGCAGACAGGGTTGCTACAATGCATGCACCCAGTTGGGGCTTACCGGGTTGGGGTTTTCTGATGGCGGCTTGAGCGAGTACATGGTGACTGCAGAACGCAAGTTGATCAAGTACGATGAATCAAAGATCCCCGCCGACGTCGCCGCGTTGGTGCAGCCGCTCGCGGTGCTGTGGCATGCGGTAGAGGTGTCGAAGTACGTGGCGGGCACGCTGGTGCTTATCTTAGGTGGCGGTCCTATCGGTTTGACCACTATCTTTGCCCTTAAGGGGCATGGTGTGGGGAGCATTGTGGTGTCGGAGCCGGCGGCGCGTCGACGCAACTTCGCCCAGAAGTTAGGCGCCGAAGTGTACAACCCTTTGGGGTCTGATGTCGAGCAGAACATCAAGGACTTGATGGCGCTTTCGCCGGGTAAAAACGGGTACCACTATGTCTACGACTGTTCGGGACTTCCCGAGACGTTTGAAACGTCGATTGCCTGTTTGCGAGTGCGTGGGGTGGCCACCAACGTCGCCATCTGGGCCGACAAACTGGTGCCGTTTTTCCCCATGAGTATCACTCACAACGAGCGGATGGTGACGGGGTCAATGTGTTTCACCAAGGACGATTTCCAAGGGGTGGTCGACGCCATCGAGCAGGGCCGCATCGACGTCGAGGAACTTAAACACCTTATCACGCAAAAGAGCCGCTTGGAAGACTGCCAAAAGACGTTTGAGAGCATGTTGTACAACCGGCGCCACAACATCAAAACGTTGTTCCATCCATAATTTCAGTGTAAGCATTATAAAGTATACAAATATCTATAGTGTCTTTCTACTTGCGCTTGACCAGCACGTCGTCGGGACCCAAACTCAGCAGTTTGTTCAGTTTGTCCAGTTTGGTCAGGTTCAGACGCAGCACCGAGCGCAGACGTTTAAAGAAGGCCTTTGCCGCCAGACGGCGCGACCCTTTAGTGTTGGAGGTCTGAGCCGTCTTCATCGACACTTGTGACCGTTGCGTTTGTTGAGCTGACAACGCGTGGCCGTTGGTATTGGTAGTCGTAATTCCACTGTTAGTGTCGGACACACTGGGGCTCGGGAGCTTGTTATCAACGGCGGTGCCGCTAGCGGCGGTACCACTGCCAGTTGCGGTGCCAACATCATCATCGTCATCACTGGGCATGTCATCATTTTCTTGGAGTTCTTCCTTGTACAAGAAACTTTCACTGGTTTGCTTAGCGTACACGAACTTCTTGAATGACTTCCAGTACTTTTGGAAGTGTTTGTTCTTGATGTTTCTCGTTTTCCAGTCCACTTTCTTAATAAGGGTGGAAAACAAGACCTTAGTGTCGTTGTTGAATAATACTCGCATCCAGTAGAACACGAGGTAGATGGCCAACTGGAACCCCAGGGTCTGTTGTACCAAAATCGTCCGCAAAAATAAGTAAACAATGAGGAACAATTCGTCAAACGCGATCACCTGGGCAATCTGACTCGATTGTTTGAGGATAGGCACGACATTGAACTCTTCCGCTAAGTGTAACACCCCCAACAAGATGTAAGGCACAATCTTAAACACCAGTCTAAACGTGAGTAACCACACGTTGGCCAACACCAAATAGTTGAAGTTCACCTGCGTCGCCATCATCGTCAACGACGGCATTGTCGCCAAGCCAAACTTACGGATCATGGTCACCATCAACGCGGCAATGGCCCCCACCCACGCCAATCGGTAGATCAACGAGTTGATGTACCATTTATTCTTGAACCGCAATAACCACCAGAGGGTCGAGATCGTGCCTGCCACCACGCACAACGCCCACCCGCCAAGCCACACCTTGTGGGCAAACTCGGTGTTGGTCTGGACGCGGCGGATCAATTTGACCTTGCGGTCTTTCGGGGGCACGGTATCGTTGGACCATTCGCAGAGCTGCTCTCCTTCGAAAAGCTCGGGTGCCGGGTGCAATTCCTCCGGTTTGAATTGTTCCGGCGGCTTGACGTTGTCGACTTTCGTCGACTGGTTCTTGGTTTCAACGTCCCCTGGGTGCTGGGGGCTGAACTCACTCATTGGTGTGGTGCGGTCAGGGTATGCTGATTGTTTGCGTGGGTAACCGCAATGGTGTGCATACGCCAGATGGATTGCGAACTGGGGGGGGGGGGGCAGCCACGGCTGGAGCTGATCCAGAGAACAGGTATACGCGTTACGAGATTTGTATGAAGGGTGCTTTGACATTCATGAATCATTACGTATTTAAAAGTTGGTGGTGGTTACAAAACTAAACACCATGGGTATATGTATATCAAAAGAGCGTGGTGCGAGGTGATCTGATAGCCATAATCAATCACACATATAATTATAGAACAAGTACCACACCACCCGTAGCTGAATGTCGATACCAAAGGAAAAGCAAATTTGGTATTGCTCAACAAACAATTCAAATAAAGCCCATCGAGTGGAGGCCATAGATGCTGCCGACGATCGCGCCCGAGAACTGGAGCCAGAACCCCACCTGGCGCTGGGTAACACGCGTCATGTACTGCTTTTCACTTTTAGGCGTTTCTACGGCCGCCTTTTCGGTCACTTTGGCCTCAGTAATCGCCCGTGGTGTGCCGGAGTTGGGCATGGTTGGTCTCACCATACACATTGCCACTGATGACCGGGGTTCGCGCTGCGATTCCCACTGAAAGAATGACGCCGCTGTCTCCACAAAATCTTGCCACCGATGCTAACTGTGTAGACCTGACACGTATCCGGCACTTCCTAGCTCTCCTGCGCCACCAGTTGGACGACAACATCGCTGCCAACATCAACGACTCCCCCGATTGTCTCGCCTACTTCAACACCACCGTACGGGCGGAGTGGCAGAACCGGCGCCAGTTGATCGACTACTGTGCCAACTACGAAGCCAAGCTTCGAAAGACGGCGGAGGAGACGGTCAAGTTCCCCGAAGTCACCATTAGCAACGAGGACCTCAAAAAGGACCCTTATGCGATGAAGAAAGTGATCAACGACATGGAAGCCCAGTTTGCCACCTGCGACGCCATCAAGCTGTGGGTCCACACTGAACAAGGGGTGGAGAAGATTGTCGAGGAACAAACGATCAAGGTGTTTGAACGTAAATGTGGGTTTTACGACTACCAGCGGTAATCATTTCGACTACGCTTCATCTGTATATAGTGGCTAATGACATTAATGCTATGCAATTTATTTATGGGCGGCAGCGGCAGCAGCAAAAGCCATCGACGCTGCCAGCGACGACGCCGTTCTAGATTGAGGAGGGCGAGCCTTCTTTGACGACGACAGGGCCGCCGACGCCGCAACCGATTTTGGCTTGAAAGGATTGGACTTAGGTGCTGGCTTCGTCTGAGGCGACGGTGTCCGTTGCTTGGGAAGCACCAGTCGCTTCACCCGTTGGCCCAAGCTCGCTGAGGGTGGCGACGTCACCGTCGAAGGCGGCGACGGGGTCCGTTGCGGTTGTTGAGGAATGGTCGGGGACTTGATCTCCTGGGCCACAAGGTCTTTCGCCGTGAGCAAACTTTCAATCCACAGCTTCGACGCCCCGCGCTTCACCACATTGGTTCCATCGACAACTTGCACCTTGTTCGGTTGCAATTGAAGTTGCAGCAATTGGTTGGCGACGGTGTTGCGTTGTAGAAATACTAAGTCGCCTCCTTCCTTGATCAACTCGAGAATAAGGTACCCCTCACCCTTCAGATCAGGATCGTCCTCAACGTATTCGAAATCGTAGTCATACATTGAGTAGTCGGCACCGTAGTTGGCTTTAAGGTCGACAAGCATAACGTTCAATTGGGAATCAATGAAGAACACCCGCGCCTTATTGGTGATCACTGCCACCACCAGTACCTGCTCTTGCGCCAAGAGTTTATCGTGCTTGTTGACGAGTTGTTCAATGGACACATCGTCAAGCTCAATGTTGACATCGCGATGGATCACCAGGTTTTTAAGATGAGACTTGAAAATGGTGTCAAGCTTGAGGATCTTTTCTTCGGGGTCAAGAAGCAGCACAATTTCCGCATATCGAATGGTGGTGGGTGGTGGCGACGACGGCTTTGCTGAACCATTGCGAGGCGCAGCAGCAGCAGCAGCAGCAGCAGTGGTTGCAGAGGTGGCCGGTTTCATTGTTGTGGGTGCTGCGGTCTTGGGAGTTGTGGGGTTTTCTGTGGGCGTTGTCGACATGGACTTGCTTTGCTGTTTAACTGGTTGCGGCACTTGCTGTGGTTGGGAAGTATGCGTTGGCAGGACCTGCTGCACTGGTTGAACTTGCTGGACCTGCTGCGTTGGCTGGGTTGGCTGATTTGCTTGAGTTGCCTGAGGGTTGGCTACATTTGCTTGGCCTCGAGCAGCGGCAGCGGCAGCAGCAAAGTTGGTGGTACCGTGCTGAGCGTAAGGACCTTGTCGTTGGTATTGCATCGGATGAGGTTTGAGTTGGTCGTTGATGGGAGCAGAAGGTGCTAGTTGTCCTTGCCATTGAGGAGCCATTGGTTTAGGTCCGTGAGCATGCGGTACTCCGATTTGAGGCATGGGCATGCCCCCGGATCGGGGCTTTGCTGCGGGAGATCTCGCCATCGGTTGAGGCACCAGGCCTCCGGGACCAGCCCCATAGTAACGCGACCCGTTAGCGCTAGCGGCAGCCGCCATCGCCCCAAACGCCTGACTGGCGGGGGGCATCACCTGACTCATAGGACGTGGCTGTGCTGCTGCCGCCATGGCGCGCGCTGCTGCCGCCGGCTGTGGTTGTTGTTGTTGTGGCGGAGTTGGGGGCGGTGTCGGCCCTCCGGCGGGCGATGTCTGCTGGACGGGCAGTGCTCCTGGCTGTTGACTAGGAGGAATCCTGAGGTAGCCGCCACGTGACTGCTGTTGCCACTTCTTTTGTGAACCCACCAGGGGAACGTAGATGTCGCTTTGTTTGATCTGACTGTGCAATGTGTGGTACAGGTTCAGCTTGTTGACGTTACGGCCAGTCTTGATGGTGGGCACGTACGGTTGACCCGAGGGACTGTTATACAGTTCGAACCTCGGCACCTTGCGCCCCCAAATGTAGTTAGGTTCCCATTTGACGTCCAGGAACCATTGTGCCTGTTGAATTTGCTCGATAGTGTAGCGATAGTTGATATCTTCCACGAGGATATGGTCTATGAGGAAGGTGACGTCCGGGGGTAATTGGGTGGTATAAGTAAACTTACCCGAGATAATCTTTTCAAAAGTAAGGTACTCGGTTTCTGCCTTGAACGCTGGCGTGCCACAGAAGAACTGGTAGAGAATGCATCCGATTGCCCACACGTCCAGCTCAAACCCGCATTCGTTGTATTTGAGGAGCTCGGGGGCGACGTACTCGGCGGTGCCGACAAACGAGCCACGACGGTTAGATTCATCCTGTTTAGGTGGGGTGCCTTCGATCAGATCGTAATTGACATGGTCACTGTCGTCTTGTGCTTCCAGTTCCAATAACTTGGCCGCACCGAAGTCGGTGATTTTGAGGTTAAAGTCGTGACCAACAAGAATATTCTCTGGCTTCAAATCGCGGTGGATAACACCTTTAGAATGGATAAATTTAACAGCGTCAACAATCTGGCAAATGTAAAACTTGGCGAGGGGCTCCAGCAACAGGCCAAGCTTGCGGATCATCAGCAAGAGCTCGCCGTACTCGGCAAAGTCAAGCACGAAAAACAATGAGTTCTCGTCCTGGAACGTGTAGAACAACTGGACGACACCGGGGTGCTGCTGGCCCAACCGGTGCAACGTGGTTTTCTCAATGTTGACGTACTTGATCTTGTCCTCCTTGACGATGTGTCGTTTAGACAAGATCTTGACGGCGTAGGTCTTTTTGGAGTGGATGTCCACCGCCAGGTACACCGTCGAGTACAGGCCCTCGCCGATGCGGGTGCCGAACTGGTAGTCCCTAGCCAGGCGTTTGCGCGGAGGATCCATGGCGGGCTCAGTAGGTGGGGGGAGTGTGGTGGGTGTCTTAGTGGTAGGGTTAGGAAAGTGGGTGCGTAGTGCGAAAACCGGTTGCCGCAAATAAACACAAATATCAGGAGGGTTTGTGTGAGGTATGCGCCGAGGACTACAGATAAAAATGGACACAGGGGGGTTCGCGGCGATTTTCGGGATTGTTGTCGTCGAATTCTTATTAATCAGTGGCACGACACTTTCCGCGACATCGTCAACTACTGAACGTGGGCTAGCTCTAGGGACAAAGCAGGGTCCGTACGAATCGGGAAACTGGCCAGAGATACGGGGATACGTTCGCGAAGGGGGTGTAGGGGGGGTAAAAGGGCTTACCCGCCTCGAAAAAATAAAAATAGGTGATGGTAGATTTAGTGGAGACTGCGATGACCTCGCCACAACCTGACCGCAGCATTATTGCTAGTGGCAACAGACCAGAGATTGCCGAGAAAGAGGCCACGGTGTTGTAGCGCAGGCTGACGCAGAGTATCGCGCGGCTGCTTGATGGGGGTGTTTACTTCTACGTCATGGTGCGTGGCGCAAATCAAACGCCGAAAACGACGCGGTGGATGCCAATTTTTAAATTAAGGGTGATGTCGTGTAACATTAATATGGGACTCATACTACCGCTTAGGTTGAGATGGCTTTAGCAAATTGTGCATGATCAGTTTCGCTAACGGTTTCGGCGACGCCGCTGGCACCGCCACCGGGGCCACCGGTGATGGGGTGCGGATGGGGTGCGCTTCCGGCGGTGTCGGCAGCGCTGACGCCACCGTGCCCTCGTAAACCGGCGCCGGGTCCACCATCAACACCTCGGCGTCGGTGCCGATGGCTTCGAGGTAAGTGGGCACCTCATTGGGCGTCTTGACGCCGGTGCGTGTGGGGATAGGGATATCGAAATAGCCGCTGATGGTGGGTTCATTAGGCAGGATCGACAGGTCGTGGCACGGCTGGTCTTCGTAGTGCTTATGGTACACTGGCGGCGGCAGGAAGCGGCGGTCGTCGATATCGGTGGGCGCCACCTCTCCCAGCGGGCTGCGGCGCCGGAAGATGACGTCGTCGTAGCGCGTGCGTTCGGGTCGCCACTTGTTCATTTCATTAATGTGGAATACCGGCCCGGTAACGGGGAAGTTGGGCAGAATGTATACCCAGATGGGGAGGTTGGCGCGGAGTTCACTGAGATGACCCTCTTGGTTCTTTAGGATAATTTGGAGCACAAGCCGGTGTCTCACTCTGATCAAGCCACGCGCCACGTCGCACGACGGGTTTAATTCGCCAATGTTGCTCGGCACTTCAAACACCAGGGTCACTCTAAACGGTTCACCGCGCCCGTCGCTGGGCTGAGTGTCGTAGTCGACGGGGATATCGCCGTTAGCCACGCGAGTATAATCAAGGTGTTGCTTAGCCACGATCTTCTCCAGCGTCTGGCTGAGTAAAGTGTGCGGCTTAACATGGATTTGCGACTGTTGGACGATATGAGCTTTGATCATGTGGAGGTCGACGGTCTTTGTCACCGGGATAAACACCCACTCAATCGGGATGCGTCCGCCAATGGGTACGCCTCGCGACTGAAGCTTAACATTATAGGAAATTTTACCCGGCCAATTGTTGTCAACATCAATGGCGTCGATCAAGTGCATCAGATGCGGATGGATCGCCCGCACTAGCCGCACGGGACGACTGCGGTATATGGGCCGTTCAAGGATGCCTGGCCGCTCAATGCCGCACACAAGCTTATGATGGATACCGCCATAGGGAACACCATCCACGGTCTCGGCAAACAGCGTCGGTAAAGTACACTTGAACGGGATCAGGTAGTTACCTTTCTTCAACACGTACTGCGACGCCAGCGCCTGCTGGAACGGGGTGCCATCACACCCCACTGGCGACAGCGAAACCTGACGCACCGGACCCAGCGGGCGCGGTGGCTGCGCTTCATGAGCCAATTGGCGCTTGATCATCGCCTCCACCCGGCTGTACTTGACGTGGGTGTCGCCGCCGTAATTGCCAAACTGGATCTCGCCCCGGGACTCGTTCAACAAGTTCCCCCACTCGACCCGTAGCACGCAAAAGCGGTCTTGCACCTGGTCGGTGACCATTTCCGACACCGGTTTCGGGTAGTCGATGTTGAGCTCGCCCGTGAGCCAGAGGCGGAGCCGTTTCACCACCAACTGGTCGCCGGTGACCGCGAGCTTGACCGTGCCCGAGACGGCGACGAGATCGCACTCGTGGTCGTTGCCGTAGACGACGACGACGTCGCCATGTGTCGAGTTGAGGGTGATGTCAAACAACGACAACAGCAGTTTGCTAAGCATCGAAGCGGACGGTGCCGGCAACTAGGGCTCAGCCGAAAAGGGGAAGGGTGATGGAGACGAAGGGACAGAAAGGGGTGGTGGCAGTATGGGGTATGTAATTCCCGCCGGGTACCCACTGGCTGTATGCACACCAAGAAAAAGTCACACAAAAATAGGAGAGATAAGTGATGGGAGGCGGCGTCAGCGAGGAATGCTGGGAAAACGGCAATGCCCACTATGCCCGCCGACACCCGACAGCAAGTGTAGGGATGTTAGATCGCTATGTGGGGTAAACCGGGGATGGCGGAGCCTACGTAAGTTTGCATCGTAGCCGTGCCAACGGGGAAAGAGGGGTTTGTTTGGTGAGTGGTTTGGCGGCAAGGTCAGTGGGTCGGAGGCTTTTGTTGATGGCGGCTAGCGCCTCAACCGTCGAATCGCAGGCGAGCGCACGTTCTAATCTCACATATGGGCCAACGACCAACGGCGAGGCACGCCGAGGCTTAGCATGGGGGTATTAGTCCATTGTAACAATATGGAATCTATAAGTACATAACTAAACAATGGTCAGGGATAAATTGTCTTGATTGTTTTGGAAAAAAAGAATATGGGTTGAAACACATGCAATTATCTGTGGTTCACAAAGTGTTTGTTTAATTCATATATCTCTTTGTGAGGCATTTTGGTCCGGCTTATCGTCTTTATTGTCGTGGGAGGGGGTGGCTCCTGGGGTGCGAATAGCGGCGATCGCGCCCCCAACCGCAGCTCATCGCAACAACCCCCCATACCCCGCTAACGTCAGTCACCGTAGCTTTACCAAGATGAGGTTGAAGCGAGCCAAGGCCTATAAGAAGCAGATGGCGGTCTACGTCCACTCATTTAAATTCAAGGCGCCGTTCCAGACGCTTGTCGACGCCGACATTGTCATCCACTGCTACAACATCAAGTACAACATCCTCAAGGGACTCAGCTCGACCGTCCAGGGCGAGATCAAGCCCATGATAACCCAGTGCTGCATGGAGCAGCTCTACAAGACCAACGACGAAAAGCTCATCGCCCTCGGCAAGAAGTTCGAGCGCCGACGGTGCAACCACAAGCCCGCCATCGACGCCGACCGGTGCATCGAGCTGGTGACTAACATTGACGGCGAGAACAAGCACCGTTACGTGGTCGCCACTCAATCGGAGCGGCTCCGCAAACAGCTACGTAAAATCCCGGGGGTGCCGTTAATTTACATGAACCCCGGGGTGATGGTGATGGAGATGATTTCCAAGGCGCTGGAGACTCACCGCGACCAAATCGAGAGCGCCAAGCTCACGACGGGGTTAAACCGCACCGGCGCCGACGCCGACGACGCGAACGCGGAACCGCAGCGCAAACGGAGAAAAGTCAAGGAGCCCAACCCGCTTAGTGTGAAGAAAAAGCACACGGTGAAGTCGCCTACAAACCAGGGCGGTGACGATAAGAAACCGCAACGTCGGAAACGGGGCAAGAGGAAGCCCGGGGACTCGGCGAGCCAAGGCCCCGAACCGCCTGCTGCTGCTGCTGCTGCTGCTGCTGCTTCGCCCACATCCCCTAGCAACACCGCCACCACCGACAGCGCCGCCACTACTAGTAACGACGCCAAACTGGCGCCCGCTGACGACGCCTGAAACTCATACAGTTCCCACTTTCTCTCCTATCAACGTCAATAGTCTATTTGTTGACGTTGGTTGTCTTACGTTTCTCGGATATTAATAGATACATACTAGCATACACGACTACCAGTGGTTACCGTGTTTCTTTTTCGCCATGGTAGGATGGCGTAGGATGGCATACTCGTACCCGTCGTTTATGGCGGTGGCCCTGCCGCGTAGTCTTAACGAAATTTTGCGCCTTGTCGACGGCTTCCCCCTGCCCCCACCGCCGGTTAGATCCAGCGCGACGTATCCCCGGCGGCAGGCAGGGTGTGGGATCAACAGACGCCGGCACCTCGTAAGGTGTTTGTTGTTTCCCTGCACAAGCGGGGGTGCTATCGCGCAGGAACCCTGACTGAGGTTTTAGTGGCGGTAGCGAAGGCGGAGGCCCGTGTCTGTATACGTGTAGACGCGTCTACCCCGGCCTAAACCCGTTTTATAGATACAAATTTGTCACGGTTCAAGTGGATCTCGTCACCTCAAGTTACACCGCCTCTTGGTTCAATGTTGACTCTTCTCACATGGCGCTAAATTTTTAGGTAGCTATTGCGTGCCCCGATCAATTGACGTACCCTGCAATCATACATCGAGAAGGGGGTGAGAGAAAAAAACTTTATAAACATAAGAAAACCCCCGGCAGCCACCACTTGATCCGGCGGCATGGCAATTTTCAGAAGCAAGTCTAAGGGCCTCTCAGGCCCCCCCACCAGCATCAACCAGATCGACGTCAAGATGGGGCTGGGCGACAAGATCCGCAACGAAAACGTCCACGACCCCATTTTGTCGGCGGTGAACGAGGCGCAACCGTTCGAGCAGGCGGCGTTTAACGCGCGGGCCAACCAGGAGGACCCTGAAGGCGCTGCTGCCAGACGCCCGTCGTACCTCTCGCAGGCGTCGAACGAGCTCAAGGACATCTTTGGCAACCCCATCCAGCAGAGAGATATGAGCAACCCGACACGGTCGCGTAACGAGCGGCCGTTGGACACCATCCGGGGGTTTGAGTACGCCATCACTGGTGATCTCAGCTACCGCGACCAGTTGGAGACCCACCGTCTCGGCTGGGGGTTCCACGAAGACTTCCACCACCAGAACTTGAGCGAGCTGGCCCAGGCGCCGGCCCCGCTGGACTTCGCTCGCCCCGGCGCCGCGTTCGCCCAGCCGATCTACCAGACGGAAAACTACTCGGCACTGAGCTTGAAGAACGACGGCGCCAAGAAGAAGAAACGGGGGTTGTTCGGCAGAAAGAAGAAAGCGTAAATAGGTCCTACTACGCCCTTCCCCCTTTTCTAGACCTCCTCGTCGATGTGGGGGGGAATCTCCTCCCCCCAACGGTGGAGAGGGCCCACCCCCAGGCGGGGTGTGGTGTTTCGCGGAACATTTTAATGAATTACGGCTCATCCCCTCAAGTATTGTATAATTATAAAGGAAATCAGCGAAAATCTCATACTTGTTGTCAGTTTGACGTAGAGACCATCTCATCATTTGCTGCCAACCCCCACACAGCAACATCTCCCCACCACCACGCGCGCGCGCACCCACACACATTGTTTCAGGTTGGTACGTACTGCGCCGAGGGCCGGCGCGACCCACTGAAAAATTGCCTTTGGGGTGGGTGGGCCAAGCTTCGGCGACCCGGTGGGGGTACTAAATCCGAAAAATACGCGGTCACCACCACCGCTGAGGGTACTGTGAAACCTACATCATCCCACCCGACCGCGGCGCTGCGTCAATATTCCGTTGGCGACCCATATAAACCTCGCCGCTGCCCTCGCTACTCCTGATTCCCCTCGCATTCTGCATCTAGTTTTTCCCCAAACATAAGTGGTGGCGTGTCCCTTCAACGTGTTGCCGCCCATGAACGACGATATCAACTTGGAGTCTCTGCCGCGGCAGGTCTCGTTCAATGTCTCCGACCACTACCAGGTGCTCGAGATCGTCGGCGAAGGTGCCTACGGCATCGTGTGTTCGGCGATCCACTTGCCGCTGAATCAGAAGGTCGCCATCAAGAAGATCGAGCCCTTCGAGCGCCTGATGTTGTGTTTGAGAACATTACGCGAGCTCAAGTTGTTGAAACACTTTAACCACGAAAACATCATCTCCATCTTGGCCATCCAGCGCCCGGTGCTGTACGAGGCGTTCAACGAGATCTACCTCATCCAGGAATTAATGGAAACCGACTTGCACCGGGTGATCCGTACTCAGCGGCTCACCGACGACCACATCCAATACTTCATCTACCAGACGTTGCGAGCGTTAAAGGCGATGCACTCCGCCAACGTGTTACACCGAGACCTTAAACCGTCAAACCTATTACTAAATCTGAATTGCGACCTCAAAGTGTGCGATTTCGGCTTGGCCCGGAGCATCGCCCTGCTGGAGGATAACTTCGGCTTCATGACCGAGTACGTCGCCACCCGGTGGTACCGGGCCCCGGAAATCATGTTGACGTTTCAGGAATATACCACCGCCATCGACGTGTGGTCCGTCGGGTGTATATTAGCGGAAATGTTATCAGGGCGGCCGCTTTTCCCTGGTAGAGACTACCATAATCAATTATGGTTGATCTTGGAAAAGCTAGGCACCCCCAATATGGAAGACTACTACAATATCAAGCTGAAGCGGGCGCGAGAATATATCCGTTCGTTGCCATTTTTCAAGAAAGTACCCTTCCAGCTGTTATTCCCCAACGCCGACGAAATCAACCCGTTGGCCATTGACTTATTGGAGAAGTTGCTCATCTTCAACCCCGCCAAGCGAATTGCCGTCGACGACGCATTGAAACACCCTTACCTCAAACTATACCACGACCCTGACGATGAGCCCGTGAGCGAGCCCATCCCCGACAATTTCTTCGACTTCGACAAGAAAAAGGACGAGTTGGATATCAAAGACTTGAAGCGATTGTTGTACGACGAGATCATGATGCCTTTGTAACCCACATATACATTTTAAGAAACTATTTAATCACATGTACATCTTCTGGTGAACAAAATTACCCTCAGTTTAAGAAACTGGGGTTTAATTCCAATTCCATCTCGTAGTCCGGTTGGAATTCGGTATACAATGTCTCGGGATCGCCCGACTCGTGCTCAGTATAAGCTGCCTCTTCATCGCCACATAACCACAATTCCTGTCCCGGTTTGAGGGCGGCCTGCGCCAACAATTGAGTTTCACACGAGCGTTCCATAAGCGTGAATAAGTAAGCGGCTTCGTCGACGGTTTTACCCACGGTAATCAAACCGTGATTACGCAAAATCGCTCCCTTGCCTTGGCCCACAGCTTCAGCAATCGCCTCACCCTCTTTGGCTTCAAGCGCAACCCCACCAAAGTCATTATACAACGCATGTGATTTGTAGAACGTACACACGTCCTGGTTGATCATGGCAAGCTCCTGGCCAAGCGCCAGGAACGCCTTGCCGTGGACCGAGTGGGTGTGGCAGGCAGCATCGACGTCGGGACGGGCCCGGTGAAGCGCCGAGTGGATGGCAAACCCGGCGGCGTTGATGGCGCATTGGTTGCCGTCAGGCAAGATGTTGCCGTCCTCGTCGACGTGGACCATGTCCAGCGCCTTCATAAGGCCAAAGTGCTTGCCTAACGGGTTGATCCAGAACGTGGTGGGGTCAACAGGGTCGCGGATCAGGATGTGGCCGGCAGTGCCTTCAGTGTAGCCTTTACGAGCAAATACTCGGAACGCTCCCGCCATGTGTTGCAACATCCACTTGCGTTTCTCCTTCATGTCAGTGAATTTGGGGAGCTGGTACGGGTGCTGTCCCCCCATGGAGATGTTCTGAGACCCTCGTTGGGTGATGTTGTAGCCCCTGGTTGTAGCGGCGTGGACGTCGCTGACATTGTCAACTGATGTAGCGACTGTTGTTTGTGTAGTCATGATGAATGGGCAATTGTAATGAGGATACCAGTGAAGAGGTGAAAGATATATAACGATGGGGTTAACCGATTTGGGGTGAGCGGTGGATCGGGCGCTTCCGCCGAATCGGGTAATTTTGCCGATGATCACTCGACTCCAAGTAAAAATCGACTCACACTACCAAAGATGAAAATCGCTAAATCAAATTACGGTTGCCGACACTAAGGCCACGAGAATAATAAGTACCCCGCGATTGAGGTGGTGACGTCTTAGATAGCCCAGGCTCCGTAAACCGCGGTCGTTTTTCCTATCTGACACGGAATTGCTTACTCTATGTGGGGGATAACTACTCAAAGTGGTGGCAAACCTCGAATCATATATGCGATGAAGCCACCAAGGAAGGATATGCCCGGCATCGGTTATCTCATCCAAGCCACCCGTGCCGTGTCTGCGTGTGGAATCTCTTGCTGGGGGGCAGGCAAACGTGAGATTGCTGTGTGCCCCCGATAAGAGCATCGCCTTATACGGGAGGAGAATTGCGCCTGGCTTCGATGCAGTCGAGGTAGCATAATTACTGGGCCACACAATAAGGTCGAGACTGCAGCGACATGTCTGACCCCGCCCTGATTAAGAGTGCTTCTCTCGAGGAAAAAATTTTCTACCCCCACAACCCCAAGGTGGCCTTTTTTTTGGTCCCCTCCGCCACATGTGGAAAGAAAGCAGTGCGGCAAATGGGTTAGTAGGACTGCTAGCTTTGCCACCTTAGCAGTTTCTGGTTAAAGCCACCGGCGAAAGTGTTTAGGAGCGCGATTGACGGCATGGCGCCGTTGCCGTTTATCTCGCGTTGTCTCCAGTGTCGCCAAAATGTCGGCAAGAGCGACTCGAGCGCCGTCTTTTGCTCGGGGTTCCGCCCCTCGTGGCTTATGACGGACACCTGCCTTTGGTCACCTTCCTACACATAAACGCCACCGTGCATTCTTTTGTCTTTTTCTGTTAGGGCAGCCTCATATTGGGATCAGCCAGTACTGGTAGAAAGCAATGTCTCCCTGTCACGTAGGGATATGATTATGTCATGCTGCCTGCGACAGCGAACCACAAAATATGATAGCTCTCGTCTGGTTCACCATCGAAGCCTGGCACCACCGCTCCCACCTCCTGTCGAATACGCATCTCTCTCCTTCGTCCCCCCCACACGCAGCACTTTTTCACGTCATCCGGTAGCCTCCACCCCAAGCCATGCAAGTTAGAAGTAGGCCCTGTGCATGAGCGGTCCACTCTAGGATCTTTCACCTTTTGCACTACCTGGATATTTTCGTTTGTGTTCAACTTCCCGACATTGACAGCTCCCGTTTTTTCTCCCCGACAATACTGCTACCCTAGTCGACCACTGCCAGCGCCTCCATCATGGAACACCACAATATGGGCGCTGCTCCCATCGGCGGCTCGTTACCCCCGGCGCCGCTCATGAACGTCCCCCCCAACATGCTGACCTTGCCCAACCTCAGCGGCCATACCGCGAGTGGCCCCAAGAAACGGGTGCGGCGCTTGCCTCCAGACAAGCGGCAGAAGGTCCTGCTGGCGTGTGACCAGTGCCGTAAGGCGAAGCACAAGTGCAACGGGCTCCAGATGTGTGACCGGTGTACGAAAAAGGGCTTGCCCTGCGTGTATCTGATGGTCGACCGGCGGACGCTTAAGGGCGAGCGGGTCGACCGCAAACGATTCAAATCGGAGGCGGAAGCCGTGCCTCCACCAGCCACCGCCACGGGAATACCGGCAGGAGTGCCGCCGCCGCAACCACCCGCCGGTATCAGCCCCGGCACCTCCGCGTTCATCGGCGCGATGGGGGTGTCGCCGTTATCGGCCCCCACCTTACCCCTGCCGATCCCCACGTTAGTCCACGACCCTGCTCTGGTATCTTCAAACGGTAGGTCTACCGACTATAGCCACGGCACCTCAACTTCCGGCGGATTCCCGTCGCCGCATCACCAGTCGCAACTGAACTCTCCACAAGGCGATCTGCCGTTTTCTGGCGTGCTGAATGCTCTGACCCCGGCTCTGGGTAACACATCTGCCCCCGGCAAAACAGTCCAACCACTGAATGAAGAGCTGATCCCGAAACTGCTACAACCTTTGCTCACTTTCGACGAAGAAGATAAAGCTAAGGCCGAAGACAAGGAAGATCTCACCGTCACCAACCAACAGGGTAAGTGTGCCATTTGGTTAGCCGATTCGGCAGGGACTTATCGGTACATCTCCGAGACGTGTCCGTTGTCGTTTTTGTATGATTCGCGGAACATCTTCTGCCACTTCTTTGGCAACTCCGTCTATACCGATGCCTTGAAGGCGTGTCCTGTGCTTGATAAACCCTACTTCAATATTGAGTATAAGGTGCCTTTACCCGACCGTGATGACTTCAAGAAGTACGTTGAGTACTTCAACATTAACGTCAACGACATTTACTACATCTTTGATGATAATTACCTTGTTAACGAATTGGCTGAATCTGTGTACGCTAACCCGTACCACTTCACCTACGAAAAGATCACTCTCTACGTTGTGGCAGGTCTTGGATCGCTTTTCATGGACTTTGAACAAGGAAAGACGGAGCTGCCAAAGCTGGCGGATCTCTTTCGCACCGGTGTAAAGTTATGGCAGGAATACCAAGACTTTGATGATTTCTGGTTGATTCGACTCAACTTCTTGGCCCATTTCTACTACCTGGCGCTTTGCAAGAAGCTGACGCTGTGGATCTACTTGAACGCGGCAATTCGCCATGCGGAAGCTCTTGGGCTTCACCGACTGTTTATCGCTGAAACCTACTTCAGTCCCCTTGAGGTGGCTCACCGCAATCGGGTGTTCCGATCGCTTTACATTGCCGACCGCGTGCTCGGGTCAATCTTGGGGCGGCCGTATGCTATCGCCGATCGGGATTGGGACGAACTCCCGTTGATTCGTGCCAGAAAAGTCAAAGCTAATCTGATATCAGAACTGCTGCAGCTTGAACTCGTGAGACTTATGATCATTATCTCCCAAACGGTTGATAACTATTACCTGGGAGCATCTATTGATTTGAACCGCACCCGACTGCTAGCTCTTGAGCTCAAGCACTGGGCGCTCAACTTGGACGAAAGATTTGAGATTAAGCATTTGATGAAGCAACCACAACTTCCAGAATATTCCCACGTGGCATTGATCATGCACATGTTCCAATTGTATGCGGTGATGATTTTGGCAAGACCATTCTTTATCCATGAACTTATTTCGGAATTAAGCGGCCAGGATTCGAATAAGCTCGCCTGCCAGTTTCAGGAAGCGGCGTACAAGGCGGCGTTATTGACGGTTGACCTCATCTACTACTTCAACAATGTTACCCAAAATGCTAACAAGTTCAATGAGACGAACGTTCCCACCAACGTGGTGTTTTGGGCTGGTCTCATACTAGGAACGCAATTACTTTCAAAACGAATGGACTCGCAACTTGAGCAAGAAATCAGTGATGGGATGAAAAAGTCTATGCAAGTACTCAATCGCTACGGTAAGACATTCAAGACCGCTGAGCGGTACGTGGAAATCATGCCGTACATGGCGGAACACATCAGTTTGGCTCGCACCCGGCCGAGCAAGACGCAGTCACTGCCCTCCAATCTGGCCGATCTCAACTGGGAATTCCTCGACGATTTGGACTTTATCAGCGATTTGAACGGCGACATGCTGGGTCTCACTGAGTTCCAACAAGGGTTCGTGCCGTCAGAGTTCACCACCATCAGTCCCGGCCACGAAGGTGTAAGTGGGCCGACCGATCTTCCTTTCAATTACCCCAACTACGAATTGCTTTACGGGCACAAGTACTAGAAGTTGTTTCTGATATATGTATCATTATTTATTTCGTTTAGTTCTCAGTTCCTCAACCTAATTAAAGATTTTGGGAATCTTAGCTTGCGCCGCAATAGTGTCAACTGCCATAGCAGAAAAACGTTTTCGGAGCACTAGCTGCCAGTGGGGCGCGCGTGCAGAATTTGCCTGATTCAAGCTGCGGGAGATACGGTTGGCTTATATCCAAATATGCGGTGGCCGATAGCGTTGGTGCTCTCGCTTGTGGCGATGGTGTCGGTGGAAGCCAGTGCCGGCGACAATCTCGACGAAATGGATTTTTGCAAGGGCCAGTGCTGGCACATGGCGTGTGCTCATTACGACTACCGTGACGACCATCCCGAATGGCCTTATACAGCGCATTGGCGCTTCACTGAGGAGCCGCTACCTCGCTATCTCCAGTTGCTTGGGTGGGACTGTGAAGCCAATTGTGACTACGAGTGCCAGCGGATCATCACCGCCGAACGCAGGGCGGAAAATCTCGAGGTGTTGCAATTCCACGGCAAATGGCCGTTCTTGAGAGTGTTCGGGTGTCAGGAACTTGCTCTGGTGGTATTCTCCATGGGTAATTTCATTGTCCAATTCCTCGGGCTCATACAAATCATTAACGCCATCAAAAAGTATCCAGCTCCGTGGATCTATTACTGTGATGTCGTGGGCGTAGCACTAGTATCGATGGCAGCATGGACTTTCTCCACCATTTTCCACATTCGAGACACTGAACAAACAGAGAAACTCGACTATTACTTTGCCGGACTCACCGTGTTGTCGCTGGCTCTTGCCATTGGTGCTCGCTTCTGGCGCCTTTACCGTCCGCAAAATCGTCTCGGTCGTTGGATATGGTTGGGGGTATGTGTTGCTGCCTATGCTAATCATATACATCGTTTGGAAACCGATTGGTCCTACACCTACAACATGCAAGCCAACATTGCCGTGGGTATCATCCAGAACGTGTTGTTGATTCTTCTCTTGTACCAAATTTACTCTGAGTACTACGAAAAGGAGCAAGTTGACAAGAAACCCAGCAAAAATCATCTTAAATACTTAGATCGACCAACGATTTTGGGAAGCTTCTACACTTACCTGGCAAAGTTATACTCAATCTACCCGGGGCTCCTAGCGGCAATCGTGGCTTTCGGCATATTATTCGAAGTGTTTGACTTCTCGCCCATCTTCTACGACACCATCGATGCTCATGCTTTGTGGCACTTGATCACAATCATTCCGGTGTGGTGTGGTTGGTACAACTGGATGATCTGGGACATTAATGAAAACGTGTGGTCCGATGTCCAGGCTCAACTAGCGAAGAAGACTCAATAATTATCAATAACGTTCGATCTCGTATGTAATTTACAGAAATTTAATCACGGCAATTCGGCGGGCTTGGCCTTCGAATCATCCACTTCTTCAATCTCGACAATTTCAGCTTCAACCTCAGCCGCAGGCGAGTCGTCAGCTTTGTCGGTACCCGGTTCTTCAAATTCAGGAACCAATTGGGGTTCCTCTTCGACGACGGCGTCCTTAGCCTCAGCCTTTTGAGGGGAAACCTTGGCATTGTCGCCGGCTTCCTTCTTCACCTGGACCACTTGGTTCTGGTCAAATTCGCCTTGGTTGGGAGGCTTCACCTTGCTTTCTTCAGCCTTGGGGTTTTGTCTCTGCAGTTCGTACTTCTCGAACTCTTCCCACGACGGAGCCATGGCGTTACAGTCAAAGTCCCAGTTCAAGAACTTCTTAGCTTCACACTGAGACTTCAATTGAGGAAGGCCGTAAGTGAACGGCAGGTATTGCCAGTAGAAAATGGAGGAGACAATCGAGAAGGCAGTCAAGAACACAATGAACGCCCGTTGGAAGTTGGGGCGGTTCTCGCCAAAGTAGCCATAGATGAATTCGAAGAATTGCCCCAACGCCAAAAGCCCGAAGTAGTAGGCTGGGAGGTAGTGGTGCAAGAACAATTGACGACCCATAATGAAGAATGGAAAGTAGTGCAACGCCCACCCAAGCACGTAAGTGAACGACTGGTAAAGGAAGGTGAACACGTGCTTGTCTTCAGCCACATTGGCACCGAATTGCCATTTTAATCCGTTGATAGCGGCGTACAAGGCGAACACAGCAATAGTAGCAGTAACGGCGTACCAAATGGGAGCGTTACCAATCAAGTATACTTGACGCTTATCCTTGACCCAGTAGTTGATACCACGAGGCAAAGTAGGCCAGTCAATAGCGTTAGATTGCCAAGGGTGGTGGTCCTTCAAGTTTTGGTTGATGCTCCACATGCGGGCGTGCGAGTGAGCAAACTTCTCCCACAAGGTCATCTTCTTGTAGTTGACAACTTCGGTCAGGTTGGAGAGTTCGTTAGTGTTGGTTTCAATGATCCAGTCGAGCAAAGGACGAGACCCTTGCGAGGCGGCCAGCACTTCTTGTTGACCGAAACCCCACTCGGGAAGCTTAACGGCCGACGAGAAGAGGTAGTGGCCCAGCATGGCGTGCTTAAGACGAATAACCGATTCAGTAGCTCTGACGCGTTCTTTACTTTCGGGAGTCTTAGACTTGTGTTCAACAATTTCAACGATCCAATCGTCGTTGGCGTCACCACCGAAACCTTCGAAACCGTAACACGACACTTCCTTTTGCCAGTCTCTTTCCAGCACGGGGGGTTTGTGGTCGTGCGAGTGCAATCTGCGACCAGTCTTGGTGTGCTTAAGTCTGATCTTGGTACCTGAGGTCAAAGGCACGAACGTGGAGTTGTCCCACAGCAGGGCGTTGTAAGGTTCAATTCTCCAGTTGTTGTTTTCGTCGATGTGGGGGTACAAGGTGATTTGTTGTTGCTTGGAACCACCAGGGTAAGGGTGTTGGTGGGAGTGAAGGTAGCCGCCGGCGGTCTTAACGTGTCTGAGAGTGATCACCGAACCGTAACCGACTTCGGGCATAATGTCGGTGGGGAGCTTGTTGTTTCTCAAAGTGGCACGGAAAGTAGGAGCCATGTTCAGAGCACCATCGCCGTGCTTCACCAACACCGAGAAGTGGGCGGCGAAGAAGAAGTAGTACATCGCCAAGGGCACCCCCAAAAGAACAATACCTCTCCACAAAGTGTGCTTGACAATGGTGGCAGGTCTGACTTGCAAGTCACCAACGATAACCCACATTTGCACGGCGCACAACACACCCACCCAGGCGATGGTGAAAAGACCCACCCACTTCGACAGAACAGCAAGCCCCAACGCAATGGCAGTGGCAAACAACGATCTCACCCATCTGGAAGTGAAGGGCTTTTGGATTTCAAACCGTTTGAACGCGTAGGCGGCGGCGGCGATGAAGAAAATCAACGGCGAGTCCAATAAGATGTAACGCGAAATCGCCACTTGAGCATTGTCAATGATGAGTAAGAAAGTGGTGAAAAAGGCGATAAGAGGACGCACCCCGGATTGTCTCAAGGTGAGGTAGCAGAACAAACACACAGCAATCCCGAGCACGGCGGGGAATTGACGCATCAACACGTAGGGGACGTCCTTCGGGTAGACGTCACCGATCTTGGCAAAGCTGAAGTTACCCTTGAACCCGCCCAAGGCGCCGACGCCAGCGAACAACATCTTCGCCAACGGCGGGTGGACGTCCATGAAGTATTCGCCCAAAATGTACTTGCGGGCGAAGCCACCGAAATGGACTTCGTCAAACACCACCGAGTCGGGCTTGGTCAATCCGTACATTCTGACGTAGAAGGCGACCAACATCAACACGAGGATGAGCAGGTACTCCGACCGGTGGAGGGTACGCTTAGCCTGGATCTCGAACTCAGGCGTCAGCACGATGTACGGCCGGTAGGGGCCCTTGCCAAACTCAGGAGCAAAACACTGGTCTTCGTTCCAGTTGTCCTCTTTGGAAGCCCTGGTCTTGCGACCGCTCGACTTGGGTTTGGCCATGACGAATGTGGTTGAAGAAGGGTTGGGTGTGAAAAGTCGATTGTAAGAAAAATAACACGTAAAGCGCATATTGTGCAGGAAGAACGATCGACCCCGAGATCGGCTTGAAGGAATTGCACCTCAATAGCGAAGGTAAAGAGCTACGTAGTGGTATCTGATAGAACACCGTTGATCGAAGGAGTTTAATAAACTCGTCTATGTTGAGGCTATTGGTCTGACTGATGGACCTGGTTCCCACCTGTAAGGAGGGACACGGTATCTGGTATTTACGCGAACGCGTGTCTCACGAAAAAAGGCCACTATGCTAAAGGAAGTCAAGCGAGACTGTAGCAACACTGAAATGAGGTAAGCATAGACACTTTGAAATTAAAATGAAGTTTCAGTATTTTGATAGTGGAAATAGGCCATCATGTTTGAGTTCGAATTCGACATTCTCGGAAATTGCACATTGCCAATATAATTATCATTGAGAATGCATGACCTACAATTCCGATACGAAACATCATCAATTGAGTATTTAGTTGGTGTTACGCTTGAACTTGGTCCATTCCCAAGTACCGGGGTTGACGAGGTCGTTGTTGACCGATTCGAACACGAGACCCTTACCGGAGCCTTGTGAGGCGATCGCTTGGAGGTAGTACCCGAACTTGGAGGGGTCGAAACCCTTACCCCAGATGTCGGCAGCTTCTTCGCGGGCTTCGTCAAGGCTCAATTGCTTCACCACGTTGAGTTTCTTGCCGTGGTTGTTGGACCAAGTCTCTTGCACTTCGGTGAAAGTAACTTGGTCACTGCGCACACGAAGCGAGTCAGGAAGCTTAGAGTAGTCGGCGGTGGTAGCGATCGAGGCGACGACTTTACCAACGTCTTCAAGCGCCGACACGGAGATGGGAGTGTTGGGATCGCCGCGTTGGGTGACAGTGGCGTCCTCGGCGTTAATGCCGAACTGGGGCACAAATTCGTACGCGAACGAACCAGGGACGATGAACAACCCGGTCGACACGTCCACCACCTTGATGCCATCCTTACGAACCTTGTTCGAGTGATCGACCTTAGGTTGAAGGAAGCCCGGCAACACTTTTTGAGCCCCAGCGAGCTCGGCACCGAATTGCGACGGCACGTACAACTTAGGCTTCACTTGAGGAATGATGGCTTCAAGACCCGAGTAGACACTGGCGTCGGGGGCATTGAGACCAATGATGACGTCGACACCTTTGATGGCATCGACGATCTTCTTTTGGTCATCAGCCTTGGTGATATCGGCGACAATGTAGTCGACCTTGTCCCACTTCTCCTTTGGTTGGGACCGAGTGATCGCCTTAACCAGGGCCACCTTGGGCCCGAAGGGGGTCGTGGTGAGTGCTTCAAGCACGGGGCCTCCCAAGAGACCATTGATACCAAAGACAGCGACGTTAACACCCATTGTAAACTAGAATCAAACTAATGAAATAATGGTGGAGCGGAATTAGAACTTTCAGGTCGGTCTTTATACCCATTCGGGACTATGCGCTCCGCGCCACAGTGGTGGGGTGAGGCGTATTCTTTCGGTATGCAATAGAGAAGCAAACGAGGGGGGGGGGGCAAACCAATGACGTCATCGCTAGCTGTGGTGGGATAGGGTCAATGGCGCGGGCTGGAAACATGAGTGCGGCGCACGCCGATAACCTCGCCTGATGCACAACCCCACCAGGTTTCAGCTGATATTACGCCAGGCCTACCGCAACGCCACCACTGGAGGAAAGGTGGCGCCCACACCGGCGCAGATTCGCCAGCAACTTCTAGACCAGTACCAGACGCTGGTGTACACGAAATACTTTGATCCCGCCGCCATCGAGGCATCGCCAGTGCTCACTGTGGATGATTTGACGTCGCCAATCCCTAACCGCAAAGTCGTCATTGGCGGCCAAGAACTTTCGCGAGACAGGGTCCAATCAGTTATTGATACTGTCAAACAGCTGTATTTACACAGCAAGCCCGATACCATTGATGAGGAAAACGCCACATTAAAAGAGCTCCAACAGAATGTGTTTGGGGTGAAACCGCTTGACCACTACCACCTGGCCAATCTTGACGATGTGGTCGATGCTGATTTTATCAAGGCAATGATGTTTGTTGCCAACCTCAAAATCAACAAGTACAACACGTTACACCCTAACCACCATATTGAGATGCCGTTGAAAGTGGGGATTGAGGACTTCCCCGTGATGTGGCACTATGACAATTTGGACGAAGCCGTTAAAGAAATCAGGGGACTCAAGCTGGAACAGATGGATATGCTCCCGTTGAAGTTGGTAATCCCATGGGTGAAAATGTCGTTGGCTACAAAGTTGTTTGAGCAAAAGCTTGATCGCATGCAGCAGATGAAGGACGAACACGGTGAGGCAGGAAGTGTGGAACAAGACTTCTTACAAGCTTTGGCTGACCACACCAACAAGGCGAAACCATAAATACACATGCGTGTCATTCGTACATATTTCTCCGTTAATACGCACAACCCGATCCAAGAGGGGGACACTTTGGGAAAACTGTACGTGGCTGGTCTATTGTAACCACTACGATTTCGTAGATATATGGAGGTATTTGCGCCCCAAACCGATATATTATTGGCCGTTTGCACAATTTGCGCTTTAACCGATCCCAGATGCAGGACATTACTCATCGATGGCCAAGCGCTCAACTGTTACAGTGCTCGAGAGCCGCGGACAGTTTTTTTTTCTTATCGTCGCATAAATTTCTTGGGGGGTTCCTCGTATAGATCTTTAGCGAGGAGGGGTAGGCGATGCCTGTGTAACGCTTTTAGTCGGTCGACACATCGATTTCATTGCGGTTCTTTTGTACCCCACTTTATGCTTAAAATTGCGGAAGCTGACTAGGCCGTGGATCTGGACTTTTCGCTCATCAGATACAAGGTGGCCTAGATATGCGGCAAAAGCGCAAATTTATATGCAATCATAATGTGGGACAGAAATTATGACTGTAAGCGCTTAGAAGAACTATAATGTAGATGACGAAGTTTGAAAAGATCACTGTGCCGTAAGTATGACCAAAGTATTTTTTAACGTTGCTGGCAGGTTTTCATGCCCACTAACAACCTCTTTTTTTACTATTTGAGGTTTCGGTAATTGCCACTAGGCAATCTTACGTACTACTTTTCCCGCGCAAAAAATCACGGTACCAAAAATCAATTGCGCTTTTCCTGGAAGCAGATTTGCTTACCCGCTATAAAAACATATCCCCTTCCCCCGTGCTGTCGGGATTTGTCCATGGCTAGTCACATCCTTAAAGTCGAGGAGGAAAACCGCATCGGCATTTCGGTGCGGAACCTCACCGTCGAGGCGAACAGTCTGGCCATCATCAACGATGTCTCGTTCGACCTCAACTCCGGCGAGCTCCTCGCGATCATGGGAGGTTCCGGGCTGGGGAAGACCACATTGTTGAACGTGTTGTGCCAGCGGACTAATATCACTGACAAAAAGCTCAAGTTCCTGGGGCTGATCCTTTACGACAAGGCGGATACCGATGTCATCAACTACAGTTATATGCAACAAACAGACTCATTTTTACCGGGGCTTACCGTGTTTGAGACACTTAAGACCCAGTCAGATTTGCGTATGCCTCCCAGTGTTTCTGAAGGGGCCAAGCTTGAGTTGATTAACGAATTGCTCAAAGTGTTGGAACTCGAACACAAGCGCGACACTGTCATCGCCACCTTCGGCAGTCACCGCACATTCTTATCTGGTGGGGAACAACGGCGGGTACTGGTGGCCATTCAGTTGCTTTCACGGCCCCGGATCTTGTTCTTGGATGAACCGACTACGGGGCTCGATACCCTGTCGTCGTTGAAGCTTGTACAAACGTTGAAGAAGCTTGCCAGTCCTGAGATTGGTCTTACCGTGGTGCTTTCGATCCACCAGCCTCGTCCCGAAATCAGTGTCATGTTTGACAAGCTCTGTCTTTTATCTAAAGGGGGTCGTCTTGTCTACTTCGGTCTGTTAGCTGACCTGGTGCCTTACTTTGAGCTGTTAGGACACTCGCTGAAGGGGAGAGACATCACCCACATGGACTTTATCATCAATTTGAGTGTCAAAGATTCCCTGACAAAGGAGCGAGAGGAAGCCAGTGAGCAACGGATTCAGGAGCTTTCCCGAGCGTGGAAGCAACATCAGCAACTCAAACCGATAGACAGCCCACCGACGCTCGAAACCCTGTTGAAACTCTTCAAGAAACACTACCCCATTTCGTTCTGGAGAGAACTAGTGGTGCTCACCAAACGTACGGCGTTGTTGACGGTGCGAGACAAACTGCTGCTTCTTTCACTTAATTTGGGGATGGCGTTTTTAGGGGCAGTCACTGGGTGGATGTTCTATAAACCCGGTTTGGATTTGGCCGGGGTCCGGACACGGACATCGTCGATCTACGTCATGCTTGAAGTCGTTGGTTTCTGTCCCCTTTACTTTGAAGTGGAACGGTTATGGTCTACCGACGGGGTCTTCTTCCTACGAGAGTATCTGGAGGGGTACGTGCTGATCCCTGGTTTTGTTATATCACGACGGCTAGGTAAGCTTTTCTTGGAGGATGTTCCTATTGGTGTGCTTTTCGGTCTGATCTCATACTTCATGTACGGTTTGCGTGGAGGCGGTCATTACTTTGGCATTTACATTACCGTGTGTATCTTGATCAACATGGTGGGGATGGCTACTGGTCTCTTGATCTTCGCCGTGCTGCCGGATTTCGTCATCGCCTCGCTTGTCTACGGAGCCATCTACCAGTTGCAAAACTCTGCCTGTGGCTACTTCGTCAATTCCAAGACCATGCCCGTCTACGTGCGCTGGTTGAAGTACTGTGCCTACTTTTGGTACGCGTTTGGCGCCCTTACCTCGAACCAGTACACTGGCTGGCTGGGCGAGTGTCCCTATGACGACCCCGACTGGTGTATTGAGTTTGGGGGCGATTACCAGTTGAGTGTGCTTGGGTTCCCGCAAAACTGGATCGCCGAACCTATCGGTATTCTCGTGGTGTGGTGGTTTGGCTTCCACTTGGTGCTGATTGCTGCGTTCTATTTGCGTAAGAACGACATTGCCATGGCGAAGCAAAAGAAGAATAAGTTTGGTGGCGAGGACGAACGGCCTAAGGAGAAGAATCAGGATGGCGTGTCTCCCACTAAGCTGGAGCTGCTGACCCTTGGTGAATCATGGCTGCCGGTGAGTATCCACGTTAGCGACGTTACGTTGCAAACGCGTCGTAAGAACGTTACCTTGCTTGATAACATTGCCTGTGAGTTCAAAGCGGCAACCGTCAACGCGATCATGGGCCCCTCTGGTGGGGGTAAGACGACGATGCTTAACTACTTGTCGAAACGTCTCCCTCATGAGAAATGGACGTTCAAGCTGAGAGGCGATATCGTGTTGCGCAACGCTTTGGGCGCCGAAGCCCAGGTGACCCCGGCACAATTGAAACAGATCTCGGCTTATGTCACCCAACAGGACCTGGCGCTTCAACTGAGATTGACGGTACGGGAAACTCTTTACTACCAAGCAAAGCTCAGATTACCCGTGGAAGAACACGACGAAATCCCTTCAATTGTGGCGCAAATCATTCGGGATATGGGGCTTGTTGACGCCGCCGATACCATGATTGGCAGTGCTTACGTCAAGGGTATTTCCGGGGGTGAAAAGCGCCGGGTGCTGATCGCTGTCCAGCTCTTGCTGAAACCGAAAATCTTGTTTTTGGATGAACCTACCTCGGGGTTGGACTCGACCACCTCGGCGTTGATTGTGGGACTTTTGCATCGGTTCGCCTTGAACTACGGCACCACCATCATCATGACCATCCACCAGCCGTCGCAGAAGTTGTTTGATGCGTTTGGCTCGTTGCTTTTGCTTGCTCGTGGCGGTAGAGTCGTCTACAACGGTCCTCCCACCGATGTCGTACCCCGCTTCGAAACCTACGGCCACCAAAAGCCTCAGGAAGTGCTGGATGCCGATTTCCTCTTGGATGTGTTACAGAGTTCGCCCGAGACCGCGTCGGAGCTTGTAGCAGCGTGGACAGCGCCCGAAAAGCCTCACCCTGAGCTGCCAATAAAAGCGGCGCCGGGGGCGACGTTCGATCTTGCTCCCTATGCCCACAAAAAGGTACCGTTCTCGGTATCGTGGAAGACGGTGACCAAGCGGCAGTGGATCTGTATCTTTCGTAACAAGGACATCTTGTGGTCGCGGGCGGGGCAGACGTTCTTCTTAACGGTGGTGCACACGTTGTTCTTTGCTCCTCTCCGTACCGGTCCCGGGGGGCTCGAGAACCGGATGGGACTCATTCAAGAAGTGCTTAACTTGTACTATGTGGGCATTATCAACAACATTGCGGTGTTCCCCACCGAAAGAGATATGTTCTTCCAGGAATACCGCGACGGCATCTACGGGGTGGCGGAGTTCTCCATCCAGTACTTCCTTAACGAGCTCCCCACCGAAGTGATACCCGCATTCATTTTCTCGATTTTGATTGTGTTTGGGGTGGGGCTCCCCCGCAATGCCGGGATGTTCTTCCTGATGTTCTGCATGGGGGCGCTTTCGATCAATACCGGGGAGCTGTTTGGGATGATTGTCAACGCCATCATCAGTCACATGGGGTTGGCGACCAACATCCTTCTTAATTCGGTGATTTTGGCCATCTTCATGGGGGGGACGATGTCGTTGTACATGCCGGGTTTCTTCAAAGCCGTCAACTACATCAGCCCGATGAAGTATGCCGTCGGCATCTGTGCCAAAGTGGGGTTCCCTAAGGACTTGGTGTTCGACTGTGGTCTTCCCCACTGTTCTTTGAACACGGGTAAAGAGATTTTGGACTATTATAAATTGAACATCAACTTGGGCGGCTACTTTGGCGGCATCGTCACCTGTTTCGTTGCATACCGTATCTTGGGGATTTTGGCGTTATGGATCAGGGTGCGGTTTATTAATTAATAGAGTATAACGTAATATTACACGATAAATAATTTCGACATCCATGAAGCGTAGATCATGACACTCAATTTGGTATGAGTAAGCTGCCAACAAACTCGTTATGAGGGTGTGACACCACTGGTTGGTGTATACTTATTCAGATTTGCTGCCTTTTCTAGGCAAGCGATCAAAGCTCGTTGAATGCTGACTTGAGTAACTTGCCCCATAACTTCAAGTTCTGAAGGAGCTTTTGGTGAGTGCTGACCTTTTGTGCCGAGTCCGGCTGTGGCTTGGCAATAGTAGCTACACGTGTTGTCGCCCAGGGATAGTTCAATCAGTCTAACGTAATCGTTCACCTCTCTGTCTGACGTTGGGCCTACACAGTTACAGATGGTCCTCGATACCTGTCTAACACCCCTGATCAAGACATTAACGTGGGACACTTCGATCGTAAACCTCACAATCTGAAGATTACTACCACAAAATTAGTATTGTACTTAGCCACCAGCCGCCTCATAGCTGTCACTCAGATGCTTCGCCCCCACACCTAAATACAAAACAATGGGCATCAAATAATCGAGATGACACCTCACGGCGTCTCCCCCCGGCGCCGTGCGCCTCGGGCAAAGTAGGAGGGAGTGCACATAGTCCGGGATCGCGTTCCCCAGTGCAAAACCTACCCGAGACTACGGTGGCCGCAACGCACAAGGTTACATCCATTTGTCGTCGCCCGTCGCCTTATCTAGGGCTGTTGCATTTTACTCGATCAACTTCTGTTGACCCGGCCTCTTCTCCTCGAGGTTGTCCTCCTTATCTGAACCTCAACTCGCCCTCTCCAGGTATCATTGCCTCCGAGCGCTTGTGACTTTGACCCCATCGATAACCAATATGGCCATATGGGAACGACTAGTGCACGTCGTACGCAAGTACGCCAAGTTCATTGGGCCAGGGCTTATGGTGTCGGTGGCCTACATGGACCCCGGCAACTACTCGACGGCGGTGGCCGCGGGTGCTGCCTACCAGTATAAGCTTCTATTCGCCATTTTCGTGTCCAACTGTCTTGCCGTGTTTCTCCAGATCCTTGCTGCCAAGCTTGGGTGTGTCACTGGGCTCGATTTGGCGGCAAACTGCAAGGCCCACTTCCTGTTCCACACCAATCTCGTGTTGTATATCCTCACCGAGATCGCCATTATCGCCACCGATTTGGCCGAGGTGGTGGGCACTGCCATTGCCCTTAACATCTTATTCCACCTACCGTTGTTTGCTGGGGTGATCGTCACCATCATCGACGTGTTGGTGGTGCTCATGGCCTACCGTCCCAAGGGCCCGCTTTTGTTCATCCGTATCTTCGAGATGTTTGTCACCGTGCTTGTGTTTGCCACGGTGGTGTGCTTTGCCATTGAATTGTACCAAGTGAGTCACGACCCAGACATTTTGTACTCTCATTGGGAGGTGATTAAAGGGTTCTTCCCGAACCTGGCGGTGCTTGATATGGAAGGACGTGGCGGAAAGACGGGCAGTCTGGGGCTTTACCTTTCGCTTGCCATTTTGGGGGCGACGGTGATGCCTCATTCGCTCTACTTGGGCTCAGGTCTTGTCCAGGCTCGTCTTAAGGACTATGACATTAAGCACGGCTACTTTAAGTCAGCCGCTTGTCAAAACGAACCTACCACTGCCACTACTGACGACGAGGCCACTTTACACGAGGACGAAGAGGACGACGATGGCTACCGTCCCTCAGTCCACGCCATCAACGATACCATGCACTATACGATTTGGGAGCTTGTGGTGTCATTGTTCACGGTGGCGCTCTTCGTCAACTCTGCCATTTTGATCGTCGCTGGTGCTACTCTCGGTAACGACAATAACAACGGCAACCAGGCTCGTGAAGGGTCGTGGGCCGCCCTTGTTGGCCGCGACGATGGCCATGATGACGACACGTCGGACCTGGACAATGAAGACTACTCCAACGCCGATCTCTTCACCATCTACAACTTGCTCACCGAGCACTTATCCCCCACCGCTGGGTTTGTGTTTGCTCTTGCTCTCTTGTGTCTGGGTCAAAGTGCCGGGGTTGTGTGTACGCTTGCCGGTCAAATGGTCAGTGAAGGATACCTCAACTGGAGCTTGCCGCCCGTGACCCGTCGACTCATCACGCGGGCGTTGGCTATCGCTCCTTGTTTGTTTGTGGTGACCGTCAGTGGCCGTGAAGGGTTGCTGGGTATCTTGAACGCGTCGCAAGTGGTGCTTCTGTTGTTGTTACCGTTTGTCACCGCCCCCCTCATCTACTTCACTTGCTCCAAACACATCATGCGAGTTCCAATTGTATCGCGGGACGGTGACGTCATCGCCGAAGACCCCGGTTTCCGTCCCCGATCAGACTCCATCGTCCAGCCGTTCCGGGCCACGGAGCTGGCAATCCAGCTCCAGACCATTCGAAATACACAATTGTGTACGTTTGAAGACGACAGTGACGACGAAGAGGGCCAACGACAACGGCTCATCGACTCAGACACTGCCATCAGGACCGAGCCGCTGCACCTGACAATTGTGGGAGCCCCCAGCAAGCCGACATCACCCCAGCTTAGTGCTCACGATGACCGCCTGCTCCACGCCGATGACGGCGATGAGTATCGCGTCATCGGCTACCAGGATTACTCCAATCTGAAGTGGATGGCGATCGCGGCGGTGTTGATTTGGGGGTTCATCATCGTGCTCAACTTGTATTTAATCGTTGCTTTTGGGTTTAATTAGGATAAGGATAAGATTGCATTACAACACATTTAGTTCGATGAGTGTAGTGTATGAGCATTTTCATTGTTCACAAGGAATTGTAAGCGTCTGTGAGGGGAATGAGGCTTATCAGCTTATCATCCCGTGACCTCAAGTTTAAAGTGAATTTCAAGCTGCTTTGGGTTTTGCAAAAAATCACCTATATTAACTGTTTGCATTGCTATGACCACGTAGTCAAATGAGTATCACTCTTAAAGTAACGTTAGCGACCACGCTAAAGAACTGTTAGTGCCTGGCATTTTGCCTGCATATACCGGGTGACGTTTTGTGCGCGCGCCGAATTGGGGACCCGGCAGTACCAAGGCGAGCCCCAAATTAAGCTTCTAGTGTGTGAATTTGTCTGCGAGCCCATTCACTTCAGCGGTTTGTCTTTCGCTTTGATCCTCCCATCTGTGCCTCGTCGTGTTGATGACGTCATCGTATACACTAGAAGGGATCCCCACCCTCAGCTACCACCCCACCGAGGACCTGCGACCAGCCCCACCGCCCAAACGACACTATGAAAATTGCACCTATATCGACTGGCCGCTGGAAAACCAGCTCCAGCCGCTGCGGGAGGACTACAACTTTCGCAAGTGGGCGGTGGTGATTGGCGCGGCGGTGCTTGTCGGGTACATGGCGTCGTTCATCAATCTCCTCGCCACGTTCTTCAACGACTTCAAGAAAGGGTTATGTCTCCGCAAACTCGACCTGTGGTCGCTCAGCAACCCCTACCTGACGTGTCCCGCCGACCTGTGGAAGCTGTGGTCGCAGATTCTCTTTGGCATCTCCAACTGGTTCCTGGCGGTGTTCATCAATTTACCTCTTTACCTCATCATGCTGGTGGTGATGGCGGGGTGTGCCACCTATATCTCGCAGAAGGCGCCCTGGATCCGCCAGTCGGGTATCCCCGAGATTAAGCTCATCGTGCTGGGCCTCAATTATAACGTCAGCCAGTACTTAGGGCTCCAGACTTTGCTCTATAAAGTGGCGGGGCTCGTGCTTGTGGTGCTGCTGGGTCTCTGGCTCGGTAAAGAGGGCCCGTTGGTACACGTGCTGTGCTGTATCTTTAATATTCTCCTTGAGATCGGGGTTGGTGCTGACTGTCACGAAGCATTGAGACGAGAGATTCTCCTGGCAGCTACGGCTACGGGAATTGCGGTGGCATTTAATGCTCCCATTGGTGGCGTTCTCTTTGTCCTCGAAAGCATGCCATCATACTTCATCCCCACCAAGAACATGTGGAATCTGTTTGTCACTGCTACCGTCGCGGTGGTGTCGTACTCGGGGCTTACTGCGTTCGCTCTGGGTAAAAACTTTGATGAGAAGGATTTATTCAGTGTTGAGTTTGGCAATGTCAACTGGATCATGCTTGAATTCATTCCCTTTGTCCTCCTCGGGTGTGCTGGTGGGGTCTACGGGTCATTTTTCATTGATTTAAACATTAAGCTTGGCCGCCCTCGCTTCCGCAATGGTATCAGACAGGCCTTGGTCAAGCTTACTAACGTCTCCGACCACTACGGAACCGTGTTGGAGATGGTGGCGCTTGTGGTGGTGACCGCGTTGTTGCTGTTTCCCTTTGATATGACTAAGCTTTCGCTCAACGCTTACTTGATCGCATTATTCACCGATTGTCCCACTGAGATTCTGGCGGACTCAAAGAATTTTATTTGCGGCACCAATGACGCTGCTACGGCGTTGAAACTCATGTACTTTGCCGCCATTGGTTTCTTCCTCGCTGCCTACACGTTTGGCTCCGATTTACCTGGTGGGGTGCTCATGCCGTCACTTGTGATCGGTGCCTCTACTGGTCGCTGGCTCGGCATCGTAGCGCAAGCGTTCCAAAGATGGTTAAACCTCGACGCCGTTTGCACTGAGACCTCGTGTCTTGTCCTGCCGTCATCATACGCCGTGATTGGCGCGGCCGCATTCATGACGGGTATCACTAAGTACACAATGTGTGTGGTGGTCATCATGTTTGAACTCTCAGGGGCAGTCAGTTACGTGCTTCCGATCATGGTGGCGGTGATGGCCCTGAAATTCTCCAACGACTGGATGTGTAAAGAGAACATTTACGATACGTGGATCCGTGAAGTATTTAACCGTGAGTCGCATATTCCTCCCGAACACGTTAATGATGGTCGGGGTAGTGGTGTGGTCAATTTCACTACATTGACCACCACCATCAAATCAAAGCTTCCTGATCTCGCGGTGCTGGCAGTGATGGTCCCCGTTGAACGCGTGGAGTGTATATTTTTAGTACCAGATACTCCCTATACCGTGGAAAGCTTACAGAGCCGAGTTGACCTGACCATCCACGAAGGGTTCCCAGTCGTGTTACTGCGAGAAAACCCGCTCAGTCTCGGCTACGTCACCCGGCTGCTGTTATCTCAGCAGCTTCGGATGATGGAAGACTCTCCGTCGACCACCATCGTCCTCCAAGTTCCTCAACTCCCACGCGCCGCTGTTGGCGCTACCCTCCATTTTGAGAAGGGGCTTGGCGATTTCTCCGTGATCAAACTTACGGTAGAACAGCCGACATTCGTCGTTAATGACCTCTCGCCCTTAGTGCTCGTCATTGATGCCTTTGAGAAGATGTCACTTAATTACGTGGTGGTGACGGACAGCACCTACCATGGTCCTGACGACCGCATGGTAGGGTTTGTCGACCGGTTCGTGTTGCTGGACTTGATCCGCACCGACTTTGCCGGGCTCCACGGCGAGCTGAGGCCATATATCAGTAGCGACTACCGGGCGCAACGACGCAGTATCGAGTTGCTTACCTAGACAATGGGCCCTTTTATTGAAGGCCCGAGAAAAATGCATATTTGCCGCCCGTCACGAATACTAATGGCGGCGACATTAACTTTGAAAAATTTACACTTTGTAGGATGTTAGTGTGGTATTCGCGAATTATATAATGGGTGCCAACGGCGGTTACGAGCCCCCACACCGCCACATCGAGGGCGCCACCGCGCTTGGGCTAGTGCGCGACAAAACCCACACGTCAACCGCATTGGCTTCTTTCTGTAATACCAATATCGACAGCGGTGCACGATGAAGCTTTGGGTGGCGTTGCTCCTCCACTTTGCCATATGCTGGGCCAAGGACTTCTACCAGATTCTCGAGTTGGACCGGCAGGCGCTGGACCTGGAGATCCGGCTGGCGTACCGGCGGCTCTCGCTTAAATACCACCCGGACAAAAACCCGGGGCTGGAAGAGGCCCACGAGCGGTTCATCGAGGTGGGCGAGGCGTACGAGGTGTTGAAGGACGAGACCAAGCGCAGCAACTACGATACCTACGGCGACCCCGACGGTCCTGGCGGCCACGGCGGCGGCGCCAACTTTGGCGATATGTTCAACCAGTTCTTCGGTGGCGGCTTTGGCGGCGGCGGTTTCCATGGCCAACCAGCACAACGTCAGGGCGAAGACACCGTTACTGATATCCACTTATCGTTGGCTGAGTTTTACAAGGGCAAATTTGTCGAGTTTAGCATCGAGATGCAAGATCTCTGTTCGCAGTGTCACGGGCTGGGGCTGGCTGACGGTGAGTTCCACAAGTGCAGCAAGTGTCAAGGTAGGGGTGAGATTGTTGTCCAGCGGCAGATTGGCCCGGGGATGATCACGACAATGAGAATGCCCTGCGATGCTTGTCAGGGTAAAGGCAATACGATCAAAACCCCTTGTGGCCACTGTAAAGGCCACGGCGTCGAGCGAGGGATGCGCAGCTACGACTTGTTTGTCAAGGCGGGGCTGCCGCGAGACTCCCACGTCGTGTTGCACGGCGAGGGCAACCAGATCCCCGAGGTGAACCCTGGCGACTTAAAAGTGTTCATTCGCGAGGACTTTAGATTGTCGTTGGGCTACCGGCGGGTGCGGGACAACTTGTACCGGACGGAGATGTTGACGGTGGCGGAGGCGGTCAATGGCGACTGGCAGCGCCAGCTCCGGTTCCTCGACGACCTGTTTATTACCCTCAGTCGCGCCCCGGGCGAGGTGGTGAACCTGGGACATGTCGAGGTGATTAAGGGGAAGGGGATGCCTAAGTTTCGTGGTGAGGATGACGTCACCGAGTACGGCGACCTCTTTATCGAGTACGTGGTGCTTATGACGCCGTTGACTGCGACTACGGGAGCGTCTGACGGCGCTAAGGAAGACGGGCACGGCAACGACGAGCTTTAGATTTTTGCGGGTGTGGTGGTGGATTCTACGGATTATAGAGGTTATACACTAATTTAGGAGTTTTTTTTTCGTAGCTTATCACCGGGAGTGGAGCCACTACTGGTGGGGTAATCTTGAAAAATTGAGTCTGGTTAGGGGGGGAGGCGGGAAAATTCGCGCTCCCAGTAAAATCACGACATAGATAGCAAAGCACCACCAAAAGCCCCCAGAGGCTTAGCCGTAAAAGGAGACACATGTGGCTAATGATGTAACCGTGAACCGCCACCCTGTAGTACCGCAACTCTTATGTAGTGGTAGTAGTAGAAGTGGTGCCAGATGGTTCTGGCTGGTGGTACAGTTCCGGTTGGCCGGATAATCGGTGTTTAAACTGAGGGGATGTCACGACGGTCTCCAAACCAAGGATACGAAAACCTCACTATGGGGGACTCTGAGCGTGGAGCCACTCCGGTTACGAGTCATTTCCCCGCCTTTCTCACACTGACCTTTTCTTAGCTAGGGCCACTGGTTTTTTTTTTTTTTTTTGGAAAGGCAGACGAAACAATAAGATGTGGAAGCTTCGGGTGCGGTCAATGACGTCGCCGGCGCCGGCGCCTGGTTTCTGTTACCTCGACCTGACTTCATTCCACAGACGCTTGCCAGCAATTGTCGCTAGCGATCATCTGTCTGCGCGCAATACCCGCGCTGCAGGAGGGTCCCGGGTTAAAGTTGGGGAAAATTGGGCCAGGGCGCGGGAACCATCTTAATACCCCTCGAGGCCGTGACTAGTGGGGTCAGCCCCGGCCACGAACGTTTTCGGGGGGTCAGCCACGTAGAAAGTGGTAAAAGCACCGGGGGCGCGGGGAGGCGGGGTCGGATCGAGGGTATTGGCCGAGATCGGGTCTTCGCGAAAAACTTGCCCTCTGGCTGCTGGCGCCGCAACCGCGCTGTAGTCATAGGCACCTACATATTAGAGGTGGGGTCGCACCGCCTCTAAGTCCAGATGGAGTCTGGGCTCGGAATAGGGTTCCATGCAGCCTAAACTGCAAAGCGCCATATATATAGGGCGCGGGGGCCAGCTGTTTGCCGGTGACGACCCACAATCCACGATTTTCTTCAGATAACGCGATGTCGTTGTTGACTCGAGTGCAAAGTATACCCACGCCGGCGCAGCTGCCGGGCCCCACCTTCGGCATCCTGGGGGTGAAGACCTACCGCTTCCACGCCGACTCACTCAGCCAGTTGTTGGAGATGTTCTTCAACCACGAGTTCAACTTCAGCAGCCTGAAGGTGTTGCACCACCTCCAGTTTTCCACCCCGGTGGTGCTGGCAACGTTGCGCCTGCTTGCGGCACGTACGCGGGAGTTAGTGGCCACGGTGCGCGGGTTCAACGCGATGTTGACCCAGTTGGTGATGAAGAAGCCGCCGGCGCCGCGGTTCCAGTTGGAGCTCGACGAGCTCATCGAGGTCTACATCAGCCACCGCGTCCACTACCTTGTCGATGACATACTAAACTTGTTGTACGAGTACAATATGCAGTTTGACCGCCCGCAGCTGGAGGCGGCATCACCAATCACTGAACTGGACTTGGACGCCTACAGCTACGTCGAGACCACCCTCACCGGCCGCGGCACCCTCCGCCCCTCCGAGCTCTCCTTCCTCTCCCAAGTGGTGGAGGAGTTGCAGCGCAACAACCTCTAGTGCATAGTGGCTATGGCTAGTCTTTTTTACTCGTCATACCACCTCCCCTCTCCATACTTACGATGACACGACAATACATATTATTTATTCACCGCACTCGCATCGCTTGCATCGCCTAGCTTGTAGTTGCTCCGGGGCGGTGGTCCCGGCGGTTAGCACCTGTCAACTGGGTCTAGCATGGAACGTTCGCGAAAACTTTCACCTTCTGGCACCGTGGCGCCGTCACTCAGCCACTTGTTGTGTGGTGTCGGACCTAGGCTGTTAACCTCTGTGGCAAGTGACGTCGGCGAGGGCACGTTGCCCACTGATTATTTACATAGCCGAAGCAGGCGATCATCGGGATCGATCAGGTTGGTGTTTGTTATGGACCAAGTGCAGTGCTGTGCCTGACTGCGCGGCTCGCGGGCGCCGTGCCCGCCCCTCTCATTTTTTCCGCCTCAGCGATGGTCTGGTGATTCCGCAATGCTGAGGCAATTAATCGTGCTGACGATTGCTCAGTGGCGATGCTGATGCGACAGGAATACGGGCATTATACGTAGGCGGTTTTGCAGACATCTGCGCCCGGTTACCAGTGCCATCCGACGGGTCCCGGGTGGCTAATTTCGGGCGATAACCGCCACGCCGATGACATCAGCTCGAACGGTCGATTAGGGTGGAGGCACCCCTATCCGAGTGCATGGGGGTGCTGCCTGTCAAAGGACCACAGAGTGAGGTGGGGGGAAACGGGTCAAGGGAAGTTTTCGGATCATTGAGAGCCTTGAGATTACAAATATCAGGAGCCACGGGGTGACAATCCGATTGTCACGGGCTCTAAAGGCGAAAGGTTTAAAAGCGAGAAGGGTTAAAATTGACCCTTGCTGAAAGCCACAATGTTTCCATGATTTAACCTGTAATTGCCATCAGCTCATATATTTGTAATCGCAATAGAGGGTTTTAGCCGTCTCAACGTCTACCGCCTTATCAAAGTTATGGTCCACCTCTACTAGCCGTGCTGCAACACAAAACCTCGTTACCATCCACAATCACCGCTTTGTAAACCGCATTTACTACAACCATATACTTGGCAATTTCGATATGTCAATTTTGATGCCACTACTCAATTTTTTGGTAACGATCAATTATGGTTGATTTTCATGAGGCACTCCGCCCACTGAGCGGGGGAAATGATAGCGCGCGATCGTCAATCATAAGGGATCAGGAGGTACACCGACTATGAGAGAGCGCATTACCATCCTCAACCCGTCGTCGAGCCACGACGGAGTGGTCGAGGAGGTCACCGACGACCTGGTGACGCTCAATGTGAAACCAGACTTCTTGATCGAGACGCGAACCACCGCCGAGTACCCGGAGTTCGACACCATCCAGCAATTGCGGATCCACATGATCGAGGACGTCGACTTCGGCAAATATAACGTGTTCAGCTACAATTACCTCACGGGGGTGTCGATCTACGCCCAGCCCAAGCCCGGAGCCTCTCCCGACGAGTTTTACGACGAGCTCGAGCTTGTGCTTGAAGACATCGAAGGGGTGGCCGTCAACCGCCACCAGTGGATCCACACGCCGCAAGCGGTGTACTTCCACGACGTGCTTGACTCGCCGCAACCAGGGAGAACCCCCGTGCTCGACACCTACTACGCCCAGGGGGTGAAAGTGACCAAGACGGTGGAGACGGCCAAATCGCGCCACCTCCACTTTTTCAAGAAGGTCGACCACTATACCGAGATCGGCCTTTTCCTTGTTGACGAAACCATATCCTCTCGCGACGACGTGGTGCTTTCGGGGCTCCGGTGGGTGTTTGACCCCGACTACCCTGAAGACCCGCGAGACTTGCACGAGACACTCTTCCACATTAAGCCCCGCCACCGCGTATTGGCCAACAGCGATGCCGCCACTGAGATCGTGCCTAATGGGCTCCACCCCATAGTCAAGACTGAGTTCAAAGTTGCTCAGTTACCGAAAGATGACGACCTTAAACAGTGTCGTCTCTATTATTACGCTCATTTGACTCGCCACTTCATTTTCGACAAGTACCAGCTGGTACCCCCGAAGGCGTCGCTCGTGGCTACTCACGGCGAGACTAACCTTGAGTTGCCGGAATATGCCGTCACTCAGGGCGCCGAGATCATGTTTGAGTTCCCGCTCAACTATACCGGACCCATCGAGTTGACGTTGCACCTGCGGTACCAGAAACCCGACGCTAAAGCCGCTGACGGCGTCGTAGAACAGCTTGTGGTACCTCCTAAGTTGTTTTACGCCTGCGACGTCGACGACGACCACCTTTTGGCGAAGCTGCCGTTGGACAATAAGCGCCAAATCGGCGGCAACTACGAGGGGTACTTTTCGGAAGATACCGTGTTCTACCATTTCGCCGACGACAATAGTAGCGGCCCTGTCGCCGTGGCCATCCCCGTCGCCCACGGCAGCTACCAGCGGGTGCAATGGCTCACCCAGGGCGCCCTCGTGGTGGGGACGCTTATGATATTGACGGCGCTTGTAGCACGGGTGTTCCGCTGGCTGAGAACGCCCAAACCGAAGCAGGAGTAGCCCTCATCGGCGCTTAGTGAGTAGGTAATGAACGACGGACGTATACGTGCGAGTGTGGGGTAGCCCTCCACACATTATCGCCGGCCACCCCAGAGGCACCCCTTTCTCGACCGGAAGTCGATGCTCTAGCTTTCCATGATTAAGGTTGACGTCGGCAACATTTCCCGATCGGGTCAAAATGACCGCCGTCGCGGGTGGTGGAGATCCCCGTGGCGGCGCTTGCGTAATCCGGCGACGGCTAAGCCCCACGGCCTGCGACCTCGATTCCGTAGCCCCCTAGGCCGCATGCGATACTTAGTTACTCCTATACGCAGTAGAGTGGGCTACATCACCCACCAGCTGTAGATCGTCGCTTGTCGTTAGTGTCAGATTATCCGTGGCAACCGAAGCGAAGGTCACGGGTGCCGCGACCAGTGCGCTTTATGGCGGCCAGCTCCGCCCACCGAGCCAGGCCTCACGGCGCTCGGTCACAAACCCGCTGCACTTACGCAATGGGGAAGGTTGGTGGGCAGCGATGACCCGGAGTCAGACATCGTTGCTCAGCCGACTGTGGCAGGTCAAGGTGTCGCCGCCCGGTGTGACCACCGGCGCCGGCAGCGCCGAATTTCTTAGCTGCGAAGCGTAACTCCTGCATCCCTGCGTAAGCTATCGCTCACTCACCACCATCTCCACTATGGGCAAGCGCCAACAGAGAGACCAGGAGAGGCAGCTTTTGGACGCCGTCAACGCTCGAGGCAACGACAACAAGTGCGGCGAGTGTGGCGCTGGCTACCCGACGTGGGCACTGGTGAACTTGGGGGTGTTTCTTTGCGGTCGGTGTGCGCTGGTCCACAAGCGGGTGTTGGGTCCGCAAGTATCCTACGTCAAGCTGTTGACGTTGGATACGTGGTCGTCGGACGAAATCGAGCGCCTAAGACGCAACGGCAACCGCAAGAACAAGAAGAAGTACAATTCCCAGCGGGTGCCGTTCCCTTTCGATGCCGACGATGACCCTTCGTTGGTCGACCAGTGGATGGTGGAAAAGTACAAGTACCGCTCCTACAGCGACGATGTCGGCGACGTTGACTCCTTCGACGGCGGGCGCCCTAACCGTCTGCGGCTGAACAGTTATTTGGACGATGCCCGCGCCGGTGGCAATCGCCTGCGCCTGAACAGTTATATTGGCAGCAGCACCCTTCGCTCCCAACGGTCCCGCTCCAGCTTTGCCACCGGCAGCGTCCCTCGCTTGACCCATCGCAAGCTTACCACCTACGAAAACACTCAGTACGCTAGCCAAGTGCGGACAATCCAAGGGTACGGCTACCACAACCGCGACTCGGTGCTCGAGGCGCTTTTGCTCAGTCTGGGGAACATTGATGATGCGGTAGAGATCTTGGAACAAGATAAACGCGTCAACCCCAACGAGGAAGAAATCGCTCCGCAATTGCCTCGCCGTCGACCCACTATCAGCGGTGCCGCCACCGGCGCTGGCGCTAACTCTCTGAGCGCGGCTACCGGCGGTCTCAGCGAACCTAAGTCTCTGGGAGAGTGGTGGAATACTAATAACGCCGCCCCGGCGCCGGCGGTGATGTCTACGCCTACTGGCCTTCCTGCTGCATCGCTGGGCGCGCCCCAGATCTACCAATACACCGATCCCATCACCGGCCAGGTGCTGTATGTTGACACTAATGGCCAGCAGTATTTGGACCCGCTGAACCCGCTCCACCAACAACAGTTGATGCAACAACTGCCACAGTTCATCCAACAACAAGCCACTAAGCAGCTGATCTTGTCGATGTATAATCAGCAGGGTGGTCCGGGTGCGGGCGGCGCGCTGGCGCCAACCCCGGCGGCGAGAACCGGCCAACCTCTGCTCAATCAATTACAACAACAACAACAACAACAACAACAGCAGCAGCAGCAACAACAGTTCCCACAACAGCAGTTTCAACAGCAGCAGTTCCAGCAGCAGCCGATGGCCACCGCGCAACAACCGTTGATGATGCAGCCGACGATGGCGGGCTTTGGGCCCCAAGCCACCGGCTTCCAACAACAACAATTCTATTATGGCCGCTAGACGAACAATAGAAGCAAATAGACGATGAGTGACGAAACACCACCTTGAACCGTAGTATTATTTGTCATATCTTTGTTTGTAGACACTGTGGGCGATGGCTCTGTTAGGCCACGGGGTTTGACAATGGCGACTTTCCATAGCTATTAGCGCCATTGTACTGGTCTGAGATGAGGATGTTGTTAGAGGTAGAGGCGGAGGAAGACAGTGAAGACACGATGGTCTAATAACGGGTTAGGTTCAAGCAACAGGGAAAGGCCGCCCTAGCGGTGGTAGGCTGTATCGTGGTCGCGTCTTCGTGACACGGTGAAGCCACAAAACACGCGGGTGTCCCCGGGTGGGTGGCAGTGGGTTGGTGGTTTCACTTTTGCACTGAAACTAAAACACTCGAGATCTCACGTCGTGTCAGAGTTTATCGTTACACGACGGCTGGTTACGGTGTCCCCTCGTATAGAAAACGACTAGTATCAACACCACCGCCAGGTTTCCGTGAACGGGGCGACACGCTAATGATGACATCAGCCGAGAAAACTAAGGAGAGATCCTGTCCGGGCTCGACAATAGCAATTGCTTCGCTGAGGCAATTTTGACGGCGGACGAGGACGGCGCCAGATATGCGTCATGCGGTGAAGACGATTGTGGTTCGGTGTCGTCAAAATGACGAGGGTAGCCGCCCTCGTCGACCCCTCGTAACTGCCAGGGTGACTGCGGGGAATGCGGGTGGTCCACGCGGGCACGCGCGTCCGGCGGTGACCCCGGAAGTGTTGCACCGTAGACGAGGCAGATGCGCATTGTCCACCGAAACACCCGCTGGCCTTTTTCGGCCACAGCAAAAAGATTACTCATATATATAGTGTGCATGAACCGCAGGAACCGCCAGATTTCAAGATGTTTGATAAAAAGTGTATGCAATGTGGCTGTCCTTGGAGCGAGCACAAGCAGACGGGGCTGCCCTACCTCAGACGGTGCTCTAACTGTCAGTGCAATTGCACTCGAGCCTAGCGGTGTCCCGCCATGAAAAGCCATGCCGGCCATGGTTTTCCCCGATTCTCGATACCCATTAAGTGGTCTACGTTATCCTCATTTTAATACACATAGCAACGTCAATTTCGGCTATTCCCATCGACAGCGACCCCACTGTTTTCACCAGCCGCTGTTGTAGTGACAACCCATCGCTGTACCCCTGCCGATCGAGGATGGTTGACGTGGGAACCAAGTACGACGACGTGGGGCTCGCGGTTAGTTGCGGGGGACGCCTCCACTTTGGGGGTATGGGGGAAGGCTCTCATAATCAATAATCACTCATCGGGAGCGTGATGTGAAAGATGTAATTTTCATCGTGATAGCCACAGGGGTGAATACTCTCCTCCTTTCATTGTACCCAGATTGCTCCGGTGCTGATGGTGTGCGGGGATCTCGATCCCGCGTCACGTGACATAAGCTTTCTCAAGGCACGGGTTTTCGGCCAACCCCCACTCAGGGGGGGGGGGCGTGTATCTCCCATCATCACAGTTTTAAATCATTCTAGCTTGTGCAATCTTCCTGTCTAAACATCAAAACAATGAATGTCAGCCGATGATTACGTCACTGCTCGTAATGAGCAAATTTCTATGGTGAATTCGGCCATCGCCTTAAAGCAGAGCCAAGCCCTTGGCACTGGCCTCCTTCATAAAGTATCTCGAGATAGCCGACTATGCTTTTACCCGTTCGGCTTCGCATACCACTAGAATAACGTGGGTGGTCGAGCGCAAGGCAAATAACCGAAGATACTTGACCATTCTGTGGGGTCTCCAAGTAATCGTAAAACGACAGCCTCAAGAAAACTGCATCATGGCGATACGCTAATAGACGACTACGACACTAGTTATTGGCGTCGAGGAAGCAGTGTTTGATTACAGATACAACATGTAATGGAATTCAGAACAAGTTTTGGTGCCAAGGACGATGATGAGACCCGCCTTAATCTAGTAACTCCCATGTGGAAGACAACAGATATTGTTTGATACCATCTAATATTCAACTGCTACTCTTCTTGTAAAACTCACATTTACAATATCTGAAGTTTGTGAGCCCACTATTCACTTTTCGCCTATTGTATTCACCACGGTGTTTGTGTATTTGTCCTGCATATAAACTCACAGGTGCTCGATTACTGTGATCGCTTTTGGTTCAACAGCATTTAATCGTTGGGCTGAGATCGAGCCGATCATGTGGGTGCATACCTCAATCTACTTACTTATTCGATACACATCACGATAAACGAAGCCAGTGATCATAGCATTGCCATCAAGGCCTCTTCGAGTCTGAATGTGAAAGTTTGTACACTCATTTCAAGTGTATATCAGGCGTATAGTGTTGGGCCAAGTGAACCTCGACAGTTTTCGAGGCCGCCCCACACAGTCTCGACCTGAAATTAGGGCCATGGGCAATCGCGTCGTCGAGCAATGGGCATTGTAACGCTCGACAGAGCCTCATGTTGCGACGCTGGAGTCGCACTTCTTCGCCACCCTTTTGTGTCACATGCTATCGAGAGATGATCAAGAGATTGTGTAGTATCTCTGTCGAGCCTGGGCGTGGCGGCGCCAATCCAGGCAACTATCTTTCATACTATATTTCAAAATGGTTTAATTGTTTGAAGTATTGGAATCTCAGATTTGGTCTGGCTTGTTACGTGATGGGCTTGACTGGTCGAGTCATGTTGGCATCCTGATGAAACCATTTATTTATACACTGCCATATACATGAAGTCTTGACGTATGGACGCTTCTATGATTCGTGATGGTGCCTGTGTGTGACGTCGGAGAAAATATAGCTGCTTGTGACCCTGGTTCTGAGTAAAAAAAAAAAACCCACTGCAGGCCCCCTCATGTAATTCACAACACGTTCGGATCAGTTGCCAAAAGTGAAAGCCACACAAAAGCTGGATCAGATAGATGTCACCACCCTACCATAATTAGTAACGGAAGGATCTGAATCCGATGATATAGCGAGCGAGCCTTTCGGGGAAATTCATTTCAGGGGTAAAAGGGCAATGTGGCTGAGCGTGTGTGTTTTTTTTTGTTTTTTTTCACGTCGTCCGAAAGCTTGCTTGAATCAAGAACTCTTGTTCCCGGCAATATTAGTCCTGGTGGAGGCACCAAGTGTGGATTCTTGGGTGCATAATTATATAAAAAAATATCATCTGCACGTTAAATAATATCCTGTACAGCATTTAGCGTCGGAGACAGAGGCGGCACCCGATAAACCCCATATATATTTCCCAAGAAGCCTTTCCTAATCAAAGGTCGTCCTACATTGCCGAGGTTGCACCGCCGTCAATTAATGGCCCGACAGCGTACTAAATACTCCCGTCCTTGCGACGGATGCCTGATGAGAAAAGTGCGATGCTCAGGGACGGTCCCTTGTGATGGATGTGCTAAGCGAGGCATGGACTGTACTCTGGTCCGGACATGGAGAAAAACTGGCCCAAAAACTAGTGCTGGACAGTATACAATGATGATATACGGACAAGAGAAATTTGAACTGGTGGACTTGGTCCCAGGGAGATTGCTCGCTCCGTGGATCAGAATATTCTACGATGTCTTCGGAGAATTGCATCCGGTTGTTCCCCTCAACTTGGCGAGCGAAATCGAAAGCTTTGAAATTGATACGCGAATATCAACCAAACGCCTGTATAATTATGTGCTTGGTTTATTGGTGGCGGCGTTTCTGATGGCGAAATTGGGTCATTTTGCAATTGATGCCCATGAAGAAGCTGGCAGGGTACCTGAATATGCCATACCTCACCCCTACTCAGACAATATGCAAATGATGAGCCAACCTATTCAGGCTAATAATAACCTCGAAAACCTCATGGCTGATTACATGGAGCCACTTACATTCGAAGCATACATTGACACAGTTTCCAGTCCAATGGTACCTCCATTGGTGGTACCACCGCTTCAAGGATTGACGCCCGAATTCCTTATATCCAAAGCACAGAAGTTACAGGCTGTTAATTATCATCATACGAGAGTTAATGGAGCAATTGTTCTAGCAGCGTACTTTCTATGGGAATATGCGGTGTCAAAAATGGGTACCGCAGCTCTGATAAAAGCTGCTGCTGATCATTTAATCTCCCAAGCCCTGAAGTATCCCTGGCGTCGGAAGAATACCGCTTATAATGAACCTTACCTGGAGGTACAAAGACTTTATGACTTAGTAAAGCTGGCAGAGAGAATCACCAGAATTTTACTTGGGCGACACAGTGTGGCAGAATTGAATGGTTTAATATCTCCTCCTCCAAACAAGTACTGTCACCAGTACGCTGCATTTGCCCTGATTGTGCAGATTGTTAGCGTCAGTGAATTGTTTCTTACTCAACCAATGTTGCTAACAATAACCGAGGTTGACTCCATTATTTGCGATCGGGGCCTGGCGTCACTGATCCTCCTTGTAATGACATGGAAATTTGCAATGAAGGTATTTGCTCTGGTAGAGCTGGAGGCTCACCCGTATCAAGCGTTTCAAGCGACCTATGAATTTATTGATGCGCTAAGTCATATGCTGGAGAATATTATTTTAATTTACTGTCGGGTATTGCTTCCCACGTTGAGGAGGGTGCTTACAGCGCTACCACCTGGACCGGCTCAAAGCGCAGTTCTTCTGGTAATCAAAAGTCTATGCTATCATGGAAGAATTGCTTTTGGACCCACAAATCATTTATTCTATGATCCTCTGCCAGGGATTTGGGCAATTGATCCCATGCTCAACTTTATACGGACCTTCATACTATATTCAAACAGCTTAGCCTAATTAAAAAAAATTGTACTAAGTATTCTGTTCTATCAAGCCTTCGACAAAGGCATTGTCTCTCCGAAGACTGGCCACCCCATATTAAACGGCGCATGAGCTGCCCCCACTCTTTGATCCTTCTAGAAGCCCAAGGCAGCAACCGCCGCAGACGCATTATCTGTACACGCCCGCCTCATATGCATGTACAACGCGCTTTCTTTTGACAGCCTTAGCGATTGCGCCACGTACGCCCCGGACTGAAACCAACAAATCTATTGCATCAATGACTATACATGAGCTTTGGCGACGCCTAGCTTCGACGATTGATATGAAATGGTGCTTTGTAGGCACCTTTGGCGACATCATTTTCATTACTGGTGGCGGTTTACAAGAAAAAGGGGTGTTGTAACAGTACTCGGAATAATTATCTTCGCACTGGGAACCAGCTATACGCCGACATTCGCAAAGCGGAGAACGCGATTTTCATCCAAATCCGTCGCACCTGCGAACATCGGGAGAGGTGGCTTCGGATGTTCTTACCAAGCATGCAAGCCGTACTTGTCTTGCAATCCTCGACATTCTGAGGTGAGAGAGACAGAGAAAAGTGGTGAATCGGAAAATGATCAGCGAAACAGTCTTTCGTTGTGACCTAAATAGAGCCCTTTCCATCAACAGACATTTTAGTTTAAATCACGTCATTTTATGCGGTGTCGTGTGAACCAGCTATCACACACGCTATTCACCTTCTGCAAATGGAAGGCGATATGCAAAACTAGTTGTATGTCATGTTGCATTCTGCCCAACACCTTGTGATCGTGTATATTTTCCAGACAATCTCTAATTTGTGTTCCTCTAAAACTCTATTGTATCTAATCCATATAACAGGCGTGTAGGGACCTCTCCTTTGTACTCAATAGGAGCCTATATCTAGTATTTATGGCTTCAGTAGTAAGCTTTTGAGTGAACTGCATGCAGAGTATACTCCTAGTCAGGCAGTTCTTTACTCATATACATGCCTCCCCGAGCTTCCCGCTGTCGGAGTGTGGAGTTAAGCTGCGTGACGGTCCATCAACACGGAACAACATGCATCGATTGCGTGTGATCTTGTCGCTAGTTCACAGAGACAATCCAGGTTCCCGTACGTACATCAGAAAGCGCACTTCTACTTGGTTGTTGTCAATTAGAAACTAGGAGAAAAGGCTTCAGAGTTCGGGCTCAAGATTATACCGAAATGTTGAGTTATCAAATAATTTTTCCGAAGCCGCAGGTAATGCCGACGCCAGTCACCGTATCAAACAAATATCAGATACAATCGATGGTATGAACAGTTGAAGATTTGCCCATATGAATTCCAAATGAATTGCTTGACTGATCGGCCAGCCACATTCCCCTAAAGTATACTCAGATTAAACGTAGACAGACATACGACGGTTTCTATTTTAACACTTGCAAGAGTTGGATATTAATAGCGCGGATAAAACTCCGCGGGGTGACTTCTGACTTTCTCAAAGAATTGGGACATGAAGAAGCTTGGCAACACCGTAACCGTGACTACTTATATTCTAGAAGTAAATAGATTGTGGGACATATTTTGATGCCATGCTCTTTTGAAGTAAACTTGCATTAACAGTGATCTATGATTATCGAGGGGATTGGGGGTTGGCAAATATATACGAAGTGAGTTATAAGTCTGCAGCACGAGTCATACCATAAATTTTCCTAGCTTGTGGGCGCCATTTGTTCACATTTTCCTCAGTTCTGATGAGTGAAATCCATACATAGAGTCAGGAGGCACTTGGCATGAACAATTTCCACATGAGACGTATAATCATATGGAGTCTGAGAGGCGGTCGACGGTGAGCGTGCTCGCCAATGTAACACTGCAGGCTTTCCCCATGATTGATGCGATTCAATGAGGAATCTTGTGGATGATCTATACTCAGCCTCACCACTGATAGCATTCCGAAAACGCAAATCTAATTTCAGATGCCAGATGCTTTCATGTACGGTAGTCGGGCAAAATGATCGTCGTCGGAGTACTTTCGCTGTAATTTGTGAAACCGATCTGGCTACTATTGACGAGGGCTAATTGACTGGTAGATGGGGCTGGACTGACACGCCGAATTCCTTGGCTGATGTCACGGCGGCATGAGGCGATGGAACTCCGGGCACCCAACCATGACTCACATGTATGCAAAAGCTGTTATTCGCGCCTTCGACAGCGTCGGCGGCGCGCTGCAATGAAATTCATCGAACCCGGCGAGGCGTAATCTGGAATATCTACCCAACACGATCCTGTGATATATTGGGAGAATCGCGGACATAGTCTGCTCGTCGTAATTGTATGCAATTTAGGCATGGATAGGCGAGGTGGCTGCACACCACTCTCCGTCGTCCACTCAATCCTCCTGTCGTTGCTACGCAGACTCAGGTTACTCAACTCAAGTTTTGTGAGTTAAGGTGAAGCCACCTTAGAACTGGGCAAATCATGTTACATAACAACGACGATTTGAGCGAGAATTCGAGCGGTGTTGACCCATTTAGCCGAACTATCCCTAAGTCCCACGTTGCTTTTAACGGTAGTAGTGCTGGTTGTTAAAATTAGTAGGCTTAGTTTGGCAAATTTCCAAGTTCATGCCGTGTCTCAGTTTTTCGGGGTTAAGCAAGCCATCGTGAGTCACGACGATTGTCACTGTCAACACGACAGCCTATGGGCTTATCTCGCACTCGCATTTGTTATTTAAACCCCAGTAACACTATGTGCAGGCCCCAGCGCCTCCCGACCATGCGGGAAGGGTGTAATCAGCAAACCGGTGAGGCTAAAGCCGGAGAGCCCGGAACAATACGAGGTGAGATGATCGCAGATTGATCCAGTTGAGCCATATTCGTCTATGGTGAGTCGCCATAGCGATGGTGCCCAGGCCCGGAGACCTCCGCGCCGACCCGGCCAACGCCGAGGCCAAACATGAGCTTGAGGAATGTCACAGGGCAGTGTCGCAGCCCGAGCGTTTTGTAACCGCCTACCCCCCGACAGTGTCGCCCCCACGAACCGCCCCCACCCCCGGGAGGCAGGAAAGGGTATATTGCTGTGTTTGAGCGATGACTACTAGCCGAGGAGACGATAACACCGTTAGAAATCAGCGTTGGGGCGCCGCGATACGCTTTACCCTTAATCGGGGATATAAAGCCTATACACCTCAAAGCTTCTGCTGCTGTGTCCGTCAGGCGCCACCACACCTAGCTCCGACAGTGAGAGGTTAGGCGCTGGTGTCGGGAGGTGTGTGTTTTTTTCGCGGTGAGCGGGACCCGTGTCCGGAGTAACTCGGAACAATTGCCCCGGGGCGGACAGCGGTGAAATTGATCATGTCAAGGGTGCATGACAACACCCTACCTCAGTCGTGCGGTTATGAAACTGTACCCCCCTCCCCCCTAATGAGACAACAATTGTAGCGCTTTACACAACCAGGCGCTGGGGGAAAAAATAGCGATAGATAAATGTATTGATTTCACTTGAGACGGCGCCGCGCTCCCCCCAGCGCTTGCTCGTAGATTACGGTTGCCGCCGGCGTTGTCGCTGGAGATAGCCTTGTCCCTTGCGTTCCCCACCAGAGCGGCGCCCGCGCAGTGGTCGCCGGCGGGTGTTGCTGCTTATCGGCCAATGAGCACCTGCGATAACGGCGCTAGAGATACACGAGCGGGTCCGACCAGGCGAGAAACACCACCTCCGGGGTGCCGATAACGCGATAGTAGCAGCGACGCTGGCTCCAGTCTTAAGCCGGCGCAGATCCACCAGGCAGCAGCCCTTGTTTCCTATCTCGCTCGCCGGCGCTAACCCCCCATAGCCCCCCGACAACCACCCTCCCACCCACTACTGTCCGACACCCCCCACGTGTCGATGAACCAGCTGGTCGACGACATCTGGAAAGTGTACCGGGTCGCCCGCCACTGCGCCCACCACCGCCCGCGGATTGAGAACATCGCCCGGCGCTTGATGTACCTCAAACAAAAGGACTACACCCCCGTGGCGGTGGCGCCGCTCCCCGCTGTCGCCGCCACAGTGGACCCCCCTGGTTGCGAGCGCCGCGGCGCCTCTTGGGAATATAACGGGGGCGGCCACCACCCCGACACCGACCTCCAGCAGATGGGCGAAGTGTGCTTGCCTCAGTTCTCCTTCTACGACCACCCCCTGGCGCTGACAACCCCGCTGGCCGACGACGACCGCTACCACATGCCCACCACGTTCCCGCCGCCCCCCGCCCGCGCCCCTCAAATGGCGTATCCGAACCCGTTCGCCCCGCCGACGCCGCCGGCGCCAATCCACCCCCAGACCCAGCCGCCCCAGGTGCCCCACCGCTACAGCGTCTACGACCATTTTAACAACGGTGCCATGTTTGGCAACAACGGCACCGTCAACCCGACGGCGCTGGCGCACGCGCTACTAGCGCACCCCGACCCCCAGTTTGAGTTTGGCGACGTCGACCTGGGCTTCACCACGCCGCTACCGCTGTACGTGTCGCTCACCGAGTTGGGGGCGATGCTGGAGGCGACGCCGGCGAAGGACAAGCCGCGGCTGCTGGCGAAGAAGCTCAAGCCGCCGACGGAGTGTCTGAACTGCGGCACCACCAAGACGCCGTTGTGGCGGCGCAGCCCCCAGGGCGAGCCGCTATGTAACGCGTGCGGCCTCTTCCTCAAGCTCCACGGCGTCGTGCGCCCGCTCTCGCTCAAGACCGACGTCATCAAGAAGCGCCAGCGGCGCAAGGACCTGGTGCTGAAGCTGAAGAGCGCGTCGAACTTGAAGGACTTGGAGTGGCTAATTTGATAGATCTATAGACGAACGCCCTCGCCGCTAGACAGAAACGGCTGTGGCTTGATGCCCGGGCTCATAATGAATGTTCACGTTCAGCGTTTGTAGACAGGTAATTGTGGCACCCCCCACCCACGCCCACGCACGTCAACAAAACAAGGGTGGGCGTGGGGGATCAGGCGATTCGGCCCGACGAAGCCGACATTGTGGCCACCACTGCTATAGCCGAAGCCCGGCGGGACAATGGCCAAACGACGCACCACGCCCGCCCGCCTTGGGAACCCTGGCCACGGCTGTTGCCAATGGGTGCTCTGGGATCCTTCCTTCTGCCTGTAATTGTCCCCCGCGACATTTGTCGGCTTCCGCCCACCGCTGTGGCGGCTGTCGTCGTGGGCCATGTCGGACTTTAGCGGGGAACACCACTATGCGCCTACCACGGCATCCCCGGCAGGCTCAACCCCAGAAAGTTTCCCTTCAAAATGGCGTTTAATGGTGACAGGTCGCTAACGCTGATAATGATTTCTCTCGTAGACAACGGTCTAATCAGGCGTCTGTGCTCGTGACGTTCAGGGGGGTATGCATTATTTCGTTGATACCCCCCTTCGGCCCCCTCCGATGTCTAACAATTGACGCCCTGCATGGTCTTTTGTGGCCGCGAAATTACAATTTTGAATTATTGACGAAAGACGACTGCTATCACGTGGCACCGCCCACTTCGCCCGTTTTTGTGGTTTTTTCCATCTCAGACGTAAGTTGAAGCAGACACTAAGAAGGTCGGTCTTCCTTTCCACCGAAAACCTGGCTTTGTTGTTACTATTAGGCTATGAAAACTCTATACTTTAATTTTTAGGGCACCACCGCCTGAGAAAGTGGCGATGGCCGGTACTGCTGGTTATGTAAATTATTAATTTGTGGTGGTGGCCTGGCCTTCGCCGTGATTTCTTGAGATTTAGTCCTTAATCTTCTTGCCTGTTGACGCCGTACTAGTTGCTCCACTCCGTCCATATCGTTCTCTATGAGCTCAAGGTACGCCTGGATCGCCTGGTAGCTCTCGCCCACAAGCTTAATCTCCTGACGGAGAGGGTGGGCTGCCGTCAGGCCAAACTGCCACGAGAGATTGTCCAACGCATCGGCTAGTGGATTCTCCATTTGTCCCACAATCTCAGCTAAGAAAAGCGGGACGAATGGCGTTTATATAATACCGATGCAATGGCTGCAAGCAGGCCAGTTGCACTCAGCAGCTCGTACAGGGCGCTAGCATTGGCACATATGATTAACACGTTAAATCCCGTCCCAATTGAGCTTGGTTCCTAGTCATAAGGCGGGGTCAAGTGGAGATTCATTGGTCTAAAAGGCGGAATCCAGCGTTTGGCCCTGGCTATTTCATGTGGTGATACATCACCAACATGGTGCATTTAGTCAGGGGTATTTGGAACGTGCTGGAAGATATCATTATTAGTTCCTCTTTGATTCTTTTTACTTCAACGACGATGAAAATAACGTTTTTAGATCAAGAAAGTGATACCATCGCATCTCGTTTGGGGTACACACTTCCCGTTTCGTCGTCACGATTGCGCTTTTCAACTATCTCGTACATATATCGTATGCGTCAAGTATTGTTCTGCATAAGAACATTATGGATCTTGGCCAGCCAGTCATAGCTGGCAATTTGGAAACATACAAAACATAATCCAAGCAGCTTACCCTTTGGATCGTATATTCATACCTCGTACGAAATTTTCAACGTAATCCACTTGAGGAAATCATATGGTCAGGCTTCTCTCGATGAAAGCCTCGTCTAAAAATCGTGTTTGTTTTCCGCATAAACCTAATGTTGCACGAGCCGCCCATCATTGCCAGGAATGGTGTTAGGTAGACCTGCTTTCTCAAGTTAAATCCCCATTTGGTCCATAACAATTCCCACGTCCTCCATTGTTCAATCCCCGATGAAATTGGAACTCGTAGCAATTACTGCTGTTTACGCAAAGTTGCCGTAACTTACATTAAGTCGATTTGGAAGCAGAACTAGGGTGCTTCGCGTACCTTTTTGGGCACTAACACCATGTGAAACCATCATCACACCAAACGACCACTCGTTAACGCTAACTCGCAAAACAGAACCATTTATTCACTTCTTATCGATGACCTGATTCAAATCCAATTTAACTGGATCGAATTTTTGTCGTAAAAGCGCAATTTTCATTACATGTTCCTTAGCCGCCATGGTACAACCACCGCGCTGGCATTCGCGTGCGATTAAGTGTCATGAAGGAGTACGTGAGGGCCTACCTGCCACGTCCTCCCCAGACGCGATTGCACTTCAACTGGAGGTTTGTCGTGTCACTCTTTGTGGTATGGGTGGGCGTCATCCATTTTTTCGAGCGGATCCAGCCGGGCTGGTTGATTAGCCGGTGTCAGTGGAACCGGTGGGAGCAGGCTGCCCCCGACCACCACCGGGTTGCTATCATCGCTGATCCTCAGATTATCGACGACTACCTGTATCCTAAGCTTCCTCGCTGGTTCCAGAGGGTGTTTGAGTTCTGTGCCGATAACTACTTGCGGCGAAACTACCGCTACATCGAAGGCAACTTGGATCCCGATACAGTCATCTTCCTCGGCGATTTATTCGACGGGGGACGTGAGTGGAACACTACCGGTGGCGACGACGTGTGGTTCAACGAGTTCAAGCGGTTTCTGCTGATTTACGACTTGAGTCTGAACCGCCGCCATTACTGGAGTGTGCCTGGGAACCACGATATTGGGTTCCAAAATGTCACGAAAGCCAAGAGTGACCGGTTCGCTCAGTTCTTTGGCGAGTTGAACCGCGTGGTGGAGATTGGCAACCACCTGATCGTGATGATTGACACTATCAGTTTGAGTCACCCAAACCCTGAGGTTAATACCGAGGCTAACGAGTTTCTTACCAACTTAGAACAGCATATTGTCCATCCCGATAACCCTCGCATCTTGTTGACCCACGTTCCCTTATACCGGTGGCCTGACAAACAACGCTGCGGCCCTCGTCGCGAACGCAACCACCGCTTGTTCCCTTTAATGCGAGGCGTTGAGTACCAGACAGTTATTGAGTACGAGATTCTGAAGCGAATTATGCAGATAGTGGGTCCCACGCTCATTCTCGCTGGTGACGACCACGATTATTGCGATATCAAGCAAGAATTTACCCATAAAGGACGCGACATGGTCGCTCGCGAAATCACAGTGAAGGCTGCTGGCATGACTGGGGGTGTTAAATATCCCGCAATCCAGCTTCTCAGTCTTCACACTGGCGGCGATAGCAATTCCTATTCTACAGAAATGTGCTACATGCCTGCTGCCTATCTGCTGGTGAAAACGTATAGCTACCTCTTCTTAGGGTCAGTAGCATTCTTGGGGCTCCTATACTTGTTCCCGTCCCGGCTCAACCATTTCACTAAGCGCACAAACCAATTGCTTAACGACTCACATTTGAAGCAGCGTTGGTACTACTGGGTCGACGAGGAACGCAACTGGCTGGGATTCTGGTTGCACTTGGTCCTTGCTTTCGTGATCCCAGTGGGAATATGGATATTCTACGTTCGCAGTCTCTACCACGTGTAAACTCATTGCATTTTACAAAAATATACAGTATGACTTTATGAACCTTCAGATCGAATAAACACTGACCTTTCCGGAAGTGCCAGTTTACTCACCCTAATTCAACAATAACAGTTCCATCATCTCACCCATGGTACGCTTCTGGTGGAAGTCAGCACGCTTTTGTACATATTGTCTGATGGTATAAGCTTTGAGCGTAGCAAGCTTACCTTCAGTGACCAATGAGTCGATAAGACCGTACAGCACCGTGAACAAATTGCCGATTTCCTTAAGCAATTGGAATTGGTCCGAAAGCTCTTCAATGCCCCATTCGTCAATAACCATTTGGTAATGCAACACATCCTTAGTAAGAACGATACCACCAGTATAGTCGACGGTGAACTTTTTGTAATGTTCCAATAATTGGTTCAACACATTCATCCCGATGCGAATAAGTGCGTTCTTCAAGTTTGCCCCATTAAGCAGCTTCTGTATATAGTAGTATACCTCTTGTAAGTACTCCAGAAGAGCTTCACAGGCTTCGGTGTCTTCTTCACCATCAATGGCATCGGTCAAGAAGTCCTTCTTCTTTTGCTTGGCCAAAAGTGTAGTCACTTTATTAGCAATAATCTCAATGGTATCATTAAGAATAACATTGAGACCAATTTCGCACTGGCTGATAAAATTGTTGGAAAGCAGGGACATCCGCTGCTTGAGAGCCGGGGTGTTGAGGGCACACGGAATGAAAATTTGCTTGATGACAGCGGTCACGAGATAAAGCATCAGAGTGGCGTGGCCAAACAATGGCATCCAGGCCCACAGTTGCGGATTGTCGAGAAGGCGATCGTATGCAACCTCGAGCCCACCGAAGATGTACAAGGTGCTGAAATCAAAGATGACGATTTCAAGTAATTCCATAGCGTACTCCGACAGTTTCGTTGGTGCCAACTCCATCATCCGCGCGATCAGCTCGATAGAGCTTTTGAGGACCGTTTCTACCGTCAGAATCTCAAGCTGAGAATCGAAATTAGGTTTCGGTTCAAGGTGAGGCTGGTCAGACAGCGACCCCATCGCCGCAGTGACTTTTGATGCTTGCTTTTTGGCGTAGATCTTGAACTGTTGCAAGCGTCGGTTTTCAGTTTGGATCTGATCTTGTTGCTTGAAGGGTTCAATGCGTTCGCGGATCTTATCGTGCAATTGTCGCAGTTTGAGGGCATCTTCATTAGCGGTAGTAAACTGATGAATGTTTGAGTAGATGATTTCAACCAACAGCCGCTTCTCCCGAGTCCAGTACTGGTCACCAAGGAACTCACTGAAGATCTCGTAGAAACCCAGATTCACGACCCCCACGACTTCATTGTCGCGATCAAACTCGTTGGATACAAGGAAGTCTTTGATATCCAGGGTGAACTCTTGGACAAGCAAGTACAAGGTGTGCAAGATCCGCACGTGAGCCAACATCCCGACTGTGAGCGAGAAGCTGAGAATTTCCAGCACCCGCTCATAAATGATTTGTAAGTAGACACGCTGCAAGAAAGTTCGTAAAACTTGGGTTGGCTCCTTGAACACTTGAAGGATGATACGCAGCTGACCCTTGATCGCAAACTTGAGGCGGTCTAAGACTTGCTTAGTACCGGGATCTTCAATCTTGTCGACAAAATTAGGGTCTTGAAGCTTCACCCAAACATCTTCGGCGTCTAACAAACTGGGTTCGGGATCCTCTGGCGGACTGAGAAGACTCAGGTTGGTGTTCTCAATGAAACGTTGCACTACCAGCCCCCCGCCATTGAAGTCAGTAAGAACATCTGCCGTTTCCTTCATCTTAGGAAGGTCATCGTACTCCCAAGCTGTTTGGAAATGCTGAAGCCACCGCTGTTCCAGTGACTCACAAAACTCTTCGATTCTCTCAACACAGGTTTTGGTGTGTTTCGTGGCATCCTCCCCCCCAAGCTTTTGGCCAAGTGCTCGTAGCTGTCTCAACGTACGAGCACATTTGATTTGGTCTTCGCGTCGTTTCAGTGACCGTAACAGGTCCAACGGTTCGTAGCCGCCTTTAGTGTAGAACCCATGGAAGGCTCGGATCAAGAAGATAGTCTCCTGTGAACGGTCTCTCAGTGCACTGATTTTGGTAAGCTTGCTTCCCAAAGGGTTTAATCGTTCGACCACCAGAGAGATTTCGGCGTCGACAGCGTCGAAGTCGGCATTAGCCGCGTCGATCTTGTTTGAGAGACGAATGACGTTTTCCGAGTGCTTGAGCTCGAATTGCTCGGTGTCCCGTTCCGAATGGGAGCGTTGTTTCTCTGCTCTCCCTTCCAATTGTTTAAGCTCCCGAAGTGTCAGCTCAAACGTCCGGATGTATGGCTTGGGATCGAGGTACTCCAACTTGTTGACTTCCTGGCCCTTGTTGAAGTGATCTTTGGACAACTCCTCAATGAACAGGGTCACCGACATCCCGTTGAGGAAGTTGTCCAAATTGAGGAGCTTGCGGATGTCTTCATCGAGGTCATAGATCAGAAACGACGACGACATGGCCTTGGTGGTGGCTGGAGAATTTCGAGTGCGGTCATGTGACCTCAAATACCCCCGATGTCAACAACCATGGAGTGAATATCAAACACAACACTATTCTATGGTTTTTGACTAGATATCGTTTGTAGATTCTCAATTGACGGTATTACTACTGTTGGCACTCAGATTAATGATGAATCGCATTCTGTGATTTTTCAGTAATGCTCTATATTTGAATTGTAAAGCTAAACTGATACTCGAACGGTAGATGATTAAGTATCATTATGCATTCTTTGCCTTTCCACCATAGCAATAGTTATTTTTGGAGTGTTTTTTTGAAAATTGGAAGCATCAATCCATTTTTTAGACGTACACATAGCTATTGATCATACAAATCCCATGATAACCAGATCATGGGAATAGAGTGGGATTGGCATTCATTAAGACTCCTCAATGGCTTCCCCATCCAAGGATATCAGCCCCACAGAGGTGAGTGACTCGCCCCGAGATACCATAATATCCTCAAGATGGTGTGAGTTTAAAGAAGCCTCTGACACCAGCAGCTCTCTGCTAGTGATACTGGTCAAATCCACTGACTGGTGTCGCTGGGGTGTATGGTCTTCCACACTCAAGTCATCGCCTGCGATGGCATATTCGGCATTTTCCACCACCTGTTGATACCGGCTCTCGCGAGCGATATCACCCCGAATCCGCGCCAATTGCTCGGTAAGCTGTTCAAGAATAGCCCGCTTCTGTCGGGCCTGTGCTCTGATATTGGCTGCCTCCTTCCGCCAATCCTGGCGTACGCGTTCTTGCTGCTCGAGCTGGGCGCGATAGTGCTCCATCCGATCCTTCTGAGCGTCGAGCTGTGCCTTCAACATAGCCATCAGTGCTTCCGTATCACGGAGATCGCTGTCAATGTCCTCGGTGCCTCGGGCCTCCCGGAGCGTACCCCGCAGAGCGGTCTCACTCAGCATGAGCTAATTGACGAACCGAGACGAACGAGGGGATTGTTTTTGGTGTCGCATGTGAACCTAAGTGTCGGAGACCGCTGGTCGTGGGCGAGTGTGGTGTATGCCCTAGACAGGTAACCGAGCCTCGAAAAACCTTGTTATTAGGCTTTGGTAAGCGCTAGCCTCACGTTTGCTCCGGGGGTTGCGGACATATACGCGTCCTAGGGTTGATGGGTTTTGAGGCGCCCGCTTCCATTATAGCCGGCCATGCTGACGCTCGAGGCAGGGGTAACATTTCGCAACAAAACCGAGGTGACTACCAGCTTAAAGCCACTAAAGAGAATGATAGGTCAATTCGTCGACGGTCACGGCTATCGTAATCGATCGTAAATTGAGGTCGCGGGCCTCGAGCCCAGAGGTTTCGTATCCCGAGTTGCCAATGGTTGCGCTGCGAACATACGGTGCCCGTAGCAGAGTCCAAGACCAGTGCCGATAATCGATTACCACTACCGGATATCGCACTTTTCTCAGCACACGCCACAAAACCGTCGACAATAAGGTTCATCCGTGGTCTAGCCAGTGACGTTCGGGTGAAGGTAAACATTATCCCAAAGCAGTCATTTCTTGCCCGTTCGCGTTTCGGCTAGCGGCTACTTACTATGACTGTTTCCTCTATTGTGAGGTTGGTGAAATCTCAAGTCTCGGCGGTGGTCGCAAAGCGGTAGCAGTTTTTGCGAGTTTTACTGAACATGGAACCATGTGCCCCCCCTAGCTGTACCTTTGGCAAGAAAAGCAGGACATGGTACCCCTGGCGAGCGACGTTAATCTCGCCCCAAATGAGGGCAGGCGAGTTAGGGTTAATTGGAAACGCACCCTATTTTAGGCACGCGTGGCAGGGCTCGTGGCGTTTAACTAAATCGCGGTAGGAAAGTGCTGAGGTGAGGGTTTCGTAAAAACGGGCCCCGAAACCATAAATTCGATGTCACGATATCGTCTCTGGAGATGACGGTTAAAACGGGTGGGACCTACTAAATAAACCGCGCCACAAATGACGCTGACCAGCAGATACTCGTCAATCGGCCCTGCCGATCGTCACCACGTCAATAAGCCTCCCGGTGGCCTGTGAAGGCTGGCGTGTCCAAGAAAACGAGCACTACCGATTTTGGATATGGTCAAGGGCACTCATCTGTTATGTTTTCCACCTAACGAATATTATTGGATTAAAGCCAAACACTCCCGCATCTGGTTAAGGGAAATCCCCACCTGCAGCTAGTCCATTGCCTAATCGGGTAATGAGACGTGGGTGCCGACCCCGAGCAAGATCGATATAAAGTGCCAATAAGCCACCACGAGAAACCCACTCCTCAACGTCTTTGTCCTCCCAGTATGAAGTTGAACGTCGCTACCGCCACTGTGGTCTTGGCCGTCCTCGGCTCGGCCGCCGCCGAGTCCGTTGACTACTCGATCTACGAATCGACCGCTATCTCGAAGAGAGAAGCCCAACAAGTCGAATTGACCATTGCCAGATTGGCCGACTTGCAATCGAAGCGCTCGGAACTCACCTACGATGAGTTGGCGATGCGTGAATCGCAAATCGTCACCGACGTGCTCACCGCCATCAAGAACACCAACTTGGCGCCCAAGATCATCAAGTGGTTGGTCACCGACCCTACTCTTGGTCCCTTGGCCTCGAACTTGATCGTCCAATTGATCAAGAACAAGGTCATCAACTTGGGGGCGTTGCTTAAGGCGTTGAACGACTCCGGTCTTGCGGTGCAAGTGGTCAAGGACTTGATCAACGACTGTACGTTCTACGCTGACATCTACAAGCTTGTGTGGAACAACATCAAGAACTTGCCCCAATTGATCGGCGACATCATCAGCGGCATTGGCAAGCGTGAAGACCTCCCCGAAGGCGGCCTCATCGTCCCCAAGCGTGACTTGGCTCCTCGTGACTCCTCCGACGACTTGGTCACCTCGTTGATGGAATCGTTGAAGGACTCGGGCTTGGCCACTCAAGTGGTGAGACAATTGATCACCGACCAAGGCTTCTTGGAATGGGGTGCCGACCTTATCAAGCAATTGTTCGAACAAAAGGCCCTTTCGTTGTCCGACGTGTTGGACGCCGTGGTCCAATCTGGTCTCGTCCCCTCGTTGATCGACGGGTTGCTCAACTTCGACACCATCAAGACCGTCATCGTCAACGCCCTTGCCGCCGCCTTCGGCAAGTGTAACGGTTCGTCATTGACCACCGCCTCGAAGCCTCCCCCTACCTCGGTGTCGAACCCCTTCCCTAACGGCACCGGCACCTCGACCACCGCTGCCCCCGTCCCCACTAGCAGCGGCGGTAACCCCACCCCCACTAAGAACCCTAACCCCAACTGTAAGAAGAGAAGAAGATCTTACAACTACAACTACTAAACGGGTAGTTGTACTCACGGCTCTGCTGGGTAGGGCTTTATACCTTTGTTTGATTTGTTTGTTTTCTTAGTTTTGCAATCTTGGTACATACTGTTAGGTAATACATTTTATCCTAAACTCAACTAGTAGGCGCCTTTCTTCAATACTTCACAGCCTCGTTCAATGTTCGCAGTTATTCCTTAACCACTCTTCTCGGGTCCACCGTGACGTCAGTGTGGTTGCTGGAAGCGCTGTACCCCCAGTTACCTTCCTAATGTCCTCCGCTTCTTGCCACCTCTAGGTCGTCCACGCTTTCGTCTAGGCCTGTAAACCGACAGACGAGGGATAGGCCGGTATTCTTGCATTACCTGAAAGATATCATTCACAGTGATCTTCGGTAACGTTAACAACCGGTCGGCCTTCATGTAAATGTGAGCGAACTGGCGTTCCCCGTACATGAGCACGTACTGGAAAGTCCGAAGGCAGTCCACCTTCCCTTTAAGGGCTTCAAGTTGGGGGTGGTTTCTGAAGACACGATTCAACAGTAACCGGTTTGCCTCGTCGGAGACCACCATGTGTGAAAACTCGTCGCGATTAAAATGTGAGTGACAGCCATCAAATTCCGATAGACGATAATTCCCATGGCGAGCGGCTGCCCCTTCACTCGGTAAAGAGCGTCAGCAACCTCTTCAATAGACGCAGGGACCTTGGGGCACAATTTCTCGTCTCCGCCCAAAACTCGAGGCGTCCAAGCACCCGCTCTTTGAACATAAAGGCCTGAAGATAGTCAATGTGCAACATCCCGAAGAAGACTCACAGAGCATGCCTTCAACAAGGCCTCGAGTTGTGTGGAATCAGCGCAAGCAAGATGGAAGGGGCCACCCGAGATAATGCCGACTGTGCGGTATCTGGAAAAGCGGCACCGGAGGTAATGTTCTCGAGCACCCTCGTTGTCAATGGCAAAAAGCATCTCCCATTCATCATCGAGGATGACCTTATCTTCGTCAAGTTTAACATCTATAATTGCATGGGCTTGGGAAGCCGTCGCCACCCGAGGGCGACGGACCCATTCTCGGGAAAGATTGATGATCCATCGCATGTTGGTCTCTTTGCCCACTTGATCCGGGGGTCCTTGTTTAACGAGGGCGGTGAAAGCGCTTTCTCGAGGGCCGCTTTCATTGACGTTCACGTCAATTGGCGGGTTAAGCTTCGATTGTGGGTCAGCCGTTGTAAGCCAAGTCTCTGGATTGACGCTAGCCACGCTACCCAATGTGGTAGGATAAGGGTAGACTCAGTCTCAGCTTCTGTTGGTTCAATAACGCTGAGTAATGGAACCCTTAAACCAGCGACGTAGTGTGCTCTCTCACGGGATCTCGAGCATTATATAGCTACGCGGCAACAATTGCTCTTGCATGTAAGCTCCTCATATTGTCTGATCTCTGGACGCCCCCTAGTCTCAATGTGGCAAATTGAAGGTAGTCGCGAGGGGTATAGCCTCGCACGGGATGCCCTGCGACAGTCTGCGCTTAGTACGTATATATATATATATTTTCGCGTCGCGTCAAAACACATTACTGTTAACAATCGCATGCCAGGGTAAGTACAAATTGCTACCACCAACACCAGCGAGCCATACTAACTACTCAGGGAAACCATTACCATCCAGGCAGGTCAATGTGGTAACCAGGTTGGGTGTCAGTACTGGCAGCAGCTCGCCAAGGAGCACGGGATCGCTGACGACGGCACGTCGGCGCCATACCCCAACACGGATGAATACCGCTTCATGACTCGATCCGATCAACAAAACTATCAGAATGACCGCACTGACCGTCCTGAGCTCTTCTTTACCCTCTCCGACCAGGTCAAATACACTCCTCGTGCTGTTCTCATCGACCTCGAACCGCTGGTGGTGACTAAAACCACCAGTGTACTCCCCATGATCAATCCCCGCAATGTGCACTTGTCAGACAAAGGCCTGGGAGCGGGTAACAATTGGAGCAATGGTTACGTTTACGGTAACGAACACCAAGAAGAGCTTTTCAACATCATCGATCGAGAGGCCGATAAGTGCGACAACTTGGGCAATTTCCAGCTATTTCATTCGGTCGCGGGAGGTACCGGTGCTGGTGTGGGTTCGTTGGTGTTGGAGCTTCTCAGTGACCGGTATGGCCAGAAGAAAATGATCAATACGTTTAGTGTGTTCCCTTCCAATGAAGATACTAGTGATGTGGTGGTGCAACCGTACAATACGATGCTCACACTCAAGCGCTTGATCGATTACTCGATGGCAACATGTGTCTTTCATAACGATGCTCTCAACTCCATTGAGAACATCCTATTCAACAACAAAAGTCTGAGCAACCTACAGCGTTTTGAGGCTACTAACATACTTATATCGTCAGTCTGTGCCCTGGTCCTGAACCCCCTTAGATTCCCGAACTACGCTTATGCCCTGTACGAGCTGATCTTCTCGACCCTTATTCCTAGCCCCGAACTCAAATTTTTGCTGTGTCTGCTCGCTCCTTTCACTAATGAATTGCTGAAGCACCCTTACATCAATGAGTTCGATATGGTTTTGGAGTTGTTCAAAGATGATTACAAAATGAACCGAGTGGAAAGGCCCCAGGAGTTGCGTTACATACTGATTATGAATTATCTTATTGGCGACAATTTGAACCAACAAGATATACGGAAGGCCGTGGCTAAAATAAATCAACGCGTCAACTTTGTCGACTGGGTGCCTCTGGCAATTCAAATGGTGAATGGCCGCAAATCACCCTTCGTCAGCCAGCCAAACGAACAAAGACAATTGAGTGGCATCCAGCTTTCAAATAATAACCTGATGATATCCATGTTTGAAAAGATTAGCGAACAATTCGATCGGTTGTACAAGCGAAAGGCTTACATCAACAATTACCTCCCTGTTACCATCAGCGATGAGGCATATGAGGTGGAACTGATGTTTCAAGATAGCAAAGAATCGGTTTTGCGGGTAATTGACGAATACAAAGCGTGTTGTAAAGCGGATTACCTTCTTGACGATGTTTTAGATGAGGATTATATGGCCTCTTGATGACGATATGACAATTATCAATGTATCTCCTCACTGGTGATGGAGATACTACTTCACTTGAATCAAACCAAACGCTACGTACGTGACTACCCTGTTAACAATGAAGTCCGTGCTCAACAAGTATGTCCGGTACGTACGACAGGGTTGACAATCTCGGATATATGAGGTGCCTGCAGAGAAAACTGTGGCGGGACATTTATCTCTCATTTGGATTTAAGCTTCGCTGCCTGATAATAAACACATTCAAAGATATTTTAATCAGCAAGTAGATCTTCGAGACGACTAGCGTCCTTTGTCTTCAGCATTGCGTCATGCACCGCAAAACTGATAAGACATTACTAGATGGTTGAGTGAAAGCTATCCATCAGTTTCTGTTGGCTCTGTCAATTTTTGAATTGAAAATGATCATGGGCCCATTTTCAACAACTTCTACCATCTTTTCGCTACTTGAGAGCCGCACCGAGCACTATTAATAATCATGACATTCCCAGATATCTTAAGTCAACGGTCAAAATGCCGTAAAGTCCCTTTGTTTATGACACCGGTTAAGTTTCCTGAAGGCTTTACTCCGGCAAAGAACTCAATTACCTTGAATTATGGCGTCCCGAATCAAGGTTTCTTTCCAATTGCTCAGGTACAAACCTCAGTGCTTGACGCCCCTTTTGGTGCCATTGACAACAACAAATACACCGTGAATACCGTCGAATCCGATCCTAACACCATTGATTTGGCCAACGGTTTACAATACGCCAATTCGAATGGTCTTCCCCAGATCAGAGAGTTGGTATCTCAGATTGTCGAGCGCACTCATACCCCGGGTTACCCCGAATGGAAGATCACTTTATGTTGTGGAGCCTGTGATGGTCTCAATAAGGTGATGAATGTGTTATTAGATCCGGGAGATACGGTTTTAATGGAAGAGTTCACTTTCACTCCCGTGATGGGCTACGTCGACAACGTCCAAGCTAAAGTTGTACCAGTGAAAGTAGATCTCACCGGCAAGGGCTTAGACGTTGACTATTTGACGGACTTGCTTGCAAACTGGGAGTCCAAGTACCCTGATCACAAGCGACCCAAAGCATTCTACACCATTGCTCTGGGGCATAACCCCACTGGCATTACGCAACTGAAGCAACAGAGACAACAAGTGCTTGACTTGGCGAAGAAGTACAACTTTGCCATCATTGAGGATGACCCTTATGGAATGCTCCAATTCCCAGACTATGAACTGAAACAATACTCCCAACCCACTCTGGTTGACACATTCCTCGAGGAATTGGTGGAAAGCTACCTGGAGATGGATACCGAAGGTCGGGTGGTCAGAGTAGAAACTTTCTCCAAGATCTTTGCTCCAGGCTTGCGGTTGGGATATATTATTGCCAACCCGGAGGTTATCAAAGCCATCGACGCTGTCAGCGACGTCACCACCAGAGCACCTCTGGGTGTACTGATGCTTATGGTCAATAACACGATTCGGAACCAGTTTGGTGGGGTTGATGGCTTCATTAGATGGGTGATGAAGGTGAAGGAAGAGTACCACATTCGTCGAGACAAGCTTTTGGACGCCCTCTATCAATCTGAGGCTTACAAGAAGGGCTACATTTCATTCAACCCACCCCAAGCCGGGATGTTTGTCAGTGTGGTCGTCAACTTCGGCTGCGAAGCTGCAAAGTTGGCAGAGGAAGTTAACAATTTGTTGATTTATTTAGCTGCGGTTGGAGTAAGCGTGGTAGCTGGGTTAGGCTTATCTGTCGACCCCGAGTTCTCAGGAACCCGCGCCCAGTTTTTCCGGCTTACATTTGCTTGTGCTAGTACCCACGAGGAGTTATCAGAAGGGGGAACCCGTTTCTGTAATGCGGTAGAGCAATTCTTTGCCAATGGCCACGTGTGGAAACAATAGGCCAAACATCTTAAACTTCATTCACCATAGCGAGACATTGATCAATACATGCTTCCATATTACCATTATTCAAATGGATAAGATCTGTAATAATGGCAGCATCCATAGACGGGAACATCTCAGAGAGCAACAGAAGAAGCTCGCCAGTATCGGCTTGTTGCAGTTGCGCTTGTTGCTCGTTTGCCAGCAGTGGTATAGGTCCGTCAAAGGGCATTGGGCGAACTGGCTCAAGGTCCAGATCCTTAGGTGCGGGGGGCGGTGGTGATGGTGTCAACAAGTTGGAAATACCCTTAGTAAACATTTCGGCACTTGTAAGTAAAACACTGCTTGGTGAAGTTCCTGCTCGTTCTTCCGGGACTCGTTGGGGAGTAGGCTGAACAAGATGAACCTTCTGCGTTTTTTCTGCCTCCCATGCTTCCATGTGAGCTTCATATTCTTCAGGATCAATAGTCAAATCAGAGAGACTCAAATTGGTAATGAAAAGCATTGCTGCCTCAAGACTCAGTAAGTAGTACAGTGTTTCTCCACGGTGAAGCCATTCATCACTGCGATATTGTTGAATGTAATGAATGTTAGATATCAAATTCGGAGTTTTCGCCTGGAATATTATCAAAATTAACAAGGGAATAAAGGCATCCGCATTGAGCTCCTGATTGTTCGCTTTGAGAAACGAAAAGATGATTTTGCAAGCATTCAAAATACAAATGATTTTGTCGCGAGGCGCCCGATATCGGTTGATCTTATTGAGCTCAGTGACCGCTAACTCCGTAAATTCCACCAGCTCTTTAGTCGTTTCCAAGCTTACTTCCAAATGAGTCAGATTGACCCAAGAATATTTCTCCAATTGACGACTGAACTTTCTGTCTGCCTCCAAGTCTTCCAAGTATTGGTGTGGAATTAATCTCCCCTGGCTGCGATTTTCCACCTCCGGGGGAAAACAATGCTCATATAACCGATTCATAATAAGCTTTTCCAAACCCTCACGCAGGTTTTCACGATCACGTTCATCCATCAGCGCAAATGGTTCGAATAAAGCAAACTTTTCATTTATGAAAACTTTGAAGTCAGCGACCGTTTTCACTCTTTGAGAAGCACTAAGTGTGTGTCCTTGTCGGCTCATATTGACCAAGAACAGTCTAATGTAACGAACAAGGGGATCTGCCAGCTTCTTTCGTAAGTGATTGAGGAACACTTGGAAATCAAAGGGGCGATGTGACACTTGATACTGCTCCAGAGCATCAATCTCCACGGATGGTTTGCGTTTTTCAAACTGGGAACTCTTACCACGAGGTTTTTTATCCTCTTTGTCTTGAGTTGGTGTGGGAATAACGATTTCCCGTAATGCAGGAGACGACGATGTACCAACAAGGTCGTCAATAGGAGCAACTAAAGATGTACGCCCAGATGTCGACGTTTCCGGAATATCAACAGGGCCTGATTGACGTGGTTGCAGTTTTCGCCGAGGTTTGATATTGCCCTTAGGAGGCACTGGTGGTGGAGCTTCATTAGCTTGAGGTTTCAATACTCCGAAATCAGCCATAGAAGCGTCTTTCGCAGGATGATGCAGTATAGTTGGAATGGATTTGGTAGCTTCACTTGATATGGTTTCCTCGTTAACTTCAGGGATATCCGACAGTTTTGTTGTAGATTGTAAATCTTTCGGCGCGTTAGAATCGTCGGTTTTGTTTGTTTGACCATCGTTTATCTCCTCTTTCGGTGTTGCAACTTCTGAAACATGCTTTATGTCAGTTGAGTTCGTTTTATGAGGCTCTGGTTCGGGTTCGGCAGCTTTATCTTGCTTTTCAGGAGTATTGTACAAATCATCTTCATCATCCGCGGGGTGGTTTGTCAGCTCACCATTCTTATCCCCATCCTGCTCTACAGGCTTGCTTGTAGACTCCTCAGCAACCACATCCTCTGAATTGAGTTCCTCTTGCGCAGGAGGATTCGAATCATTTGTTTCTTGCTTTGTACCTTTGTTAACGTCTTCTTTATCCTCATTATCATCGTCGTTGTTTTTGGGGTCAATTGCATGTTGGGCTTCCTCAGTTTCAGCATGCGCAGTAGGTGGTGGTGCCACACCTGCATTATCCACTGCTTCTGAAACAACTTGAATGGTTTTCTCCTCTTTAGGGTTGTCTGAAGATGAAGAAGTGGGCTGTTCGTCAACAGTAGACTTAGCTGCTGACAATGGCTCCCACTTTTCGTTTTCCTCGCTTTCCTTAGCTGTGACCGTTTTTGCTTCGTCCACTCCAAAAACGTCCAGTTGATCATCTTTGGGAGTTTCGATAGCTTCGGTGGAGTCATTATCTTCTTTAGGATCTTTCAATTGCTCCTTTGAGCCGGGGGCCACGTTGTCGTTTTCGTCAGACTTGTTCGTGGACGTCTTGTTTGAACCAACCTTCGCTTCGGACGAAGACACCGCTGAAGCATTGGACGAGCCGCTTTCATCCCGAGTCTCAGGACGAGACAGCAGTTGGTTAAACCTGCCGAGCAAACCAAGTGCATTGCTGGCACCCGGAGCGTCACCTGCCGCTCGGCTTGGTGGCAGGTCTGCTGAGAGAGACTCTCCCGTAGTAGTAGACGTGGTAGCCTGTGACTTGAACGGCAAAAAACCATTCATCTTCAGTAATTGGCCTCGTGCTGCTGGGTCACCTCTGTCGTACTTGGTACAAGTGGAGTGTATATGGCACCGGTCCCGGTGCGCACTCTTACACCCGAAAGGGTTATACATCTTCAACGCTGGTATAAAAAGCGAAGTGTGGCCTCTACTGTCACACAATCGTTATCACTGTTAATTTACTTGCTTCAATGCGGTTCTATAGCAGGTTTCTGTCGGTTTACCATATCCTGATCTTAATGGCTATGACACTCTCAAACCTCTAACAATTCAGAACGTGGAGACAAAATCCACTATCAAGTTAGACTTTTGCCATAACAGGTCTCTGACATAATTGACCTCATCAAATGCTAGCTGTCACCCCCCGTCTACTTTCTGAGTTTACGTCTATTTGTTGCAACACCTTACTCTCATCTCTCCTGTACACGGTCGCACCTCTGCTCATCGCAACGGATCAACCTTATCAAGCATCGAGCCATGGCTGGGGGGACCTCACACCGATCCACGCTCAAAAAGGACCACAAGCGGTTCAAGCTGCGGCACCTGACCAAAGGTCAGCTCAAAAACGAGCACAAGGGTAAGGTGGAAAAGACCGCCTCCGGCAATAAAGGCCGAAGTCGCCCTTTGTCTAAAATCGAAAGACGCAACCTCGCCAAGCAGTTGAAGCAAAACAAGATCGATGACACGAAACAAATCCGTCGTATGTACGATCTGGTGGAGAAGAACGTGTGTGTGATTTCTCTTACCGAAGATGTCGATCCCATCGTGATCGCACAACGATTACTGGGCAGCGAAGACATCCAATTGGCATACCCCTCGGTCACCGTGGTGAAGAATACTCGGTTTAAGCTGACAATGCGCTTCGTCATCCCCGACCATTCCCTGATGCTTGCCATCTTGGACGCTGCTCGCGTGGCTGACTTCGTCGTGTTTGGGTTGTCGGCCACTGAAGAAGTGAGCCCGCAATTTGGTGAACAAATCTTGCGTGGGGTCATTGGCCAAGGTATTGCTCTGGCAGTGGGGGTGCTTCCCAATTTGGTGCTGGCCTACCCCAAGCGCAACTTGCAATTGGATGTGCGCCAATCGCTTCAATCGTTTTTCAACCACTTCTTCCCCGCCGAAGACAAGTTGTATGCCTTAGAAGTGGAGCTGGAATTGCTCAATTGCCAGCGGGTGTTCTGCCAACGCATTCCTCAGCAGATCACCTGGAGAGACCACCACCGCGGGTGGTTGCTTGCTGACAATGTCGGCCACGACGGCAACCACTTGGTGTTGGAAGGTGTGGTGAGAGGTATTGGTCTTCATGCTAACCGTTTAGTTCATCTTCCGAACTTCGGTGACTTCCAAATCGCTAAGATCGAGCTCAAGGAAACTGAATACCTCCCTGATGAAGACCGGGACACTTTGGATCAATTGAACCCTGAAGTTGATATGGAGGATGTTAACGATGACATCGAAGACTTTTACAGCGAAGGTGCTCGGATGGAAGGGCGCCTGTATATCGACGCTGGCAACGACCGTCCTACTCGTCGGTTTGCTTTGCCTAAGGGGACTCTGGAGTACCAAGCCAAGTGGTTGATCGACGACGTGTTGGAAGACGTCAGTGACGTCGAAGAAGAATCTGAATTCACTGGGTTCGACAACGACGATGCAATGGAAGACGACCAAGACGTTGAATTCGACGATACCGCCTCCATGGCCCCGACTGAAGCCACCGGCATGCACATTGATCTTTCGCCCGAGGAGGAAGAAAGACAACTTGCGGAGTTCCGTAAACTCGAACACGAAGACGCTGAATTCCCTGACGAAATCGAATTGCACCCCAGCGAGTCGGGTAAGGAGCGTCTCGCGGCTTACCGTGGGGTCAAATCCTTAGCTGGTTGCGACTGGGATTACGATGAATTTGATGTCGACGCTCCTCAAGAGTGGCTGAAATTGTTGCGTGTGGGTAACTACAAGGCTACCGCCAACAAGTTGCACAAGGATGCCGAAGCTGCCGCTCAATGTGGCATGGGTACCCGTGTGAGGCTTTACATCGACGCCCCGGCAGCAGTGATGGAATCGTTGAACCCGCAGGTCGCCCCCGTGGTCGTGTTCGGCTTGATGCCCCACGAAAACAAGTACGGGGTGTGCAACTGGCAATTCTCAAAGTGGGAAGACTACGAGAAGCCCATTGCCTCCGAACAACCGCTCGTGGTGCAATATGGGTTCAGAAGAATCATCATCAACCCGTTGTTCTCGGGCCAACAACATCACAAGAACAATGTCCAGAAATTCGAGTCGTTCGTCCACGACCTGGCGGTGGCCACGGCATTGGCCCCCGTCACGTTTTCGCAGGCGCCGTCGCTTTTCTTCAAGCCCACTTCCGAAGGCTTGGGTGTGGAGTTCGTCGGGCAAGGTACTTTCCTCAACTGCGACCACACTCGTATCATCGCTCAAAGAGCCGTTCTCACCGGTCACCCGGTCAAGATTCACAAGCGGGTGGTTACGGTGCGTTACATGTTCTTCAACACCGACGACATCAACTACTTCAAGGCAATCCCCTTGTTCACCAAGCTGGGGCGCACTGGTTTTATCAAGGAGTCGTTGGGTACTCACGGTTACTTCAAGGCTACTTTCGACGGCAAGTTGACTTCGCAAGACATTGTTGGCATGAGCATGTACAAGAGGGTGTGGCCCCGTATGGCTCAGGAGTTTACTCCGTAATTGTATATTAGACCCTGATAGTTTCATTATTCAGATAGCACATAAGAATTCATATATAAAGCTGAGACTAGCAAGTGACTACAATGAGGATTCTCTGGATGACTATGTGATTCCAAATTCTATGTATTACTTATCATTTAATCCTATACGTTAGTTTCTCCACGAAACATACTTGCCGTCATACTTACTAGCATCACCGTGGACAGCAAGAGCCGCGGTCACCTTTTCAGCCACACCGGCCTTGTGGTTGGTCTTCTTGTCAAAGTGGGCCACCACTTCCTTGGGGGTGGGCAAGTACAGACGGTTGGAGCCGTCGGCACCAGCAATGAATTCAGCGATCTGTTGGTTGGTGGGCAAACCCATGTGGAAGGGGTATTGCTTGAAATCAATGCCGAAGTACTTGTTCAAGAGAGGTTCTCTCAAGTACTTGGTGGTGTTGATCGAGGGAGTGACCACCTTTTGCACGAACGCGTCATCAATCTTCGAGGCCGCGGTCCATTCGGGGAAGAACGGTTCCTTGATCTTCTTGATCAACTTGTGCGAGACACCCTTGACGAAGTCGTTGTCTTCGACGGGGATGCATTGGATGTTGGTGGCAGCAATCATTTCTTGTTCCAATTGCTTGCGGATGGTGTTGGTAGAGCCACGCTTTAAAAGTTCAAAGGCAACCTTAAGCGAAGAAGTGGGCTTCTTTTTCAAGGTGTCCAACAACTTGGCAGCGAAAGGGCTGCCTTGCTTTTCGAGGTATTCAAACACAGATTCAATCAGCTTTTGCGAGAAAGCGGCGTTGATGGTGGCAAGTTCATCGCCAGTGAAGGGGAACTTGGCGCCTTCGGGCAATTGGTTGACGGAGAATTCTTCGAGCACTTGGTTGACTTGAGCGAAGTATTCCAGGTTGTTGTAGATGACGTCCATGCCAGCGGTGGCTTGACCGTTGATCTTGGGCGGTTGCAAGTTGGCCAAGCGGTTGATCAAAGCATCGATTTGTTCCAGTGGGACAAAGTGGGTGGCGAAACCAGCGAGATAAGCGTCAACACCGGACATGACCGAACCGGTAAGGGCGTAGTAGTAACCAAGCTTGTCGTCCAACTTGGGCAAGAAGAAGGTGGTACCGACGTCGGGGAAGAAACCAATGTCCATTTCGGGCATGGCGAGCTTAGTCTTTTCGGTGGCGACACGGAAAGGAGCGTGTAACGAGATACCACAGCCACCACCCATGGTGATCCCATCCATAAGGGAAACGTAAGGCTTGGGGAAGGTGGAGATCAAGTAGTTCAAGTTGTATTCCTTTTGGAAGAAGTCAGCCCCGTAGCCAGGGTTGCCGTTGACGATGGATTCGGCGCAGGCAGCGACGTCACCACCGGCGCACAAAGCCTTTTTGATGGAGGATGTGAGGATGGTAACTCCCAGCACCGACGATTGCGCTTGCAGAGTCAACTCAGGCAACATCAAGTCGACCATCTCGGTGTTAAGCGAATTGAGCTTCTTGGGTCTGTGGAGTTAGTATTTGTGTCTAGTTTAGCCATGAAAAAGGGGACGCGGATAGTTTTTGACATATCATTGTCCTCTTCTTTTAAACTGGGAACCTCATCACATACCTGTTAAGTTCAATGATGCGAGCATTATTCTTGGTCTTGAAAAGAACCACCGGTTCGGATGCGGACATGGCGAGGGTTCTTGCAAATCGGAGTGAGCGAGACATCGTGAGGCGATCCGGCTCTAATTTATATGGGATAATATATACAGGCGAGGGGAACCGAGCGGGGGATTGTTCCACGGAAGAATTGGTAGTGCGAAAAGGTCAGAGCTCTTGTATATTGTGTGCAGGATGGGGCTCTACGACGACCAATCAGCACCAGGTTGAGCTAGTGGCGGCTAGTGGTGGTTATAGCGGCAACCGAGGTTGACTCGATTTATTCTATGCGATTTTTAAAATGATAATATAAATAGATACATATCCTGCCAGCGGCCCGCGTTATCTCGGTGTGGCTGGTTGCCGGGAGATTGCGACATACACGTCCCACCGCCAGTCCGCACCGTCAGGGACAGCTTTTTGTGGGGTAGCCGCCGACACCCGAGCATAAGTAACCCCGGTGAAATTTCCGCGAAGGTTTTCAAAACCGAGCAATCTCCGACAACACAGCTAAATTCGCCCATTTTTAATGGTAATGGCGGGGCCGATGTCGCTCACGTCAGACAAATATTGGGTAGGGGTAGTTTTCACATGATCGAAGTAGATTCGCGGCAACTTCCGGTAAGCCGCAGGCGATTATCAGTGGAGATTTTTGTGGCGCCCAATTTATAGATCGTACTCAAGGACTAGATGACACTCTTGGCGAGATTCGCCTCGCTCAGGCAACTTGTAGTCAAACAACTTTGCCTGGTCATACAGAGCTACGTAGAGATGGTGTTGCTGGCTAAACCCAAGTTCCACTCGAGCGTGGGTTCCAGCTAGGCGGACATAGGCGAATGCTCGCTTGGGCTCAAGGAAGTCCTTATATGGGAGTTTCTTCATTATACCCAGCATCACCAGCCGTTTTTTCCCTTCCTTTGCCACCAACAAATTAGCAAGATTATCATTGAGTTCGTCTTCGTTGTCATCGGGCTTGGGTACTTGATTACCATCAAGCAAGTCAAATAAGTGGACAGTGTTCTCCAGGGCACACCCTAGAACTTCCGCTTCCTGGTCAAATACTAACAGAGCAATTGCAGTAGGGTTGTGGCCCCGACGAAACGCTTGCACGGTTGTGATCGCCCCCAGGTCCCAAGTGAAGACTCTCACCACTGTACCTTTAGTCAGAGCCGTAGCAATGGAAAGCTTGGGCGACGAGTTCGTACCATACACAGTGATATGGCCAATGGTACTGTCGTGGGCTTTAAATGCAAATAGCGGCCGGTTATCTATGGTGTCATATAACACAACATAGCCGGTCTTTTTACGCAATTGATGCGGTGTTAACGACTTGCCGTCGGGATGGTACACGGGGAATTCACTCTCCCATATCGGCAGATTTTTGTCTATGTTCTCCACGGCAAAAGCCAAGGTCTTATCGTCTCGAGCCAAATCGTACGGACCAGACTTGGCCGCAATTGTTCCCACCAATTTAACCTGGGAAAGGTCATAAATGCTAAGAGTGGACGTGGTAGCCACCACAAGTCGTTTTTTGTTAAGCTTTACCCCGACAATGTCTTCGGAGAACCGTAGTGTACACACTTTAACGTGTTGCTTCAAATTATGGATCTCTACCTGACGGGGCTCGCTCTCCGGAACAATGACTGTTAGCAGAGTACTCAATAGCATCTTCAAAAACTTTGTGGGACACTCACTGGCGTCCGTATCCACATCGTCCGGCGCCAGGTCCAGCAGCACCACCAGCTTCCGCCGAGCGGATTTGAAACTCAGATAGTATTCGCCAAAAGGATCGGTGGTGTAGATGGTGTATCCGGTCGGCGTTGCCACCATCAACAGGGTGTAGTCCTGGTTGAACTCGAGATCGTTGATCATGTGGGGAAGGAGGGGCGGGACAAAATGTGGCACCGAACAATGAGCCTAACGTGTATGATATTTGTGCATCGGAAATTCACGACTTGGTAGACATTATAACCCTTTAAAACTGCTACAACTACTTTTACCAAAAAAAAATTGTTTTAAAAGGTTCGTAGTTGATTCCCTTGACCCGTGGAGTCTATCTTGGGGCCTACGCGTGTTGACTTCCACCTTTAGATTGATAAAGCGACGCAAACTCTATTAGTATGAACCCCTAATCGCAATGTACACCAAGTTCTCGAACGTACACTTCACTCATTGTTTAATGAACTATATTGCTTGAGTATTGCCCCCTTCGTTGTTCCACCGCCTTCTCGCCATAGCGCCGGTCGCATTTTTGCCACTCACCGCGAGATCGCAGTTAAACCCACCCTAAACCATGGCGTCCGAAGACGATGAGTTGCTCAATGAGATCATGCAACTGCTGACGGAGGATATCATCAACCGGACAAAGCTCCTTGATAACGACATTAAGGTGATGCGCCTGGAGCTGCAGCGGTTGACCCATGAAAAGACGGTGATGCTCGAGCGCATCAAGGACAATCAAGAGAAGATTGCCAACAACAAGCAGTTGCCTTTCCTTGTTGGTAACGTGGTTGAATTATTGGACCTTGATGTCGACAAGGAACTGACGGAACAGGGCGCTAATGTTGACCTCGACGCCACCCGCACCGGCAAGCTGGCGGTGATCAAGACGCTGACGCGGCAAACCATCTTCTTGCCGATGATTGGTCTTGTGGACCCTACAAAGCTCAAACCTAATGATTTGATTGGGTTGAACAAGGATCTGTATTTGATCCTCGACACATTGCCTCTGGAGTACGACTCGCGAGTCAAGGCGATGGAGGTGGACGAAAAGCCTACCGAAGACTACAGCGACATCGGGGGTTTGGACAAACAGATCGAAGAGTTGATTGAGGCGGTAGTGTTGCCAATGCAACAAGCAGACAAATTCAAGAACTTGGGGGTGAAGCCTCCAAAGGGGGCCCTTATGTATGGGCCTCCGGGTACAGGGAAGACGTTGTTGGCCAGAGCATGCGCGGCTCAGTCAGGGGCTACTTTCCTCAAACTTGCTGCTCCTCAATTGGTGCAAATGTTCATTGGTGATGGGGCTAAGCTTGTGCGGGACGCGTTCGCTTTAGCCAAAGAGAAGGCACCCACGATTATTTTCATCGATGAATTAGATGCCATTGGGACTAAAAGATTTGACTCGGACAAGCTGGGTGATCGTGAAGTGCAAAGAACCATGTTGGAACTTTTGAACCAGTTGGACGGGTTCGGCTCTGACGACCGCGTCAAGGTTTTAGCTGCCACGAACAGAGTCGATACCTTGGATCCGGCTTTGCTTCGGCTGGGTCGTCTTGACCGTAAGATCGAGTTCCCGTTGCCTCTGGAAGAAGCGAGAGAGCTGGTACTCAAAATTCATGCTCGTAAGTTGAACTGCGACAACAATCTGGTTAACTGGAGAGAGTTGGCGCGACTGACCGATGAATTCAATGGTGCGCAGCTTAAAGCTGTTACCGTTGAAGCCGGTATGATTGCTTTGCGTAATGGCAAGCTGATCATCAAGCACGAAGACTTCGTCGAAGCCATTGCCGAAGTGCAAGCCCGTAAGAGCAAGAGTGTAAACTTCTACGCTTAGTGTAATACACAAATAGTTCCGTTTATATTCCCATGTAAAATCATCATTATTAATGCTGCTTCTTCAATTCTTCCTTCAACTTTTCGGCGAACTCCAGTTGGTTGTTATCGTCCTCCCAGTCTTCTTCCCAGAGGTCTTGGCTCACTTCTGGCCGAGGCGCAGACCACTTGGCATCTTCAGGGAAGTCTTCGAACTCGTCGTCTTCTTCAAGGGTCTTGACAAATTCAGGCATTGAGGATACTTGTCGTTGGTGGCAAACAGTTACACTAGTGAAGATGGTTCGCACTGATTACGTCGACCTGCATGTAAGTAGCTGATCAGTGTCTATTCAGCCAGAACACCTCTCCCTTAAACCCCAAGAAATCACTAGCAATGATCTAATAAATACCAGAAATTGACTTAAACTCTCGCTGACAAGACGTGGAGCTTTTGATAAAGTCGAGATAGCGGCGGAATCTACCAAATTTCAACCTCATTAAAAGTGCTGACAAAATTCAATGCATTGATAATGGTTTGAAACTCAAAGTTTATACCACTCATTGAATTCACAATCACTATTAACAACTGGCTGACGTCATGTAAAGGCTTTCTTTTTTGGTCATCCATTCACTGATTGTCGAAGGGTTTTGACGTTCTTAGATATTCGGCGCGCACACGAGCCCTGCTCGCGGCTCTCATCGCGTATATACCAAAAATCGCATCAGATCTCCTCACCGTCCTCATGAAAGAAGTGGTCGTGGATGAGCCTCCCAAGTGCATCAAGGGGCTCGACTTCGGTCTGTTTGCCGCTCGTGATATCTTGGCACAGTCCGAGGTCGAGGTGACCACTCGAGATCTTTACGATCTCGAGAAGGGCCGTACACCCAAAGAACATGGTGCTCTAGATACCAAGATGGGGATCTCGCTGAACTCGCTGGAATGTGCCACTTGTCATGGGAACTTGGCCAGTTGTCACGGTCACTTTGGTCACGTCAAGTTGGCCCTCCCAGTGTTCCACGTGGGATACTTCAAGCAGATCATCCAGATTCTTCAGCAGATCTGTAAGAACTGTGGTAAGGTGCTTTTGGACGATAACATGCGCCAACTGTTGGGAGCGGAGTTACAGCGTTGCACCAACGGTGCTGGTTCCGACAATTTGCGTCGAATGAAGGCGCTTAAGAAGATTGTCGACCAGTGTAAGAAAACGCGGCGGTGCTTCTACTGTAACCACGTGCAAGGGGTGGTGAAAAAGGCTGCGCTGGGTAGTCTGGGTCCCGCTGGGCTTAAGATTGTCCACGATACTTTCCGTTGGATCGGGAAGAAGCCCACTCCGGAAAAGGAAGTGTGGGACAAAGAGTTCGAACAAGTGTGGTACCGTAACCCCGAACTCGAAAAGTACCTGAAGCGGGTGATGGAAGACTTGAACCCCCTCAAAGTGCTCAACCTTTTCAAACAAATCCTGTCGTCCGACTGTTTGTTGTTGGGGATGGACCCTGAGCGTGGTCGCCCGGAAATGTACATCTGGCGTTTCTTGCCCGTCCCCCCTGTGTGTATCCGTCCCTCGGTGATGATGGATGCCCAATCCAACGAAGATGACTTGACGGTGAAGATCACCGAAATTGTGTGGACGCTGTCGATGATTAAAGCTGGGATCGAAAAGGGTATTGGTATTAACCAATTGCTCGAACAGTGGGATTACTTGCAGTTGGCGGTGGCGATGTACATCAATGCTGACTCCGTTAATCCGGCATCCTTACCCTCTCTGAGTTCGGGTAGTGGTGCGAAGGCTAAGCCTATCCGTGGTTTCTGCCAGCGGTTGAAGGGTAAACAAGGTCGTTTCCGTGGTAACTTGCTGGGTAAGCGTGTTGACTTCTCGGGGCGTACCGTCATTTCTCCTGACCCTAATTTACGCATCGACGAAGTTGCTGTGCCCAATCTTGTGGCTAAAGTGTTGACTTACCCGGAACGGGTGACCCGATACAATAAGCAAAAGCTTCAACGACTTGTGCGCAACGGTCCCGATGTCCACCCTGGTGCAAACTACTTGCTCAAACAAAACGAAGAAGCAAAGCGTAACTTAAGATATGGTGACCGTCAAAAGTTGGCGAAGTTCTTGGCCATTGGTGATGTGGTGGAACGTCATCTCGAAGACGGTGATGTGGTGTTATTTAACCGTCAACCGTCATTGCATCGTCTTTCTATTTTATCGCATTACGCCAAGATTCGGCCCTGGAGAACGTTCAGACTTAATGAATGTGTCTGTACCCCTTATAACGCCGATTTTGATGGTGACGAAATGAACTTGCATGTTCCCCAAACTGAAGAGGCTCGTGCTGAAGCCATTAATTTGATGGGGGTGAAAAATAACTTGTTGACTCCCAAGTCAGGTGAACCGATTATCGCTGCCACTCAGGATTTCATTACTGCATCGTACTTAATTTCCCACAAGGACTCCTTCTACACTCGAGCAGAATTCTGTGAACTTTTGGCGATGATGAGTGACGCCAACCTCAAGTTTGATCTTCCTCCCCCCGCCATCTTCAAGCCTGAACGGATGTGGACTGGTAAGCAAGTGTTCAGCATGTTGATTCGTCCCAACCACCAGCTGCCAGTAGTGATCAACTTGGATGCCAAGTGTAAGACTTGTGAAAAGGCTGATCCTCCCGAAATGTCCCCCAACGACGGGTATGTCATCATCAGAGGCTCGCAAGTGTTACTGGGGGTGATGGACAAGTCGCTTTTGGGTGATGGTAAGAAGCATTCCGTGTTCTACACGATCTTGCGAGACTTTGGTTCCGTTGAAGCCGCCGAGGCCATGAACCGGATGGCCAAGTTATCTGCCAGATACTTGGGTAACCGTGGTTTCTCTATCGGTATCTCTGACGTCACTCCCGGTGACGACTTGAAGCGTCGTAAGGAGTTGATGGTTGAGCGGGCTTATCTCGAGTGTGACCAATTGATTGACAAGTATAATCGTGGTAAATTGGAAACCCAACCTGGTTGTAACGAAGAACAGACTCTTGAAGCGAAGATTGGTGGTCTTTTGTCCAAGGTCAGAGAACAAGTCGGGGAGGTGTGTATTAAGGAGTTGGATGCCCTCAACGCCCCGCTTATTATGGCCACTTGTGGGTCGAAAGGGTCGACGCTTAACGTTTCGCAAATGGTGGCGGTTGTCGGTCAACAGATTATTTCTGGTAACCGTGTTCCTGACGGGTTTCAGGACCGGTCGTTGCCTCATTTCACCAAGAACTCGAAGACGCCGCAGTCGAAGGGTTTCGTGCGCAACTCGTTCTTCCTGGGGCTTACTCCCCCCGAGTTCTTGTTCCACGCCATTTCCGGTCGTGAAGGGTTGGTCGATACTGCCGTCAAGACTGCCGAAACCGGTTACATGTCTCGTCGTTTGATGAAATCGTTGGAAGATTTGAGTGCTCAGTACGACAACACCGTGCGGAACTCGCTGAACGGTATTGTCCAATTCCGTTACGGTGGTGATGGCTTGGACCCCTTCGATATGGAAGGTGACGCCGTCCCCGTCAACTTTGAACGTCAATGGAACCATCTGTGCAACGTTACCATGGATCTTGAAGCATCAGGGTTGTTGCCTGTTGAAGTGATTAAGAAGACCAAGAAACTACTCCCAGTGCAGGAAGGCTCTCCCGATGCTAAGTTTAAGCAGCTGGTGATTGAATTCGTCACCAAGAAGGCCGACCGGTTGGCTAAGTTACGCGATCGTTACCTGCTTAGCGATAACATGCGTGATGGCGATCTGCCCGAACAAATTGCCGTTGACCAAGTGCTCAAGATCACTGAACGCTGTTTGACTCACTTTATCGACACTTGTCGTACCAAGTACACTCGAGCGCTTGTGGAACCGGGTACTGCCGTTGGTGCCATTGGTGCTCAATCCATTGGTGAACCCGGTACGCAAATGACGTTGAAGACTTTCCACTTTGCCGGTGTGGCGTCGATGAACGTCACTTTGGGGGTGCCTCGTATTAAGGAAATTATTAACGCGTCGAAGGTGATCTCTACCCCGATTATCAAGTCAGTGTTGGTGAATCCTGATGACGAAATTGCTGCTCGGGTGGTTAAGGGGCGTATTGAGAAGACATTATTGCTGGACGTGGCGTTCAGTATTTCTGATGTCTACAAAAACAACATGCTGTACTTGCTGATCCACGTCGATATGGATACCATCGAGAAATTGCAATTGGAATTGACGATGGACCAAATTGCGTCAGCGGTGGTGAAGGCCCCCAAGCTTAAGATCAGTCCCGGTGACGTGTCGGTGCTGAAGAACACCATCAACGTTTTGGTCACTCTCCGAGAAACCAAGGCTGAACAGATTAAGGGCCTTACCCAGCCTACTGCTCTTTTCTTCCGCATGCAACAACTCAAGCGGGCCCTCCCCAACATTGTCATTAAGGGGTTGCCTACCGTGTTCAGAGCTGTCATCAACATTCGTGATGATCTGAAGAAGGAATTATTGGTCGAAGGTTACGGGCTCAAGGAAGTGATGCTGACTGACGGTATCGTTGGCACCAAGACGCTGACTAACCACGTGCTTGAGTGTATGCAAGTGTTGGGGATTGAGGCTGCTCGTTCTTCGATCATTCACGAAATTGACTACACCATGAGTAGTCACGGGATGGCGGTGGACCCTCGTCACATTCAGTTGTTAGGGGATGTGATGACCTACAAGGGTGAAGTGTTGGGTATCACCCGTTTCGGGTTGCTGAAGATGCGTGATTCGGTGTTGCAATTGGCGTCGTTCGAAAAGACGACCGATCACTTGTTTGATGCTGCATTCTACCTCAAGTCGGACAAGATCGAAGGGGTGTCCGAGTGTATTATCTTGGGGCAAACTATGGGTATCGGTACCGGTAGTTTCAAGTTGGTGAAGACTAGTAACTTTGACTCGGCCAAGGCGTTGCGTCGTAACGAGACTTGGTTCGAAAATTTGGCGACTCCGGTGGCGGCGTCGGCATGAAGATATGATAAATAACGATAATAATATATTGATAGTGAAAAGTTATGGCATTATTCTGTCGATGCGATGGGGGTCATTAGTAAGACGTCACAAAAAGTACTCGATGTGTTTTTTGGCATAGAAGTCTCCGTAGCCGCCGTCTTCGTCGTCGGTGCCGTTCACCAGCTTGCCATTGACGGTATCCTCGTCATTCTCTGGCGACGCTTCGAAAATGTTGAAGTATTGGCCAGGAAGCGCCTCCACGTAGTGGTCACTTAAGACTTGAGGAGGGGCCGATTCTTTCAGTTCGTAATTGCTATGATGAATCTCAAGCACACTTGCTTTATTGCCACATCTGTAGCAGTAGTTAGGTGCCAGCCACACCGTCACGCACTTCCCTTTCCAGTACAGAGTATAACCTTCGTTGCAAAGTTGGTGGGCGCGAATAAGCTGGACCAAATCGTTTTCCCGACAGAATTTATTGATGACATCCAAGCCAAAGAGGTAGCCCGCACCCCGAGGCAGCAACTTGAAATCCATGATCTCGGTGTCGGGGTCCAGCCACACCAAATCAGCCATGACGCCGTCATGGGGAATCTCTTTAAACCGATCGATGGCTCGGATTTGATCTAGTTGTTGACAACTGGGCAGAAGACCCCCGTGGACGGCAAAAAGACGACCATCGATCGTCGCCGCTAACGGGAGATAGTCAAATAAGTCAGTGATGTAAGCCCACACGTCAGCACACCCTCCGTACTTATTGAGCACTTCAGTGTAAAATCCGTAGTTGGTAGTGATGGTCCTCAGTTCGTGGTTGCCTCTAATGAGAAATACTCGGTCAGGGTAGCGTAATTTAAGCGCAATCAATAACAGAATCGTTTCCACCGAGTAGTAACCACGATCGACGTAGTCTCCGAGAAACAAGTAATTGGTATTCGGAGGCAGCCCCAGAATCCGGAATATTTCCAAGAGATCGTGGTACTGGCCATGGATATCTCCCACAACCGCGATGGGAGTCTGTAACGACATGATGTTGGGGACGCCGAGGAGCTCGGTTTTAAGCGTGTGGCATAGCTGCTGAATGGTCTCAGGTGGTAATAGCTTGGGGGGATTGTTCCCCAATAGCTGCTCCAAGCAGTGGTCGAGCTGGGAGATCGGTATTCGATGAGGTATCGTCATCGTCACCGTCTATTTGTGTGGGGGGCGCGTACGCACCATGTTTACCACCGCTTCCCCGTGGCTGCAACGCAGTGACAAAATGCTCCCCACCGCTGGGAAATGACTGAATAGAGTCTACGAGATGTGAGATAGAGATACTTTAAATGAGATGTGGCAAACTCGTTCACCATCAGTCAATGGAAGAAAATATAGCTTAACATGCGATTTGAAAGATCTACCCAGATACCATCTATTCACTCGTGTCCTACTTAGATCTTTGACCGCCAGTACTTCTGAGCCTCGGCCGCGGGACGCCCGTTCTTGATGTCTTCGGCAACCTTGGTATCGGCCTCGACGCGTTTCGGGATGTATTCGAGGATCAGGTCCAACTGGTCGTTGTCTTCAACGCGGACCATACCGCCTTGATCGGCCATCAAATAATCGCCAGGGTTGATGGTAACAATTCTTTCCTTTTCGTTTGGATCAGGAGACACGGTTCTGATTTGAAGAGGAACGTTAATCCCTACCACTTTCACCACGGGGCCAGGAGCAGTGGTGCCCACCGAGTAAGACCACACCGGGTAGCCCAATGCCTGGTGTTCGGCGACGTCTCTGACCCGGCCAAAGATTGCCAGCCCCAGCGCCTTGCGGTACTGCGCTCTGGTGCTCATAAGACCTCCGTAGAGGGCGTTGTTCACGGTGACGAAGGGAGCTTCAAGTAACTGGCATTCAAGAGGAAGAGCCAACACCACAAACGCATCTTCAGGTACTTCATCAATGTACAGTTGAGGCACGGCGGGACGAGGGTCCAGCTTGGGGGCGTACAATACCGTGTACGCCTTACCAATGGTACTCACTCCCCGAGGGTTTACCGAGCGATTGAACAAGTTAGGCACGAATCCCCCGTCCTTGCTACCATGGTGTACAAGTGAATCACTCAAGTCACAGGGCAGGTATTTTTCGAGAAATTTAATCACCTCTTTTACCGTTCTTTTGGTGGACATGGTTGTGGAGTTCGGTAGGAGCCGGGATCGGCTTTTTCCCCTTGAAACCCGGGGAAGGTGCGGTGTGCACATAAACCGAGCAACCCCCTACCCTGTACCCTTAGCCACCCAACGAACTGATCTATCATAGAAAACGTCGATTAATTCTTATGTACAAGGGGTGTCGGACTTACTCGACACTGATGCGCAGCTTCAACTTCTTCAATCTCTCCTTATCGAAGCGGTCGTTGTCTTCGGCCTCGATTCTTCCCAGCCCCGTGGCCCGGTGGGTGAGTTCACCCTTTTTGGGTTCTTCCTTCATCACCACCACCGTTTTGGCCATACTGAACCGCAGGAGGTTGTCCACCATCTGCGGCTCAAGCCCATAGTCGTCTGCTACTTTTGCGGGAGCAAAGCCATCCCGAAGGTCGCTGACAATCGCCGAAAGCGTTTGCGGGTTCACCAACAGTTTTGCCACGTCATGATTGTGCTTTTGTATCTCCCCCTTATCCCATAATTGTTTGCGATTGTTGAGCTGGCGCAAGGATAGCGCATCGGCATTAATTTGGGGTACCAGGATCAGGTTCACATGTCGCCCAAGCTTGGTCACGGAGTCGATAAAGTCAGTGTCGTATGTAGATGTGCCTTCAATCTGAGGGTCCAAGCCGTCCTTGCCGGGAGGCGTCGCTGCAGTGTTTGGCGGGGCATTCCCTTGTTTGTTCTGGAGTTTTTGGGTAAGCTTAGCCGCATCGAACTGCGGCGGTTTCTGGAGTTCAAGCGGGAGCTTGGGGGCCTGCTTCGTCACTGGCTCGTAGGCTTTGGATATGGTTTTGCCTAACTGCCGTTGGGTCAGAGCTTTGTTCCCCATCAATGACTGATCTCTTATATGGTTGCCTGCGGTGGTGCGAACGAAAAAGGGTGAGAGGGACTGAATGGCAGTGTACAAGGATTTGGCACAAGATTTGCACCAGAAACGTGATATACGTCTAATCATAAACCTTTTTTTGCTATCTATTATACAATGGTCGTTACTTTTGCTTCTTCAGCTTCTTCTTCTTTTTCTTGTCCTTATCTTTGTCGCCCAGCTCCAGCTTGTCCTTTTTCAGCTTCTTAGTGGATTGGGAGTCTTCAGTGGTGTCAGCACTTCTCTTCTTAGATGATTCCAGCTGAGCGGGTGCCTTGGCTTCTTCGAAATCGTTGGCGTCGTAGCCAGTGGGGAAATGTCTCATGCGGAGGCCTTCAACTTCTTCGACGTCCTTTCTGGGGACTCTGGCGGCGTCAAAATCAATCTTGGGGATACTTACGGTCTCTCTAATGTTGTAGAACCGGTTGATCTTAGCCGAAGTCGACACTAACCCACCTGTTTTACCGCCGGCCAATACGGTGTATTTGGAAGGGGCGTTCTCAGTGGTGAGCAATTCTTCGTTGACAGTGTAGGTAACATCATTTTGAGTGAATGGAGTGGGACCCTTTTTAAGCGAAGTGGCTGTGAACGATACAGGCAACTTTTTAAGTTCGTTCATGTCAAACCCTTTCGGCGCCTTGATGAGCCATATTTCCTTATCCTTAGCGGCTTTGGCAAAGTCCTCACCGAACTGTTGGGGCTTGAAACCCTTCGGAGGCTCAAACTCATCGTTTTCGGAGTCGGAATCCGACACGTATTCCTTGCTCTTAATGACCATGATGGGATCCTCACCCTCTCATCTCATCGCTGTCGCACCCTAGATGCTACCGTCGCTCTCACGTGTGCAAAACCACGTGATGCGAGTTCGCTCGAGTTCGCTCTGACGTGGTCGACTCGATCACAAAAACCGTACCGCGAATAAACCACCGACAATTCCAGAACATAAGCCCCCTAACCGTCGCCTTTCACCGCGTCCTTACTAATGAGGGAACACCAGCCTCCAATGCTGCCACTTGGAGGTGGCATTTCTGTGGCTTTTGCCAAAAGGTCAACAACACAACAATGAAACACGCTGGGTGTCGCGATGGTGTGTCGCTTTGTGTTGAGCATTAGTTCCCATGGAACAAAGTAATCCACTAATAGTGATGTTTGCAGTTTTGTGCCGTCCGGTGATTGATTTAGGCCCGAACGCCGAAAAAGCCTTCTTCGCGTATTTTGTGAATTCCGAATCCGGTATCGGAGCCTCTTTCGAGGCGAGAATAATGCTTGATGGCTAGTGATGAGCATCACCGGGTACTGATAAGAAAAAAATTCCACCGTGATTGTGATGCGTCACTAAACGTAAATGAATGTTGTTTAGTTCAGATTAGTTATCTACAAGATCGTTAGGGATCGATCGCGGGCAAAACAAGAGATAAGTTGCGGGGATGTACATTTGACCTATCCCGCAGCATGCCTGTGCTCATATCAGCCCATATACCACGCAGGTGGGTCGGCAATAGCAAGCACTGGCCGCAGATATTGGCCATGCACACATCGCCGACGTGGAAACGCCCTAGGGAACGCCTCCCCCGAGCCCCTTCTCCCGAACCAAATGGATGGCAAAGGGAGATCTCATCACTGTTGGTCATTTCGTATCCTCAAGGCTCAGAAATTCTGTGCTGGTAGTAAAAAAAAAAAAAAGCCGGGCTCCTCTTGCCATGCATCTGTCGCGTAAACACCAGACCCTCCGGTTTGTTTACGGGGCGTGGGTGGTATTGTTCTGTACCCCAACAAATGCCTGTGAAGATGCATCCATACGGAACGACAATGGCAGAAATTTCGCACAAAGTTGATGGGGAACAATAGCTATATGCACAAGGCTATTGTTATGAGTACGAGACGTCTGCGGTTCACGCGTTTAGTGCTATGCATGCAGTAGCTAAATGCACCTAGAACACGTTGGGATTTAACCCCACCTCGCTATATAAACTCGAAACCATCTCCTCCGGCCAACCAGTCTCTCGCTTTTACCCCTTTCCAATGAAGTTATCTGTACTCGCCGTGGCGGCGGTGGCTTCGGCCAAAACCACCGTCACCATTTACAAGTGCTGCACCAAAGCCCCTGTCAAAACTGACGTTTTCGCTGACTGCTACACCGTGACCTACAAGGACAAAGACAACAAGCCTCATGTCACCACGGTGTACCCTCCCCTGCCCACTTCGACGTCGGGTAAGCCGAGAAAGAAGGCTAAGGTTCACTGTCACTTGGATGGCGTGTGCAAGACCACCATTATCCCTCCTCCTGACTGCACCACCACCACCGTTATCACCTGCCCCAAGAGCACTGGTGACTGTCACACCTCGGTGCACACCAACCCTACGCCTACTGGTTCTGGATCTGGTAATGGTTCTGCTTCCGGTAACGGCTCCGGTAGCGGCTCCGGTAGCGGCAGCGCCTCCAACACTGGTGGTTCTGGCAACGGCACTGGTAATGGTACTGGTAACGGTGGTTTAGCTTCTCAAACTGGTAGCTCGGGTACCGGCGTCGTTGCTCCTACTGACTCTGCCTCCACCGACGGCACCGGAGTGGTTGCTCCCACCGACTCCGAAGACAATGCTTCGGGTTCCGCTACTGACACTGGCCTTGGTCCCACTACCGTTAGTGGCAGTGTGAGTGGTGACGGCATCAGCACCTCTGACACCGGTGTTGTTGGCCCCGAAAGTGATTCTACTTCCAACACTGGTGCTGTTGCTCCTGAAAGCGACAGTACTGATTCTGGTAATGCTACCCCGACGAGCGATGTCAGCTCGACTATTGCTCCGTCGCCCACTTCTGAACCCACTTCGTCTGCCACTCCTTCGTCGTCGTCCACTTCGGAGACCGTGCCTCCCGTGTCGTCGTCGCTGACCCCTCCCCCGTCGTCAGCTTCGTCGCTGCTGGCTTGCCCTACCGCTAACTTGGACGCCGAAATGTCGAACTTGACCGGTGACACCAAGACCAAGGCGGAAAGCATCTTGGACTTCCACAACCAGAAGCGTGCTCTTCACGGCGTGTGCCCTCTTGCCTGGTCGGACACTCTCTATCAATTCGCTAAGCAATTGGCCGACGCCAAGCTGTGCTCGGACTTCTCGTTGACTCACACCCCTAACAACGCTTATGGGGAAAACCTTTCTATGGGTTGGGGTAACGACTTCTTAAAGGGTCCCAACGTGTGGTACGAAGAAGGTGACAACTTGGACTGGTCCAACCCCAGCGCCATCCCTTACTCCCACTTCTCGCAAATGATCTGGAAGTCGTCGACCAAGTTGGGTTGCGCCTGGAAGGATTGTAACGCCCAAGGTAACGGTTACTACCTCGTGTGTGAATACGACCCCAAGGGTAATACCAATGCCAATGGTGGTAAGGTGGCCAACATCTTGCCTCCTGTTTAGTTAGGCTTGAACGTCGGAAATATTGCTATGTATTTGTTTGTAAAATTAATCGAAAGTTTTGTACTATAATTTGTCAAAGTTCTAAGTTCACCTTCCTTGTGTGTAATGATGATAATACAAAACAACATCATTTCGAGATGAAAATAGCTGCCCAACTCTGCAATCCCAGTATTTCAGCATTTATGTTCTATTTTTGACGATTCTTCTGGCCTTTTGGTCTATAATCGATTCCTCTGCATCTTTGAGGTTATGAATTTCTGTTTGTAAGTCATGACCTGTTTTGTGAGGCTGAGTTTCGGTTGAAATGATCCGTGACGATAACGCAGTGTTCTTAGTTCACCTTTGTTTGCTACTATCTACTTCGAGCGTTTCAGCCTCTAGCAATTCTCGTATTGTCGCTGCGCCACTGTCACTTTATGCAAGGGTCATATTCAAAAGGGACCAAACTCAGAAGTTGGGAATTGCAAAATGTTTTTACCACCCCGTATGCTCTTGACATCAATATGAATTGTTGGTGTTTCGTTAGCCATCCTTGGAAGATCTTCTCTGGGAACACAAAACCGATCATGCTTATGCTTGTTTCTAGATCATTTGGAGCGCAAAGACAATACGTCGTTGTGAGCCACGACTGTGGCATAATGTTAATGATCAAAAAGTCGTATTCATCCAAATATAGCAGCCAACACTTGCCATCTTATCCGGCTCAGCCGTGCTAGAAGGCGGTCTAGAACTGTATCGAACTCGTATTTGCGATGGATCCATCAAGATGTGAGAAGGTCATTCCTCATCTCCTTAGATGATGAGACTCACTGTTCTGGACAACCCAATCAATGGTAAAGATTTTTCAAAAATGGCCTACGCACCTCCAATTCATTATGAGCATCGACAGATTGTGATGGTCGTTACAATGGAAGTTATGCTCGAACATGTATCCAGTAAACACAAGTATATATCCATAAATCTAATAAAGCAAAACAGAAATGAACCGAATGGCCAGCACACCCCGGAAGTGTAGCTGACCCGTTCATGGCTCCCTCGCCAACCACAAATTGCCGAGTTCACCGGAGAATTGAAAAGGTATCGTCATAATTTCGTTACAAGCGGTTCCACTTGTTCTGGATCCATCTCTTGACCTTTTGCACGTTAGTATCCGAAGAGTAGTTGATGGTAGCGTCAATTTGAGAGTGCAAAACAACTTCAATCCCCTTAGTGTCGTCGGGGCATGACGAGTCGCCAGTGTAGATGGAGTACTCAAAGTCTCTCCACTTTTCTTCATCCCACTTTTGGCCGTCATTGAGGTCAGGGCACACTCTGAACTTGTTGTTCTTGGCTTGAACCAACTGCGACTTAGAGAGAGCAAAGTTTTGGGTAGACTTGTCGTTACCTGAAGCAGCCTTCAATTGACCTTCACTGTCAACCTGGAGGTTGGTTTGCGAAGGAGCCTTACCCAGAGTGCCGGGAACATTGAGAACATAACCGGTCAGAGCCTTGATACGGCCGACAAAGGCATCATCGTCGGTCAAAAGCTTCAATTGGTCACCGTCAAACTTAACCAATTCACCTTTCAAAGGAGTGTCTTCCTCCGTGCCTTCAGCAATGAGCGAGAACATGGGCGAAGTTTGTTGGTAGACTCTCTTGTAGAGAGGCACCGCTTGAGCAGCAGCAAGCAAGGAGGCGAGGTAGATGATTTGCATTGTTGGATCGGTTTCTCTGTTATTGAGATGATCTGCTGGGCATCATGGTCGTTTATATAGAATGGCGAGTTCTCACCCCCTTCGTATGCAGGGCGAAGTCACTATGCATGGTGGATCCAGCATTCGTTTTACCCCATTGGGGAGTACAATCGTGCAATTGGTGCTATATAAACACTACAATAAACAAAGTGATTCAAATACCACATGATGTACTTTCTTCTGAGCAGATTGACTCCAGGATTGTGTTCGTTATTACGAAGGTAAGCCCTCCCATCGTCGGACAATTCACTTGTTGCCAACCTCACCTTGATAGTTTCCGAAAATAATTTTGCGCGCTGCTGCGGCCGAACTGTCAAGCCACATGGTGACCAGCCACCATTGTCACGAAACGAAATGTAAATATAGAACTGGTAACCAAACATCCGTGATGTGGTCATAGTACTCCATACGTACTCGTCTATCAATGCAATCAATATAGCTACTTAGGTACAAAGCATTGTCAAATCTAAAGTCGCATAAAAAGCCAAGAGAAATTCCTTAGTGTCTGGACGTTCGGAGTCCGACCCCTGAATTAACATGAAAAGATAAAATGACAAAGGCTATACCAAAGTCGCTTCCTCGATGGAGATTACGTCTAAGCCTTGTCCTTGCAAAGCCTTGTCATTGCAAAGCCTTGTTCAGAAGCCACACAAGCCCACTTCTATTTTTGTCACTTCGTATATCATGATTGTCATGAAACTAGGCTCACAACATTTTGTATGATGATCATACAATTCAGTTTGCAAAATCAGGGGTCGAAGTTAGTTAAGCCACGTGCACGCAAAGCATGAGGCTGAACCTGCGCCCACCTTAACATTTCCAAATTAGGTGAACCAGGCTTATATTGACGCAAGCCAGCAATAACGTACATGACGTGTGGCACCAGACGCGTAGACGTGTAGCAAAGTGGTAGCTGTCGAAGTTGTAAAGAAAAAGTTGTTGATGAACAATTCGAATATGGAGACGATCTTTTGTCTCGTCACTAATGTATATTGCATGCAAAAAGCAAGTTAAATGCAGACAGGATCTTGCAAAAACAATGGACGAGTTGGGAATCGAACCCAAGACCTTTCGCATGCTAAGCGAACGCTCTACCAACTGAGCTACACGCCCGATTTTCAAAAAAGTAATTTTGTTAAAAATATTAGATAACTGCGGTTTGTTCAATATGTGATTTAGGGGCCCGGTATTAGTTTTTTCTATTACTTGTATATGGAAAGTGGTTTGTCAGAGCTCTGAAATAGATAGAAGTTAGAAAATGTTAAGAAAAGCGTTTTATCCTAAAGAAATCATTACGTACTCATCCTTCAACAAACGATAACCATAAATGCTTCTATAAATTCTCTCATATCTATGTAGCGGTTTCAATGATTTTAACGTCCTTCACTCTGTCACGGTAGTCAGCGACGTAAACTTCTCTCAGTCCCACTATATCCAAATCACGGACATATTTGGTTTGAGGATCCTTCAATTGGGCTTTCGTCAAGCTTCGTTGTAGAACTTCTGTCAACTTGATCACAGTATCGCCCAAAATCTCGGGGGTAAGCTGGTAATCAGTGTAGTAGTAGTTATGGGCCAAGATAGCACAGAATAAATCCCCCAGTCCTGAGAAATGACAAGGAACCTCCTCGATGGGAACGGCAAACATCTCAGATGATGAGGCTCCAATCAGCCACATTTTGCCTTCAAGAATAACCAGAGAAATCACCAAATGCTTGACCTTATACTGCTCAAAAAACTTGATCACTGCTTGCCGCAACTGTGACCACAGATCGAATGATTCTTCCACTAACATTTCAAACTCGAAATGGTTTGGTGTGACAAGACTCACTCTACCCAGTCGTAATATGTCCTGATACATGGGGATCAATTTTGAGTCAACATATAGCTTTCCGTTATCACCCAACACTGGATCCATCAACCAGGGAACATCAAGTGGTTTCAACTTGTCAATGAGCACCTGAAGAGTTTCCGCAGTGGGAGCATATCCTGTAACAAGTAAATGATAGCTGTTAACATTGAGGATGTCTTCAAGCCCTTCGATGATATCGGCCACTGCCGAGGCGGGGGTCTTCGAGCCTTCAAACGAACCATATCCTGGGTGGTTTGAGAAGTGTGTTGTATTGACGGCATCAGCATCCCAACCACAGTATTGAAGGGGAAAGACTATAGCCCGGTTGCCAACATATCCATGGACCACATGGCTCAGGATCGAGAGTAGTTGAGGCATCCACTGCAAGCGTCGATGGAAAGGCTAAAAAAGCGGGGTGCGGCACGGACAATACCGGTGGCGGGTGAAGCGGTTGCATATAACCTCTACTATAAACTAAGATCTAGAGACGAGCTCTTTTTGACTTAATAAGTTCCTAGATGAGATTTGAATCATATTGTTTTATAGCGTGGATCCGATGAGATGGAATTAGACGATGATGACTCATCGATTTTTGATAATGGCTACTACAACACAAGTTAACGATTTAAACTCCAACAGTATAAGGTAACTTTCAAACATCTCATTCTCTTTTAAAGAGTTAGTTTTCAGCGACATCAATTTTGTGGCTTACACACACACTATCTGAAATCAGCCTTGTTAAGCACTTTTTCAGTCACGCCGAACGTTAGCTGCTACGCGCTCACCAACTTTAGCTCACAATTTAGCTTTCAAGGCTACTATTGCTACCCACCGGTGGCTTTGCTTGCTACACTTGCCAAGCCACCAATTGCTATCTATAGCCAACTGCCTCAGCCTACAAACCAATGGCGGTTACAAAATGCACAATGTGGCAGTGTTTGAAGCCTGGGATGCCATTTATAAGGTGTAATTGCACTAAGAGCTCAAAATAACTTAACTAAGTTCAATTTCTATGATCCCAAATCGTAGCTCTTCTCTAGTTAGTGGAATATTGTAGCCTTTCTCTACTGGCGCCGGTCGCGTCCTGCGTACAACAGGCACCACCCTTATACCCACAACGATCCACTGACGTGTTCATCGAGCAAGCGATGTCTCTCAAGCAAAGCGTCACCCTTGACGTGGGCTACCCCGTGTATGGTGCCAAGTACATCAACAACCTGACACTTGTTGTCACCGGTGGTGGCGGCAATGGCAACCACGGCATCCCTAACAAGATCACGGTGATCAAGGTGCTGTTCCTGGTGAAGGATCCCCAGCGGAGATTGCAAAGATTCCGGGAAATCACCTTACCTCCCGATGAAGATTGCCCTCAATGTATCGACGTTGCCATTGACGTCGATGGCGACGACCAGGGCCATGCTGTCGTCCTTGGGTGCAACCAACTGGCGCAACTCATCTCCCTGATGAACATCAACAACAACTTACGAAAGTATCTGTTTACGAGTGACGAGCACTTACGGTTTGTTGACGCAGCTCAGTTGGAAGAGAACGCCGGCGACGTTGGCGTTTACCCTAAGATCGTGAGAATTCTGCCACGAGCCACCGTGGGGGCGCTCATGACCCTGGCCATCCCGTCAAACATTATCTTATTTAATCCTGATTCATTAGAGGTGATTGGTAAAATCACCAGTGGTCAAGAGATCCGTGATTTCGCTCTTTCAAGCGACGATGACGGTAAGTCGCTTGCCTACGTCACCTCGAAGCAATTGGTGATTTGCCAAACATTGAGTGGTCAAACTTTATCAACCTTCGATCTCGGAAACTTACAGCTCCGTAAGGTGCGTTTCACTGACGCTGGTCATGTCGTTGTGGGGGCTCTGGCGCCCAAGAAGGGGGCTGTTCTCGCTATTGTTAACACTAAGCTGGGTAAGATCGAGAAGCAGAAGGTGGTGCTGTCGAAATTCAATAACATTACTGCTATTGACGTTCATCCGCTGGCGAATTTGATTGGCGTCGCTGGGAACGACCTTCTGGTGACCATCGTCAGATTGCTGGATCTTGCTGTTCTTAAAAGCTTCCCCAAGCATCATCCATTTGCGATCACTCTGGTGGCGTTCAACCCACGCGGTACTCAATTGGCGTCGGTGCTGGCAGCGAACAAGGTCCATGTATTTAAGATCCCCCCCACCTACGCTCAGCGCACAGGGTCCGCAATAGGGACTCTCTTCAACTACTTGGTTATGATCTTGCTCATTGCGGGGTCTGCCATTGTTGTGCAAAAGGCTCACGAGACTGGACAATTGCAGGTCATTCAGTCTGAGGCGAAACGATATGCTGAGACTTACGGGCGTGAGTATCGTGCATTGGCTAAGGCGTATGGGTCTGAAGCTTTGGTTCAAGCCAGAAACTTTGGTGAAAAGGCTGTGAGCAGAGCTTACGAAGAGTACGATAAACGATGGGGCGCTGCGGCCAAGGCGCTGATGGAGTCCATCAAAGCTTTGACTCTGGAGTCAGATATCATGAGTGAAACCTCCATCGCCGGTACCGAAGAAGCTACGTGGGAGACACTGACTATTGAAACTTTTGAAACGGTTCAACCTGAAGTGGTCGAGAAATTGGAAACATCAATCGTCCCTGAACCTGTGGCTAGCGAGGAGATTAAGATTGAAGAAGCTAAGGTTGAGGAAGCCAAGGTTGAAAAACCCGTGTCGGTGGAACCGGTTTCAAGTGAGGAGGAAGTCAAGGTGGCTGACCCTATTACCGCAGAACCTGTTGTTGAATCGGTGGCTGCCGAAGTCCTGTCAGTGGCTGAACTGGTAGCTGAACAAGCTGAATCTGTGGTTGAACCCGTGATTGAACCAGTGGTGTCTCAAGTTGCTGCTTCGAGTGAGCTGATTGTGTCTGAAATTGTCGACTCAGCCACATCTGTTTACGATAATGCTCAATCTGTGGTTTCCGATGTCACTGAGAAAGTGGTATCACAGGTTACCGATGCCGCCTCGACCGTCCAAAGCGCTGCGGAGTCAGTGGTTGAAAATGTTTCAGAAGTCGCGGGGTCGGTTGCTGAAAACGCTCAGGAGGCTGTTGGACAGGGGGCTGAATACGTTCAAGAAAAGGTTCAGAACATTGAAGAGCAGGCTGTCTCAGTGGCTTCAGATGTGAGCTCTGAAGCTACATTGGTTGGCTCAGTTATCAGTGAAGGTGTTGAATCTGTGGTGACTGGTGCTGGTGACGTTGTTGATCTGGCCAGTCTGGTTGCTTCGTCCATTGTCTCTGAAGGCGAAGCTTACGTTGAGCAAGCCACTTCGATCATTGCTGAAAAGGTTGAAGATGTGGCCGACGGTATTAGTCAAATAGTTGGCGATGCCAAGTCCGCAGCCGAACTGGTCGTGGACAACATTGGCGAGAACGCTGATGCGGCGGCGTCTTATGTCGTTGAAGGGGCGGCACTGGCTAAATCTGAAATTGTGGCTGGCGCCGAAAATATCGTGAATGACGTTTCGCTGGTCGTTGAAGAGGTCAAAGAGACTGTCGAGCTGGTAACTTCAGAAGTGTTGGAAACCGTTGAACCTGTGGTGGCTGAAGGGGTCGAATATGCTGAAAGTGTGATTGACCCTGCCCAAACTGAAGCCAAACAGGTAGTTGAAAATGCTCAAGAGTCCGTGGTGCTGGCTGGTTCTGAAGCGTCCGAATCTGCTGTTCTGAAAGCAACCGATATTTCTGAGTCCGTATCGCTGGCGGCATCTGCATTCACCAATGAGGTTCCTCCTGTTGAAGCTGTGGTCGAGAAAGTCGAGCAAAAGCTCGAACAGCAAGATACACCTGCGGCTGCCGAGTCCGTTCAACCCTCTACGCATGAAGCTCAACCGGTGCCGGAAGCCATCCCGGAGTCCTCAGTAGAACAACAGGCTGCTCACCAAGCTTCAGGGGAGCAGGTTGAATCTGAACCTTCGGAAACTATTTTTGTGGAGGAGCTTATTGAGGAGTTGGTGGAAACCATACAAGTTGGAGGCCAAGAGCCGGAAGTTGTTACGAAGAGGGTGACCCAGGCCGTGACTCACACGTTAGCGGCTGACAAGGAAATCAACGACGAGTTGTAGTATATATAGTCATAATAACTGGGTATTTAGACTGACCTTAATTACAAGATTTTAGACCAATGGCGAACATGTTAACGCTGCTACGACTAAATTGTTAAATCAATAAAATGTATAAAGTTACATAAGAGATATTAGTCATACCACTTCTCTTTTTGCATTATTAGAAACTGGGTTTTTGTTTCATCGACCTGACTCGCCCCCTCCTGTCATCGCCATCGAACGCGACGCGCGTACCATTAACCTGCCCATGTCTCTATTCGCCGCCGGGTTGGACCTGGTGACTGATCCCAGTGACTTCAACCTATCGCGGCTTCCTCAGCTATCCCAGTTCGATGCCCTTGCCCGATGCTACATTTGTAAGGAGCTCTTTCGAGGTCCTGTGGTCACCAGCTGTAATCATACCTTCTGTTCCCAGTGCATCCGCCAGCACCTCATGGCTGAAAGCAAATGTCCATTATGCAAACTGGAGGTGTACGAGTCTCAGTTAAGACGTGATATTGTGTTTGACGAGTTGATCGACATGTATCGGCTGCTCAGACCGCGTGTACTAGAGTTGCTCAGTGGAGACGAGGAAATTACGGAAACTAAAATAGCGACAAACCACGAAGACCAACGTCTACTGGATGATTCGATTGAAGTGGTGGGTGAGCTAAAGAAACGACATGTTGATTCAAGTGATGACGTCGAAGTGATCAGTGAAACTCTGCAGTGTCCAGTATGTCACCGATCAATGCCAGCAGATTTCATCTCACTGAAGCATATAGACATGTGTCTTCGGGGACTTGGAGACCAGGCTCTCCCCAAACCTTCAGCGAAGCGAGCAAAGACTAGTCGAGGTTCGATTCTGACATTCTTCCAACAGAGTCGTACGCCACCGCCAACGAGGGCAACCGATTCTTCCCGCGAAGCTACCAACTCCCCTGGGAGTGACGATCGTGCCGAACGGTTTATTCTTCAGGCGGCACAGCATAATGTGAACGACTCGAAACGACTTCATAAACTCGATTTCAGCTCCACCAGCACCCCCCGTTTAAAAGAGCGCCTAGCTCAGTTGAAACTCCCTACGCTGGGAACTCGAAACCAATTGGAACTTCGCTACAACCAATATCATGTGTTGTATAATGCCAACCTCGATGCGATTCATCCCCAAGATGATAGAGTGTTACGGCATCAGCTCCGCCAATGGGAACAGTCGCATCTGGCTTTTCTGACATCTAACACTACGCTATTTGATTCGCATAATCTGCTGCTAAGCCATCGAAACATCACGGATAAGAACTTCCTGACAACCGAGTGGATGCGTGCCTATAATGATGAGTTCCGTGAGCTAGAACAAGCCGCCCGCAAACTGATGAAAAAGCAAACTTCTCTGTCATCTACTGATGGTGAGTCAAATAGTGCATCTGTCACCGTCCCAGAAACCACCGCGGAACCTTAATCCGCGTCATTGTCCGAGTGGTCTTCGCGCGCTACCATGCATGATTGACATATTTCGAGGAGGCGCGATGATACATAGTCGCTGCCCAGGCTATGGCAGGTGATGACTACTACACCACCTATGAAGCTGCCCTTGCTGTGGTAGCCACAGGCATGAAAAAGGCCCGGCTTCCATACAATATCCTTGTGCTCAACTCAATCTTGGGTGGCATGTTCTTTCTGACTGGGGGTATGCTTCAGATAATGATCGAGGGCAATCTACCGGGAATCAATGCCAACAACCCCGGAATCGCTCGTATGTTGAATGGTTTGTTTTACCCCATCGGGCTTTTCTTCGTGGTTCAAATGGGGGTGGATTTGTTCAACTCTAACATCTTGTTTTTCACTGTGGCTGGTTGCCGGAAGGCGGTGACGATTATTGACTTGATAATTGCATGGATTACCAGTTACTGGCTTAACCTCGTGGGAAACATCTTTGTTTGTTATATTTTCGTACACTTTCTGGGTCTGTTCGACGATCCGAGAGTAGTAGAATTCTCACGACAAATCGTGGATCAACGAGCCAATACTCCATTCCATCAAACGTTAATCAGAGGCATTGCAGGTAACTTCTACGTGTGTTTGGGTATATACCTACAATTGCTTGCCCGGCCGGTTCACGTCAAGCTTCTCATGTTGGCGCTCCCCTTGTTCACCTTTGTGCTGTTGGGGTTTGTGCACCTGATCGCCGAAATCACTGTTGGCATCATCGGTCTCATCAATGGTTGTAACACTCTGGTGGGAAAGGTTGCCTATAATCTATTTTTACCAGCCCTGATCGGGAATATGATTGGGGGACTGGTATTTGGTGTGGTGGTGGTTTGGTATCTCCATTTATACTCGGTTGAACGCGATGCTAAACGACTCAAATTACCTAGGCTCGGGGCGAAGGACGTCCAGCCCAATATCTTGATGGACTCGCGGATTGTTCGCGAAGAGATGCCCGATACCGCGGCTGATCCTACTGGGGATGAGCGTGTGGATGCTTTGTATCACCAAGCGGAGAAGCTCTCTAAGAATGAAGACCATCCGCCGGAATTGGCCCGTAAGGCTACGGGGGCTCTGCGGCGAAGCATGGCTCTGTTACGGCGCACGAAACTGCCGCGCAATGTTTTTCCTGTTGCGGGTATGGCACCCGCAGACGAACGTGAATTACGGTTTGCGGGTAATGAAGATGACAATGATGATAACGATAATGACGCTGACTCAGCGGACGCAGACTTGTTTGGCGAAAGGATTAGGCGATATGTGACTGGCATTCGAAATAAACGTAAGCTGATCACTCACCAGGACATCGAGCTGCATTTGAATCAGTCGTTTCAACCCCCTCCCAGCACCGTACGGCTGGATTCTCCAGTTGTGAAACCCGACCGCGACGTGCCGTATGAACCTTCAATTGACTCGTCGCTGTCATGATTTATATCTTGCATAGAGAAACCGTTTATTTAACGGTTGTGTAATATAGCATAATGTCCAGGGAACGCACCCTGCACATAGTAATTAATGACCCTCCTTAAATCCCTAAACACGTAAACACTCCAACAGATCAAGTTCATCAATCATTTCAAGCAAACGTTCAATGCAATGGAAACATTGTGGCAATTTTGTTGTCCAGACTTACTCTGTGGGCGAACTTTGACCCGAGAATGGCTTGCGTCTAATGTGTAACAGCGGGGAAGGAGTGGTCAATGTCGCTCCCAGGGCTCGTAGTTGAAGCGATTATTTCGAGTATAACCAGGGGCAGCCTCTGTTTGGTTCTAGCATCAAGCCCATTCCACCACACATGTCTTTGACGGTTTCAGACAATCCATATGGGGAATTCAACTTGAGTCGAACTGGGTTCGAATCATTTCTCAATGGTGAAATTGAGACTATCTTGGATAACAAAACCAACGAAGGCTTGGAAGATGTCTTATTGAGACATGGGTGCCTCGTGATGGCACGAAAATTGGCATCTTGCAAGCCGTCACCTGCAATTGACCACCACAAAGACTATCGTCTTGAATGCAGCTTACTTGAACAAATCCAATTGCCTTGTTCACAGCCGTTAGTTGATGTCGTCGATAAATTCGGACCTTTTGATGTGTATGGCATGCAGTTATATCCTCGAAGCGTTGGAGCTATCATGAATCACTATTTGTTGATGGCAATCTCTCTGGGTCAAATCAATCAGGATCTGTTACGGACCACTGTTATCAATTGGAGTAACAAAGCATCAAGAAGATTTTTGAAGGAGAGAGTCCATCAGTTGGTTACCCGCTTAGCTGATGATATTACTCTCAAAGCGCCTGTGGCTGATGGGTGGGAGGGACTCTCTGTTCGAGCCCCAATTCTGCTGGTAGGCTCTGTTGCTGCTCAACGCATTGCTAACCTTCAGGAATATGGGTGTACCGTGTCGGCTCACTTAGAGCTGGTAATTGACGCTATGAAGACACTCGACGACTTGTCGCAATATGATGAATTATCGTTTGAGCAGCTTCAATTACTTAATGAATACGTTGGTGATGAGTATACCGTGGTGCTGGTGAACCCGAAGTTAATGGAGGAAGCGTTTCACGCCACTCATGACCGTATTTACAGATACTACTCGGCTGTAGCCCGCCAGTTTCAAAGCTATCTGTCGCTTCCTCGATTTGACACTCAAGGCGACCCTTGGCAATTGTATCTGTTACGAGACGGAAACTTGGTGGGCCCGTTTAAGACTGGTAAGCATCTGGAACGGTTAGCATGGATGTTGGGGTGTGAAGATGCAGACGTTATACTCCCTCTTAACGCTTACGTCAAGCTGTCACAAGGAAAGAGCCGTGAGGATTGTATCCTCGACTTTTACTCATCATATCTTGAGGGTCAATAGTACGTAGTGTCGGTTGAAGGTTGATTCATATTTTTGCAATGATCACAAAATGCCATAAAAAATCTTGATAAATGTTTTGAACTATCTCATCTAAATTGGTTTTTCAAGATTTGAATGATAAGTGTTTTTTTTTTTTTTTAAAAATCTATAATGGTTCTCGGGCCTTCTTTGTGGAGTAAGTAGGCATCTCATCTCATCTCCGCGCGCAGACCGATAAGCTTAACCATGTCGACCGTTGCCCCCAAAGCTTACGTTGACGAGTCGGCGTCATGGAAATCGTTCAAGCTTGATCCCAGACTCACACAGGCGATTGAACGAATGGGTTTTGAACACCCCACCCTCGTCCAGTCGCTGGTCATCCCCCTCGCCATTGATGAGAAGCGCGATGTCATCGCCAAATCAAGCACTGGTTCGGGGAAGACTGCAGCCTATGTTATTCCCATCATAAACCACTTGTTGACTACCCAAGCCAAAGGCATTCAAGCCATCATTTTAGTGCCCACTCGTGAGTTGGCGGTCCAGGTTACGCAATACATCGAGAAGGTGGTGATGTACTGCGGCGCCTCCGGCAAGATCAACACCGTGAATCTCGGGGCCAATCTCAGTGATGCCGTGGTCAGACTGATGCTTGTCGGTAGACTGCCTGAGATCATTGTTGCCACTCCGGGTAAGCTCATCAAAACTCTTGCTGCGAACAAGCTGGAGCTTCCTCAGTTGTCGCAGACCGTGTCACAGTTAGTTATCGATGAAGTTGATCTTATAGTGTCTTATGGCTACATGGATGACTTGCAAACGCTCTCTCAAGAATGGTTACCGATCAAGAAGAACTTACAGACCTACCTAATGAGTGCCACTATTAATGATGATGTTAATGAACTAAAACAAAAGTTTTGCACAAAGCCGGCAATTGTGAAGGTCAACGACAACGTTGGCCAAACGAACTTGGTTCAATACTACGCCAACACCACTGAATTTGACAAGTTTTTGTTGGCCTACGTCATTTACAAGCTCAATCTTATCAAGGGTAAGCTGATCATTTTTGTGAACAATATTGACCGGGGGTACCGTCTCAAGCTTTTCCTCGAGCAATTTGGCATTCGCTGTTGCATTCTTAATTCCGAACTTCCCATCAATTCGCGTCTACACATTGTCGAGGAATTCAACAAGAATGTTTACTCTTTATTAATCGCTACCGACGAGTCTAACGATGTGCAAGAAGATGAGGATGCCGACGAAGAAACCAAGAAGATCAAGAACAAGGGCGAATACGGGGTATCGCGTGGTGTTGATTTCCGTAACGTTGCATGCGTGCTCAACTTTGATTTGCCGACCACCGCCAAGGCCTACGTCCACCGTATAGGGCGTACCGCTCGTGCTGGCAAAGCGGGGATGGCGTTGCTGTTTGTCATTCCTCAACTGGAAGTGGGCAAGCATAAGGTGGCGGGGTTGCCGCTGGCAAAAAAGGACGAAAAGGTCATGCGTAAGATTGTCAAACAACAGGAGAAGAACGGATTTGAGATCAAGCCTTACCAATTCGACATGAAGCAGGTGGATGGTTTCCGCTACCGTCTGGAAGATGCTTTCAGAGCCGTCACCTCTACTGCCATTCGGGAAGCTCGTGTGGCTGAGCTTAAACATGAGTTGATAAATTCGGACAAGCTTAAGCGGTTTTTCGAGGAAAACCCTCAAGACATGGCCTCATTACGACACGATAAGGAGTTGCACCCGTCGCGGGTTCAATCACATCTTAAACGGGTACCCGATTACTTGTTGCCTGAGCAGGCAAGACAAGACCGGGGCAAGAACATCGGCTTTGTTCCTTTCCACAAGCTGACACGGAAACATCGTGTTGGCAAGAAACGTGGGGGGAAGAAGCGCGATGTGTTGAAAATGTAATCGGGGTTCTCGAGTCTCTATTAATAATACATGCAGTCATCGCCGGTCAAGCCAACTTAGATAAGATAACGTTCCATACTAACGTAGCCAAGCAATTTGCCGGGAACATTAGCAGCGGGTCCAAAAACCCAAATGCTAGAATCAGAAATAACGGCCAAAAGCAGTAAGACCATCTTAAGCTTCGGAAAAACGCAACGTGAGTCTGTTTGGTGACCTCTCCGTGTTCCCATAAGGAGTTCAAAATATTAAATAATAACTGGAACATTGGGGCGCCCACAAGTTGGTCGAGAAGCACTCGATACACTGTTGAATCGAACGTGCGAGTGACCAAGTCAATCCACAAGGCTGTGAAGCAACCGTTGATCATCCCCCAAGTGATAAACTTGAGTATCCGGTTGTACAGCAACACATGCTTCACGTATTGGTTGAAAGTTTGCGCCAAGGCGGCAGTGCCAGCACCCAACAAAATAGGCGAAAGCAATGGGTGGACGAGCTTTATCTTGTCGTAATTCGTGTAGATGGCACCCGTGAAACACGCTTCTGCCAATATAATTGCGATCACCTTCCCTCGCGACGCTTTGGCCGACCGTGGCGTGAAGTAGTTGCCTGCCTGAGCCAGAGCTGCCTCTGCCTCCTTTTCGATATCCTTATCGGTCTTCTCCCTGGCCATATGATGAGGATGGGGGGCCTGTTATTGACACGCTACCTAGATATCCACTAGCGCGTGTGCGAGTAGGCACCACCGAAAATACCTTGGTATCGCCACGACAGCGTGGCTGAGAATGTTATTGTTGGGAGTCAAATAAAGACGATGAAATTTAGTAAAGTAATGCCGCAAAGTCATCATAGAGAAGCAAATAAATATGAAAAAGGATATAAATGAGTGAGTTTTAGTTTCGTGGCTTGTTGGAAACAGCAAAATTCGTTGAAGATGATAAGGCAACATGTGTGACTATGTACTACGACAGGTTGAAAAGAGATGGGATTGGAATTTGATGAAGCAACGAACTGAGCAGAAGCAAGAGTAGTCAAGAGAAGCTGGCATCAGTCCAACTATTGTAATGCCCTGAGTCTTGCGTTTGTGACATCAAAATTCCTTCGGTTATCTGCTAAGGATATTGTTATGACCGCTGATTACACGTAAGAATTAAGGGGCAGTTTGGCAATACCGGCTCCACCAGAGTCGCCATCCATTCGACGTCCAACAAGTTCATACGCTGGTATTTCTCTCTTTCGATAACTTGTTTGGAGTGTAGGTCCTGAGTCATAGTGGTGACGCAAACAATGGGTACCCAAAGTCCATTAGTTCCCTCCGATCATAATAGCTTCTTGCTGACACTGCTGGATCGAAATTAAGGCCAGTTGGAAACGACTGAGCTAGTGTATGCATAGGTTGTAGGCATATTCGGGCAATATTGGCCTATTTCCAAAGGTTGGTTCCACTTTAATGAAAACCGGTAATGTAACTATCAAATAAAGGCATTTTTTCAAAAGAGGATTTAATCCGATAGTCGGTCAGTAGAAGCCTACGGGCGTTCCTCCGATTGTGGTGTCTTGATTAATCAGCAGCGGGAGTAAGACTGACATGAATAAAATTTGGCTAATGAAGCGCACGCAGGGCTCGGCTGGTGTGATACAGGGAATAGGGGAAAACTCCGGATAAAATTAGTAGACCACGAGGGCCATTAGCACTTCTGAGAGATGACAATCAATCCGAATACCCATCTCCGGGACGGTTAGTAAAGGTTCTGTTCATGGTTTAGCCCGGGCCGCATAAGCTTTAGGATAACTACCAGTTCCTGCGACCCCACCAGCGGTCTTGGTTTCTATGCAGGTCATACCGCGTTTCGTAAGCTTAGTAAAATTCTGTACGGCGCGGGTGGCTTGCGCCGACAGCAAAAAAACCTGGGATATATAAGTTCGTAGAGAGCGCGTAGATTGACCTAAACAAACACAATTCACAATGGCTCCCAAAGTTGCTATCATCATCTACTCCATGTACCACCACATCGCCACCTTGGCCGAATCGGTCAAGGCTGGTGTTGAATCCGCCGGCGGCCACGCCGACATCTACCAGGTCCCCGAAACCCTTTCGGAAGACGTGTTGAAGATGTTGCACGCCCCCGCCAAGCCCAACTACCCCATTGCCAACTTCGACACCTTGAAGAACTACGACGCTTTCTTGTTCGGTATCCCCACCAGATTCGGTAACTACCCCGCCCAATGGAAGGCGTTCTGGGACGCCACTGGTGGCTTGTGGACCGAAGGTACTTTGTACGGTAAGCCCGCCGGGGTCTTCGTCTCCACCGGTACCCCCGGTGGTGGTCAAGAAGCCACCGTCATGAACTCGTTGTCGGTGTTGGTCCACCACGGGATGATCTACATCCCCTTGGGTTACGCCAAGGCCTTCCCCCTCATCACCTCGTTCGACGAAGTCCACGGGTCGTCGCCCTGGGGTGCTGGTACCTTCGCCGGTGCCGACGGTTCGAGACAACCTAACAAGATCGAATTGCAAATCGCCGAAGTCCAGGGTGCCGAATTCTGGAAGGCCGTGCAAAAGTTCTAGTTGACTTAGCTAATAGACGTATACGATGGCCAAACTTTGTAATTTGTACTTCAATGAAGTCTTTCTTACCACGGGGTATATAAGGTAGGCGCAGCGGGCGCCAGCCTGCCGGCCGCAGGCGCGCCGAACCTGCCGCTACTTTAGCAATCTTTAGCGTGGGTGCAAAAAAAAAATTGTCGGGAGCACCAGAAAGAGAAAAAGCGAAAAATTTCGATTGTATTCCAGGTTACGAGCCCGTGCGCAAAATTCAGGCTATTTTTCAGCCGTTAGTTCCGTGATCAAACCTAGTTGAGAATGGTCGTTCACAATCCTAACAACTGGTGAGTATTATTTGACGATATATCGGTTTTGTTTCAAAATACTAATGCCATAGGCACTGGGTGGATAAGAACTGTTTGCCGTGGGCCAAGGAGTACTTCGCCACCAATGTCAAGGGCATCTCGGTCAACGAAGAGGGGACTGAGTTGGCGGTGGTGGCGATCGATCTGGTCACAGGCGACTGCGACGTCACCCAGCGTAAGGGTAAAGTGCTCTGCATCTACGATATGGTGATCTCGATGCTGGTGTCGGGCACCGTTGACGGCACCGAGGTCAGTGGCAAGATCCTGCTCCCTGAGTTTGTCCACGACCAGGCCCACGACGACTACAACTTTAAAGTGACTGGCGACGACGTTGAAGCTATTACTTCTAAGCTCTTGCCGTGGGTGTTGGAGCAAATGCAAAAGTTCCAGGCCGACTTGATCGCTGCCCACGAACGAGACGTCCAGCACGCCACTGATGCCTAGACCATTTCCGTGGGTTTTTCTCTGCATAATATACACTACATTTTGGACTTGTCGGTGTAGTTGTGATTAGCTTTTCCATTGTCTATTAATGCTCTCATATAACAGTATTACCCCTTGGCCCATTAAGTTGTGTTCTCTAGTATTGGTAGGTGTGGATCTCCGGCACGTGTTGCACCTTGACCAACGGACGGTAGACGGGACGCCACATCTGCTGGCGCACCCAGTCGACACACTCGTTGAACTCCCACGGCACCTCGACGAGGTAGCCGTCAGGATTGGCCTCGTCTTCGACTCGGGCCTTGCCCTCCTTCACCGCCTGTAAGATGAACGCCGTGGCTACTTTGGCCGACACTTCGTCGATTTCTTCGAGGGGCGGGAGCAACCCGTTCTTGGGGTTGGCCATCTTCGGCAGCAACAGCGCCAACTGGTCGACGGCGGCGGAGATCATCGAGTCGGTGATCTCGGTGCACCGCGAGAGCACGGCGCCCAAGCCGATCCCGGGGAAGGTGAAGCAGTTGTTGTTTTCGGAGATGTAGTAGCCGTTGACGGGTTCGAAAGGAGACCCCGTGGCGATGAGGGCGTTGTTGTCGGTCCACTTCATCAAGTCCTCGGGGACGGCTTCGTGGAGACGAGTGGGGTTTGATAACGGGAAGATGATCGGCTGCTTGTTGTCGGCGTACATCGCCTTCACCACATCCTCAGTGAATGCCCCGGCTTGAGTCAGACAACCCACAAGGGCAGTGGGCTTGACGTGCTTCACCGCTTCCAATAACGAGTGGGTGTCGACGCCTTGCCAGTCAGCAGGGTTGTCGGCATACTTCAATTGAGCCTCCAGGGCACCTGGAGTATTAGTTAAAATGACCCCTTGGCGGTCCATACAGTGGATCTTAGACCGCGCCTCTTCCGGGGTGGCCCCGTGAGAGACCATGTGGTTGACGATCTGGTCGGCAATCCCGAGCCCGGCCAGCCCCGCCCCGTAGATTAATACGGTGGTGTCGAGCAAGTTGCGGTTAGAGTACTTGAGGGCCGCCGTCATCAGCGCCATCACCACGGCGCCGGTACCCTGGATATCGTCGTTAAACAGCGGCAACTGGTTGCGGTACTTTTGCAAAAGCGTACGCCCCGTCAGCACGCCAAAGTCCTCCCAGTGGAGCACCGCCAGCGGGAACCGCTTCTTCACCGCCTGGATAAACTTGTCGACAAACTCGTAGTAGCGGTCGCCTCGGACGCGGGGAAACCGGTTCCCCAAGTACAACTCGTCGTCAAGCAACGCCTTGTTGTTGGTGCCGACGTCCAACACCACCGGCATCACCCGCCCGGGGTGGATGCCGCCGCAAAGGGTCATAAGCCCCAACTTGGCGATGGCAATACGCACACCGCCGACCCCTTGGTCACCAATCCCCAAAATACCTTCGCCATCAGACACGACAATGTAGTCAATGTCCTTATCTTCCCCGTACACCAGCATGCGGGTGTCTATTGAGTCGGGGTCGTTTATATCTAAGAAGCACCCCTCAGGTTTACGGAACCGATGCGAATACAGAGCAATGGCATCACCTTCAGTGGGAGTATAGATAATGGGTAACATTTCCCGAATATGGTTGCGGACCATTTCGTAGTACAATACCTTATTTTGGATTCTCATCAGGGTGCAAAAGTCATTCTTGGCGAGAGGAGTCTTCAAGTAGGAGAACTGGCGGTAGGCCCGTGCCACCTGTTCGTCGAGCGTGTTCACGGTCAGCGGCAACAACCCGTCGATGCCGAAGGCAATGCGTTCCTGCTTGTCAAACGCCAGCCCCTTGTTGAAAAGGGGCGAGTTCAAAAGCTGGAACCCGGTCAAATCACACTCGACGGCGCCTTCATTGGAGAGCCGCGTCACCTTGGGCTTCAAGCTGGCAATCGCCGCCTTAATGCCCACGGGCGTCTTGATGGTGTGGGTGTGGATCAGCGTCTTCACCCCTGGATGGGTGGCGTGGGAATTGCCACAGCGGGCGGTCAGCAGAAACCATCGAGTCGAGCGGATCATCATCGTGTGAGCGCTGCCTTTTCAGTGCAAATCAGACTCGTTCGGTCTAGGGGGTATGGCGTTATATATACTACTCCATTTGCTTCTGATCGGCCACCACAGGTAGGCGTACAGGGAGGCGCATATTTTTACTCCGCTCCGTAACCGGAGCGAAAGCAGGTGTCACCGAGCCCCCCACCTACCACGGGCGAGAACGAAAATGACTTTAAACGGGAATGTGTAGCTCGAAGCATCGCGGCAGGAGACTGCGGATAGCGCCAAACAAAGGGATTCCGCGAATGGCATTGTTCTTCGTGGACGATTGCTCGCCGGTGGTTGGTGGTGAGAGGGGCAATTACAAGGCGAATAGGGGCGGTCGAGTCGATGCCCCACTTCCAGCCACCAGCGTTGAGTGGTGTCAGGCAGTTCCGATGGACTCCGACGTGTTGGGGTGTTTCTGCTGCGGGTAGGTAGCTCGGCGGGGGGTGGTAAGCGATACCGAGCCCCGCTCAACGGCACAAAAGAGGGGAAGAAAAAATAGGGCAGCGACGACAGTGAGGGTGGTCATTTTCGACGGTAGCAACCCACCCCTGGCCGCTGGAAAGACGAGGGTTTCGCTACCGGCAAGACCGAGGGCCCGGGACCATGTCTGGTGCATGTATTAGCCGGTGAGTCAGAGTCGTTCCGGACCAGCGGGCGGTTGCGATAAGCTCAGTGGTGATACGCGTGGCGCGGCCCCAGCAGGACAAAACCGGAAGCAGCGAAAACCGTCGCCCCCAGAGACGTCCTGCAACGTCAAATACGGACAAGCGGCTACAGATTACTGACGCCGAGAGGCATCGCAAGATTTTGCCTCAGTTGCAACCAAATAACCGATTGATCCCAGGGCGAAAATTGGGGCCCGGTGGTTCGTATTCCTGGGGTTGCGAGTGCTTCGTTTCCATTGCCACGTGCTAGCAGCCCGTAGTTGTTAACTATTTACTCCATTTCCCCCACTTGCCCTGTGTGGGAGCGTGTTAGCTAATGCCGCATGGCGAACGGAAATAGCCCCACTTGTCTCTCCGGAAGATACCGTGCCGGTTTTAAGCTATGAGGGCGTTAGCGCTAAATCGCTGGTGGGGCTCTACTGCAATATACCAACTTTTGCCCAACGAATTACTTTGAGGTTACGGGTTCATATACGGCCCCCATTGTGGAAATTAGAAAAAAGTGTCCATTGTAAATTTAGGATCGTCGCAATCATAAACGCCAGAGGCGTGGGTGCGGTATTATAATGAGTTAGTGTGGCTGAGTGGTGGTGGGCCCATCGTTAGGTTAGCCGATGGCAAGATCAAAACGCTTCGCCCTGCAATTAGTTTATCCGAGAATGCAGTCTGAGTTTCCGTTCGGGTACGTACACCCACTCGTTCGGATCGAGTTTCCGCTTGGGCTCGCGTTTAACACTGGTGGTTACTGTGACTAATTCAGTCTTTGTGGCCTTCGCCTTGTGTTTCCCGTTAGTAGCCTCAGATGTGATCTCGGATTTGGTAGTGGTCTCATTCTCAATTTTTATGGTGACGTCATCGTCGGGGTCGTGGTTTTCCACATCACTATCACCACCACCAGTAGGTCTCGGAAGCTTCTTTTGAAGCTCAGGCACAAAGCAACTGGTACGTCCACCAATAGTGACGTGTTCCACCAGGTGACCGCTAGCCACGGTCGCTTTTTGCTTTCTCCCCTTGCCCCATCGATGAAGCATGAGCCAGTCTTCGGGGTACTTGGTGACATCAGCCTCGCACCCTACTGCGTACAGACACACGTAGATGAGTTTCTCGTAAAGCGTTTTTAGTACAGGATGGTCGGAATCCAAAATCTTTTGCAGTAGAATTTCGTTGGGGTGGATTCGAGACTGGTAGCACACTTCATCCGCAACCCAATTTCCCACCCCACAGAAGAGCGTTTGGTCTAGTAACATCGACTTCAACGGCTTCTTCCGTGATAGCACAAGCTTAGCAAACCCGTCGTAGTCGAGACGTGGACGTCCGTGAGGATCAGGATCGGGATCGCCATAAGCGAACGGTTCTTCCGTTGCCAGTGGTGGTGTTCGAGGTTTAGAGTAATCAGGACCTAACACGGCAAGCGGGGTGATATTTAACAATGCTTCATCAGTATCGACTCCATCTTCAAACCATTTGAACCGCGCTAGCCGTCGTGGATCTCGGAACGCTAACTCGAGGCCATTATCAAACGCCAACTCAAATTTGCAAAACCGCGGCGGCCACTCGTCGCTGCCTGCTTCTTTCACCACCACACCGTCCTTAACTTTCTTATCACCACCATTTTCCATAAAGATCATGTGGCTATCGACATCTCGCAACTTGATCATCCCCGTCATACCAAAGTGCATCAAAAGCACCCCCAGCGAGAGCCGGAGCCAAAAGTATTTGCCATGGCGACCCGTCAGAATGACCTTGGCTCCCGTAAGTTTCAGTTCAAGGTGTTCAAACTCACTGGCTTCGGTGTAGGGGAAGAGGATCGTGTCTTGTTGACACTGAGCCTTAGTGATCGTCAGACCCACCACGTGTCGGCGGAGCATGGCTACGGCGTGAGCCACCTAGACAGTTAGTCACCGACCAGATTGATATTTCAAGTTGGACACTTACCTCTCCCACTTCAGGCATTGGCAACCAGGTTTAGACGTCCAGCAGTAATTGCTGTCCGCACTATGGTAGATGACTGCGACCCCCACACTTGGAGTGGGCGATGATTCGGGGTCAACGAAAGCCGAGAATAGCAATATTTAAAGACTGGTAGCATCACTGGTAATGGTAGCTCAATGATTAAAGTTCAAAACCCACAAGTCTATTTCTTTTTACGGTGGGCGGATTTGTCACGATCACCACTATACACTCGCAGTTGCCACTACAGTCGCACCACCCACCATGAACCGACTCTTTGGCCGGGGGAACACGGCGCCCAAGCCGTCGCTCAATGACGCCATCGGCAGCATTGACGAGAGGGTGGGGTCGCTTGACGTCAAACTCACCAAGATCAACTCCGAGCTTCTGACGTACCAGCAGAAGATGCTGCGCATGAGGGACGGCCCCGGTAAGCTGGCGCTTAAGCAGAAGGCGCTTAAACTCTTGCGCCAGCGGAAACAGATCGAGGCTCAGCGGGACCAGCTTGAGAGCCAGCTGTGGAACATGACCCAGGCGCAAATGACCACGGAAAACCTCAAAAACACCATGATCACCGTCGACGCCATGAAGTCGACAAACAAGGCGTTGAAGCAACAGTACGGCAAAATCGACATCGACAAGATCGAGGATCTCCAGGACGAGATGCTCGACTTGATTGAAAAGTCCAATGACTTACAGGAGGCGTTGCTGACCAATATTGGTGACGTTGACGATATCTCGGAAAGTGAGCTTGACGCCGAGTTGGACGCGTTGGGCGAAGAGATGGAGTTTGAACGTGAGCTTGGCGAGAGTACCGGTGGCTTACCGCTGTACTTGGAAGAGACTGAGCTTCCCAAATTCATTGACGAGCCTGAAGAGCCTCAAAAGGAGGCAGCAGCGTGACCTGGAGTCGTGCTTCGAGGCATTGTGTGTTAGTGTGTGTGTATATATATACATATTTTATTAATGATCTAAATTAGGCGAACCCTGGAGGGACACCCTTAGCGTGGCGAATGCGTTCGCGGTGGCCCAAGTAAATCTCAATGGGCCCAGTGTCGTTTGTCCCCGCGGCAAACGAGTACCAGGGAATCAAGCCGCGTTCGATCTCCTTGGCTAACTCGAGGTCGTCAACAGTGGCGTAGGGAACACCCAAGTGAGGGTCAAAGTAGCGCACTTCCTTACCCAGGATCATACAAGTCTTCTTATTATTATTGGGCAAGTATAAGCCCAAGGGCGCTTCGGTGGTGATGGTGATGGTGGCGCCGTTGTCGTTCTGGTCGTCGTCGGACTCGTCCACCACTTCTTGGCGGATACCGAGACGAGGAAGCTTGCGGAGCCGGTCGAACATCGGCTCTTCCTCGGTCCAAGTGGTGACCAGAGTCAACAACGCATCGTGTTCAGCCTGGATCTTCTTCTTAGCAGCAGCAGCACCGTAGTCGTCGCGGCCACCACTTTTGAAGATGGTCTTAAGGTCCTTAAATCGATGCGACCCGGGAAGAATCGACTGGGGACCAAGTACATAGGTTTTTATGAGTGTCTCAGTGTAACGAGGATCTTCGAAATCAAATAAATATACCCGTTGGCGGGCCACTCGTTGCATGGGTCCATGAAAAAGCTCACCGGTAGCGAGAGGCTCGTAGTACTCGTGAACTGGGACTTTCTTTTCCTCTTCTTTTGGTACAAGATCGAGGTCGTCAAGATCAAAGTCAAGACTGGTATTGGCGGCGTCTTCGGCAAACGTGACTCGTTTCGGGGTTGCCAGTCGCAGCCCTTCTTCCTCCTTCAATTCTGGCTTCACCAGACCTTCTTCTCCTTCGTCTTCTTCACCCTTTTCTTCGACTTCGTTGACCTCATCTTTAACGTCAACATCCATTGCGTCTGGCTCCTCAGATTTCACCTTAATTGGCTCCAGTTCAGGTTCAGGTTCGGCGGCTTCTGGGGTAGGTTCCGGGGTTTGTTCGGGTGTCTGTTCAACGACGTCACCCTCGCCGTCTTCACCTTCATCGCCGTCATCGCCTTCCCAAGGCTCAAAGTGAGGGAGATCTTTCATGAGAACACCAGGCTCCACTTTGAACCGGTCCAAATACTCCTGAACCTGACGTTTCCGTGTCGGTTTCCGCTTATACTTGTCTAGAAGCCGATAAAGCTTACGCCACTCTTCAACTTCCTCACCGGGAGTGATATAAGTCTCTTTCAGTTCAAACCGCACGACATCCACAAGCGCGTGGCGTCGTGAAAGCATCTGGTTACGGCGCTGTTCCTTTTTCACCACTTCCTGTTGACGGAAAAGGTGGAGTGCCAACACGTTACGGCGTTCAGTTTCCACCGCCTCGGCGAGACGCTCTTCCTGGGTCAATTGTTTGTACTGAGGCCGTACCACTGGCGTCATCGTTTTCCGCCGTTCCTCATCTTCTTTGAGTCGACTAACTAAGGCATTGGTATTTTTCACCACCAGAGACCGCAGAGACAGTCGCCTTGATGCCAGCATCAACGACTCCACGCTAATCTGAGGGGTAGGCTGCTTCTTCGGCGCCGGCGCCGAAGTTGCCGGGCGCTTCTTGATCTCAGGAATAAGCTGAGTCTTTTTGCGTTTCTTAGCAATCTTCTCTTGCTTCTGGAGCTCGCGTTCGCCCTCACTGAGGTCCAGATCCAGCTCTGAAAGCTCGGAATCGGAGAGTTGTTCATCGTCGGGAGTGTCTTTTGGCAGTCGGGGTGTTTCTCCATCATCTTCGTCGCCTTGGTCTTCGTTTTCATCACTTCCGGAGTCTAAAGCTTGGAGTTCAGGGTCTTCAAACTCGTCGTCTTCGCCGTCTTCTTGGAACAAAAGCGCGACGTTCTCGTCGTCCTCGGTGGTGGGGAATGCCAGCAGAACGTTCTCATGGTGCTCTTCCAACTCGATGAGCTGTTTGAGCCGCAGCCCGGCGTTCTGCCGCCGCTTTCTCGTGGCGACGAGCGACTCTGCTGGCATGGTTGGTAAAGTGATGATCGCGTGAAGTTCGTGTGCGGCGTTTGCCCTCAGCGAGCCCAGGGAACACAAATAGAGGCGTGGTGATAAGCAAAACAAACAACATTGTGTTTAATAGAATGGTACACTTACTAATTTAGTCACTACATAAACATTTTTCCCAATCAATTGCTGGAGAAACGCCATAGCTAGTGTTTGCACCACATATGCGCACCTAATTGCCAGAGAGCGCCTCTCCATTACTACCAAAGTTGCGACGATGAGATACCAAGTGGTGCGCCAGATGCTGGCGCTGGCGCGGCGGTGGCACACGGGGATCAACTTGGCCGAGCAGAGCCACTTCAACGCCCTCGCCCTGCTGTGGTGGGACGTCGACGGGCCCCAGCGCATCTTGCACAAGATGAACTTGTTGCGGATGGACTTCATCTACGACACTGTACGTGGCCACATTACCCTTAACCCGCCGGGTACTCAAGCTGATGAGGAAGTGTATATCCCTCCGTTCAACCCGGACTTGTTGCCGCTGCCGATTCGGCGCCGGATTGAGCTTGACCAAGACCAGCGCCGCGACGAGCTCTTGCTGCACCACCCGCTTAAGGTGTTGGATGTTGGTTGTGGTGGGGGCATTCTCAGTGAGCTGATGGCCCGCCTTCCGTTTGTCGACCTGGTGCTTGGCGTTGACTTATCGCCCGAAGTGTTGGAGGCGGCACGTATCCACCAGCGGAAAGATCCCATGCTTACCACCAAATTGAGCTATAAGGAAGCGGCCGTGGAGAACGTCGAAGGTGAGTTCGACGTGGTGACGATGTTTGAGATGTTGGAACACGTCGACTACCCGCTGGAGGTGCTTAAAGCCGGTCTCCAACGGGTGGCTCCCGGAGGGTGGTTGTTCTTGCTGACCATCAACCGCGACTTTGTCCTGTGGTTCACCACCATCTTCATGGGCGAACACGTGTTGCGGATCGTCCCGGTGGGCACCCACACGTTGGAGAAGTACATCGACCACCAGGAGATTGCCGGGTGGATGGCGAAGAACGAGCCCCAGTACTCAGTGGTAGCGTCGAAAGGGTGCATCTATTTACCTGCCTACGGGTGGAAGTTCACGTCGCTGCCTGACGTCGGCAACTACTTCATGGCCATCCAGCGCCACGCCTAAATTTAGTGTTGGCGTGTCTCGCACCCCACAAATCGGTGGGGTTCAGCCCGGAGCCGATGCTCGCACTTTGGGTAACTTTCCGTGGTAGCGGCACCCGTTCCGCGAGCTCCCTCATCACGATACAAAGAAAAGTAAAGAAGGTTGCTCTTTCTTTGTTAGATTGCTTAGACGTACGCCGTAGCTGCTCTACATTCTATAAACGAACCCCAGAGTATGGGGTAACCTGTCTAAAACCATGCTGGCTTGAACAAAAGATGGCAGGTGGGGCGCCCCACGTGACCCATCGCCCTCCAATTGGTCGATGCGACCTGCTTCCACCGAGAACCCTATAAAGGAGTGAAAAATTCTGTCCACCGAGCCTCCCCCACAAATCTAGACAAACGATCATGTCCACTCAAGACCTCCAAGGTGTCATCGACAAGTTGCAAGCTCGTATCGAGCAATTGGAAAAGAAGGCCGGCATCATCCCCGACGTCCCCGAGCTGGTGAGAATGGTGCTCATTGGTCCCCCCGGTGCCGGTAAGGGTACCCAGGCCCCCAACTTGAGCAAGAAGTTCTGTGCCTGCCACTTGGCCACCGGTGACATGTTGAGAGCCCAGGTCGCCGCCAAGACCGCTCTCGGTCAAGAAGCCAAGAAGATCATGGACCAAGGTGGCTTGGTTTCCGACGAAATCATGGTCAACATGATCAAGGACCAATTGGAAAACAACAAGGAGTGCTCCAAGGGTTTCATCTTGGACGGGTTCCCTCGTACCATCCCTCAAGCAGAAAAGTTGGACGCGATGTTGGCCGACCGCAAGACCCCTCTCGAAAAGGCCGTCGAGCTCAAGATCGACGACGAGTTGTTGGTGGCGAGAATCACCGGCAGATTGGTCCACCCTGCCTCGGGAAGATCGTACCACAAGTTGTTCAACCCTCCTAAGAAGGAAATGACCGACGACGTCACCGGCGAACCCCTCGTGCAAAGATCGGACGACAACGAAGACGCCCTCAAGAAGAGATTGGTCACCTACCACAAGCAAACCGAACCCATTGTCGAATACTACCAAAAGACCGGCATCTGGTCGGGCATCGACGCCTCGCAAAAGCCCGGCAAGGTGTGGTCGGACATCCTCAAGTGCTTGGGCCAACAATAAGCGCTGTGCGTTTTATTTATTGTAAATAGATTCTACGAATCAACAAAATCCATTTGAGACGTCATTTCTTCAAGTAGTCAAATGAGTGTAGTATTATTGTCGTAAGTTGTTTCCAACAATTGCTCTGCACTCTGATATCGAATTGGAGTAGACGATAGTCTTGTGACTATGTCATCAATACTAGTCGAGACAGCAAACTCCTAGAGTGTAAGTTCATTGGCAATGTTTGTTAAACTCTGAATATGTGAGCAAACATCATGTTCAGCTTATTTGTTGCAATTACCATAAGGAGAGGAGGTTTCATTGTCAAAGAGTTGATTTTTGACAATACTGGATTCTGCTCGTAAGTATCAGCGAGTTTTGACTTATATTAACTTTCTGGGAAATAATCTTTAAAGATTGTGTCTCTGATGGGTTCAGTCCGCATATCATTGAGTATCGCATGCTTCCACGCTTGCACTGCAAGCGGCCTCGTGTTCGTACTTGAGAATTCTGCTCCCACAACTAGTCTCAAATTGTAAGATTCGGAAAAGTTACTGGCTAGCTAGTTTAGTTGTCACAGATATCACTTCAAAGGCAGGCCCTGGGGGAAATTATCAATCGTTGTGTACTCAAAATTATAAAGTTATTCATAGTTATATAAAAAAAATCTGGCTGCTGACACTCTTTCTCTGGTGTGAGCTACGACCGACTCAGGCCCATGTCGTCGCTATGGTGCAATCGTAGCGTCTTAACTAGGTGTTACTCCCACGCGTGAATGTATTTGAATTAGCCTAATCGTCTATCTTTACTTGTCCTTACGCTTGTGGACCTTGAACGCATCCAGTTCCACGTACCGCGAACCCACCACTTTGTTGCCGTTGGTGACTTCAGTCTTGCGCAAGAAGTCCAACTGCACCAACCGCGGCCAGTCGACAAACTGGTACCCGGCCTTGTTAAGGTAGCGGAACAGGCGCACGTTGAAGGCAATGCACAGCACCAACACCACCAAGTTACGCAAGCTCAACAACGACCCCTTGGGGAAGATGAGCATCGCCAAGAAGATCACCAACAGCGTCCCCATAAGGTAGGGTAATAATTGGTCGTAAGGGGGACGGGTGTCGATGAACGGAGATTGCACCAGGTCCTGATAAGGGCGGTAGACCCCCAAGATCAAGTCGTAGGCGTCCTGGCGGTGGCCGTCGGACAAGTTGTTTTGGTAATACCGCAGAATCGAGTTCTGCAAGTCCTTGAGCGCCCCTTGCTTGGTACGCTTACCCGTACGGGTGTAGTCGGTCTTAAGGGCGCCGGTGCCCGAGTACGCCTTGGACACGGCGTCAGCATTGTCGGCCCAGGCCAGCATGAACACCAAGTTGAAGTTGGGGTCGGCGATTTCCCAGGGAGTTGACTCGTTGACGTAGCCCTGTTCGACAAGCTCGCGTTGCAACACCCAGCGGGCGATCGTCAGTTGTACGACGTTGGTACGGTCCAAGCAGTCCATACAGTTGGTACGGACGACCTTGTTCTGGGTGCTGATGACCTTGGAGTTGGCCAAGTCGTAGTGGAACACGTTGTCCAGCGTGTAGCCCAAGCGGACGAGGACGTCAAGCAACAACTTGACCCGGTCCCAGCGCATCTTCAGACACTCGTGGTGGAAGTCGAAGTAGATGTAGTTGACTTTGTCGGCCAATTGAGGCGGCAACGTCTCCACGGCGTTTTCGTAGGCGTCCTTAACCGGCTTTTCGTAGCCCAGCTGGTTGACCAAATTAACACAGTACTGGTCCCCATACAACTTCACCTGGGTGTCAAAGTGCTTGGCAGTGGCGTCGGCCAGAGACTGCGAGCTCACAACAAGATTGGGCTTGTACTTGAGGTTGTTGATCTCGGCCCAGTACACCGGCACCGACCCCCGCGTCTGCACGAGCGAGTACAACTGGTTCTGCGACGTCACCAACACCTGTTCAGTCTCGTTGTAGTTGGCGACGTCCCCGCGGGTGTCGACACCACGACGGAAGTACCGGGTGCCCGCTCTCAGCACCAGGCGCCGGGTGATTAAGGCGAACTCGAGGTACTGCTGCTTGGCAAATTGGACGGTGTAGCTGTGGACGTAACCGTAGATGACGGGGGTGACAAAAACACCAGCCTTAGCCGCCACCAAGTCGGTGGAGAGATAGTGGTTCCACCAGAACCGCTGGTCGTACGACTTCAGTTCCCCAGTGTACTGGCGCTGGAGAGAGTTGGTCAAGTCGTACTCGTTATTGAGACTGAAGTAAAGGGTGGCTTTGCTCAAATGAGCTTTAAGAAGGCGCACGTACTCCTGTTCCTCCGTCAGTTTCTTCGCCACCTCCAGCACGGTACCTATCGGCAACACCCTCGTATCGCCGACTTTAGCGATCTCCTTGCCCATCACGCGCCCCACCGCAGTATAGGTGTCGATGACGATGACGTAAGTGTTGTACTTGAGGCGAATAGTTCCCAAGATCGCCGCCACTGTCAGCGACGGTCCTGCCTGGGTGGCTGACGGGGGCAGCGTCAGCACCTGGGGGGCGTTGTGGCCCGAGAGCTCCAAGTACTTTTGGCTGGCAGTGTGGGAGAACACGTGGGTGCCGTCGCTGGTGCTCCAGTACTGTAACGACATCGGCAATTGGGTGGTGGTGGGAGGGCGTCTGAAGGTCAGTTATAGGGGTGCGCGCGGGTGTGGTGGCCTTTAATATCTGTGCGAAGCATGTGACCCTCGATGGTTTTGCCCAGAGGGGACAAAACCGATCCGAGGCGAGCGACAGAGGCTTTGAAGAATAGAGAAATGACAGACGTCGTAGGCGATTTGAACACTACTGTGTTTGACGTTCGAACTTATGTTTTACTGAAACTCAAGAGATCATGATATTGTGATTGTGAACGAAATGGTCTATTGAAATCACGAGGACAGCCACAAACCTTAATTTAGTGAAAAATGCTGGCGAGTTTGTGGCGGCAAGCGGGGGAGGTCATGGGCACTTCCGGCGATCCGAGCCACGCACAGAAACTTTGGTAGATCCCTTCGATGCCCGTGGCTCGTCACCAGGTCATCGAGATCATAGCTGGTGATCCTATCCAGCAAGAGAATAGCTAGCAAAAGATAGACAATAGACTCGGGGCCAACACGACAAAAATGGCCATTAAAACTTTGAATTAGGGAGACATTACTTGCTGAGGACATCATTTGTTGTCTGTTTAGTGTCGTTTATTGACGACGGTTTATTCCCCATTGGGCAGGGCCAGCTCTGGGGTCTGCCTAGTCGCACTTGCCGTTGTTAGCTCTGGGAATTTTTCAACGTCGAGAGTTTGCACCGAGCAAGCGGCGGCGGCGCCGCACACTTTTTTCCATCGCACCCAGCGCCGGCGCTCACACCCACACTACTACCTACGACTAGTACAACCAGCCATGGGGGACGTACTCGAAAAGCTGTTGGACGAGATCATCGGCGAAAACAACAAGCCGCTGCGGCCGCCGAAGAAGCTTGCGGGCAAGAGCTTGCGTGGCCAGGGCGACAAGCTTCGCCGGGGCCAGGGCCGCACGCGGTCGCCGCCGGTGAATAAGGGGGTCCCCCACGAGATCAACCGCCTCTGCCACGGGCGCCCCGTGTTGCGGGTGAAAAACATCCACCCCGACCTCAACGGTGAGGATCTCAGCAATTTGTTTGGCGAGATTCTGCCGGTGGATTTCGTCAAGTTTGACGCCGTCGACGACACCGTCGCCTACGTGTGCTTTCAGAGCGACAATAAGCGCAGCAACGGGCGCGCCGTGGAGAAGTATGACGGACGCAAGGCGATGGGCCGTGTGATCACGGTGGAAGTGCCCGGGGCGCTGTTGATGGAACGCATTGGTGGTGGTGCTGGCGGCAACCGACCCACCCACCGCAGCCGAGAAACCACCCCTGCTAATGGCGACCGGGCCAAGAAGCCTCGCCAACGGCGCGAGAGACGCGAGCGCCGCCAGCGCCCCGAGTCGAAGCTGGCAGAAGCATTGGACGACGAGTTGTCGGCCTACATGGCCCAGGGGGAGAAGATGGAGACCGACTGAGTATATATAACGATACGAATGTGACGAAACGACTTTTACTTTGTTGTAAATGCTATTTGAGAGTTATGGTATTGCCTCTAAATTCTTCATTTTTCCAAGTTTTACAAAAATTGACCTAAATTTAAGTTGTCGGATATCTTCAGTAAAACTTACATTAGTTTGGATCGGTTTAATAATCATGCTAATTGTACACAAAATTCAAAACATATACTCCTTCTCATACTGTGATCAGTTTGAATTTGTGTAGATTTCTCTTTATGTTAGTCTATTCATTAGGATTGAGAGTCTATGAAAACTTTCAAACTTTTCTAGAAACCAAATCTATAAAAATGATTAACCCATACCCTGGGTCTTTTCCACCATTTCGAGGTACAACTTCTTTGTCTTTTTACGCCAGGTTTTACCCCAAATGATCGTAGGGATGATCAAAGCGATCGTGACGAAATCAATCACCGCCAACGCAATGTAGGTGTTGGTCGTCCCCAGTGAGTCGAGCCACAACAGGCACACAAAGGTGAAGATGCACGCCAACGTGTTGTTGATGATCGACACCCCCACCATCCCCTGGATGACGATTTCGGGGTAGCAGTCCATGAGATACAGCATGGCGGTATCGCCAACGGAACCCCACCCGTAGCCAATGAAACCGAGCCCAACGTAGATCGCCTGCCACGGCCACGTCTTATCGGCACCAACGCCAAACATAATGAGCCCCACGGGGGAGATGATTAAGGTGATGAAAAGCAACCACAACCGGTACTCGGGCTCCATCACACCATTGTTGCGCTTAGCGAGCCACAATACGTGCTTGTCGGAGAGCACACCCGCCATGAAACACCCGACACAGGCGCCAATTAACGTGGCAACGTTCATCACTGCAACACCAGTTTCCAGCTTATTCCAGGGATCGTCATAGAAAAACGTATCTTGTGTAGTCAAAAAGAACGTCATATAGGCATCCTGTAACCCCCACAAAAGGCCCAGGAGCCACACTGCTGGTAACGTGAACACTTTGAAGTAGAGCAAAAACCGTTCTAAGTATTGCTTGAACCCGAAGCCAATTAAATAAGGCGACGGAGTGATGATGGCGATGCGTTGCCAGTAGGGCTTTTTCTGTTCCTGTTGGCTTTCAAAGTCAGTTTTCGCGGCAACAATGGAAAGCTTCTTTTCGTGGACATGGGTCGATTGGCGGTCAACATCGTCAATCAGCTTCTTCTCGTCAACCACGGGAGTTTCCAGATCGTGTTTCTCATCTTGTTTGACACCTTCCTCAGAGCTGGGGATGCTATTAGCGTCATACACGGGAGCATACTTCTCCCTGGGAAACACTGTTTCCTCACAGAAAAACAACGTCACCACAAGCGTACCGCCACAGATGATCGCCCCCATCCAGCCAACCCAGCGGAACGTCATCAGCTCGGAAATTAAGTGGGCAATCAACGGACCCAAAAACGACCCTACCGACGTCGCCAAGATGTACACCGTCAACACCGACCCCAACTGGTGCTGGAAGAAGATGTCCAGCAACGACTGCTGCACCTGGGCCTCGGCACAGGCTTCGGACATCCCGACAAACGCCTGCGACCAGATAGTGTCGGCGGTACGGTCGGAAAGGGCAAACCACACCAGCCCCAAAGTACCGGCGAGTAAACAGATGAGGTAGGTGATACGGCGCCCGTAGAGCGACGAGGCGGGGGCGAAGAAGATACACAGCCACCCAATAAAGAGGAACAAGACACCGGCGCCGGTGTTCATGGCGTCATAAGAAATCCCATAGAACTCGTTAAGCGACTCTTGCGCGGCGCCGGCGTCGTTGGAGGTGGCGGCGGTGAGCGCGGTGATGAACGACAAGAGGGCAAAGTGCCACAGCTTGCGCCAGAACCCCCAGTTCAACGGGTCGTTGGGCAGCTCCAGCGGCTGGGGCATGAGGATGATGCCCTTGCGCAGGCGCTTTAAGGGTTTCCCCAGCAGCTCCACCAGCAGGGTATCGGTGCCGACAAACACATTGACGGTGCCGGGGATGTAGTTTTCATCGTAGTAGTGGGCGAGGTTGGTCGCGTTGGTTAGGCCGTGAAATTGTGTCATCCAGAGAGATGCCAAGCAATGAGGAGGCGGGTGCAGGTAGGGGTCCGAATGGTGGGCAGGGGCAACGACGGGATCGGAAGGCGGTCGCTTACGGTAAGGACCCGGGGATCACAGTGTCTGGTGGAGGGAGCAGCGGGGCGCTGGGGATATAAATCTTTCGCGCAGCGCCAGCGCCGGCGGGCGGGGTCGCGAGATGAGCGTTGCGATAGCGACAGGGTTTAACCCTATCAGCGGCGTGGGGGTATGGAATGAACTGGCCGATGCACTTGAAGGATGAAAGTATTCCCATTCTATCACAAGAAAGCTTGTTTGGTCGTAGTCTACTGTCTGTTGTCGTTGCTAGCTGCTGTTGCTGGCGGGCTGGTGGTAGATGTTCGCACTTCGTTCTCGGTAAGCGATCGTGTGATCCAGCAAGCGATGCCGTACGTCAATGAACCCTCGCCCCAATGCGCGATTTCGGCGCCGGCGCAGCAACTAGCCAGGCTTTAGTAAGTATTGTGGCGCCGAGGACCGTATACCTTTTTTAGTCATTCCCATATATCAGCGATCAGCCGATATAGGCCTATCAGCGTAATCTCGGCTTTGACTACTGTCTTTTTTTAGGGGGTCTCGGAATTAGACGCGCTAGCGACTTATATCCGAGAAGGGAGATTTTCGTTCATCCCGTGAGGGTTAATTATATATGACGTCGTCAGCCGTGCGAGCGATAGCAGTTTCGCTCGAGGGGGCGCTAAGGAGAAAAAAGGTGAAAATTTTTTCTCGGCGCAACCAGGGGGTAAGGCGCCGCTGGTTAAGCGCGATGACATCGACGCGCTGAAACACGGAGGCTTATCGCCGTGAGTTGGAGAAAATAGAGTCAAAGTGAAGGGATTCAAAGAGAAGGGAAAGTAGAGGGAGACCGAAGTCTAGAATGTATACGTGTCATTAATCCCCGGGGGGCTTTGTTATACACCGCGTATTTACAAGGAAATGGCGGGGGGGCACCCGAGAGCCGACTTGATCGAGCCGTACAAGGTGAATTGCAACGAGGTCAAGGTACCGACCATGACCAAACGGGTGGGCAAACCGGCGAACGAGCCCTTGAAGCCCAATTGCTTGGCCAATTGGACCAACAAGCCCATGGTCGATTGACCGGGGGCCTTCTTGGTCTTGTTAACCTTCGACAACAAGGTGTCGGCGGGTTGCGAGACAATGGCGGCGGCGCAACCGGCGATGACACCCGAACCCAAGTTGACGGCGGTGTTGGTGGCCGAGCTCAATTGTTCCTTGGGGGTGGGGAGCGAGGCGTAGATGGCGGCGGAGGCTCTTTCGAACACCAAGAACTTGGCGATGTTGTAAGGGATTTGCTTACACAAGATCGGCCCAAACCCGTTGTAGAACGACCCGATACCTTCTTCCTTGGCGATTCTGGCGAAACCAGACACCAACCCGTCGGCGAAGTCGGGTTGCGACACCAATCTGATTCTGGTGGCTTCCAAGGGGCAAAGAGCAATGTCGGCGAAGAATTCAGCGGCGGCCGACGAGAAGATGTAGACACCGTCCTTGTATTGCTTGGCCTTTTCCAAGCCCAATTGTTCGATGCATTGCTTCTTGAACAATTCGTAACCACCGAACTTGAAGGCACCTTGCAACGAGTAACCCAACACGGTGGGGCCCAAACCGGTCAAAAGGGCACCGGCACCTTCGTTTTGGATGACTTGCTTGAACGAGCCAATCATACCCTTGTTGTACACGGTGGGTTCCAATTGAATCTTGGTCTTGACGACATCAATGGGGGTCATGGCACCGTGGGTGAAACCACAACCAATGGCACCAGCCAAAGCGAACTTAGCGTAGTCCAAAGCCGTGAACTGGGGAATATCTTGTTGAGTGGCCATAATGAATGTATGGATAAGTTAAAATTTTTCACAGCGGTGTTGAGGTTATAAATGGTTTTTTTCCTCGACTGTGTACAGGTGCGCGTCGGTAAATCACGGAGAAAAGAATCCCCGGGAAATGATTGGCTGCCACGTGGTGGGGGTGGTTTTCCAGAGCTAGGGGACCCCCCACCCTCCAGGATCGATGTCAAATACCTAGGATATACTTCTACACCCGCTGGTATCGTCCCTGGCGTGCTCGCACCTCATGCTTGTGGGGGCGCTCCTACTTTCTTTTTTTTGCATAGAAATCCCGCAATCGTCGCTCGCTTCGAGCGTGAGATCAAACCAGGTGTCAAAACACCCTTCGGCCCGGCCCGCCACAGTGTCTTACAGAGCTGCTCAACTCCGGGGCGTGACCCGTAGACTATGTAAAAAAGTAAATAACCTGTTGCTAAGCACGTTTCTTTGGTGCACCCAACAGTTTCCCGACTTCGTTTACCCAAGGTTAGCTGGGGCCGCCTCACGCGCACCATTACACCCAGGAGGGTGCCGCCACAACGGTTCCGCGAGTCGCAGCCGTGTTGGTAGGAAAAGTGTAAACAACCACCGTTGTCGAAGGGGGCGACGCGTGCGTGATATCTCCTCGGTCATCACTAGGGAAACATGCGGTAAAGACGAGGACATAGGGGGTGGTGATCCCAAATCACCAGCTGCTGGTGCCAAGAGTATGCAATCCGTTTCGAACGGTGCTGAGCCTGGAGATATTCCACCGCGTCTCGGCCTAAAGCGGCGGAGATCACGAAACAGGCAAGGGTGCGCGGACAAGTGAATGCGGGCGGGAAGCACGCCGAGAAGAACAAGCAAATAAGGCCCGGTATTGTCCGTAAGATGGTCATACACGGTATTTATGGTTTCACGTCGAAACCACTCCAGTTGTGGTCTCCTTGGCCCTCCCTAGAAGTCTTAGCATTGTCAATGTGGCTCTATATGCACTCCCGAACAAATAGCTAGTCGCACCGCTGACGACGTCAACCTCTGGCAAACTCACCGAACAGGTTCAGATGGCCTCCAATGAAGTGTTAGCAACGCTCTGCGAGGATCTCCAGCTATCGAAACTGGCGATTTCGCAGATCCAGGCGACATTTGCACAGATTGGACAGCGGGCGCCGACGCCCGAAACGTACAACGAGCTTGTTCGGTTAACGCTGGGCGATGTCCACGTCGACCCCGAGTTAGCAGCGCTTTTCGATCGTACTAAGGTGTACCTTAATCTGAGCCAAGTAAAGGTAGCGGTTCGGCTTCGCGAGTTGATGGAGCAGCATCAGTTGCCGGTCATCGATGCCCTTCAGAAGATCAACTTTAAGGCACCGCGCCCGGGCAAAGAGGTCACCCAGTTTCTCGATTGGGAGCCGCTGGCTAAAGGCAGCTCTGCCACCCCTAAAACCATCACCGATGACGCCGCCGCGTGGCCCCCGATTCTCCCCCTGATATCTCTGGATGTGCTCTTGTTAAGGGCCCTTACCGACAAACTGTGGCGACTGCCCCTGGATTTTATCGAGCTGCTGGAGCTTAATGACTTCTCCCGCGCCCACAATGGCAAGTTGGCCGTGAAGGGGGCGCTGGTGTTGCGGCTTGCCCTTGTGGACGTTATCGATGAGGCCTACCCTTCCATCGGTGCTGAGGAGTTGAACTACTTGGTGAACCAAGCCACTAATGAAACAGCCCTTGCAAAGTTTGCTTTAGGCTACAATTTGCTTGATAGCTACCGTTATTGTCTCAGTGACCAGCTTCCGGAATCGGAAAAGGTGAGCCTTGTCGCCCGGGTGTTCCTTGCCTACATTGGCGCTTTAGTTGCCGATGGCTACTCTGTCGAAGCCATCACTAAGTGGATTGGCAAGATTTACAAGCCGTTATTGAAGGGCCTTGGTGAGTTTACGATTTTGCTGATGGCCGAAAACGAACTCAACTTTTTCATCAACCTGACTCCAGAAAATACCCTTGCATTCAAAGAGACATTTGATGACGATTTGGGGGTGCACACTTGCGAAGTGGTGTATGGTGAGGGCGAAGTGTTGGGCCTGGGCACTGACTCTGAGAGTGCCGCCAACGCCCGACAAAAAGCCGCTTTCGCCGTTGTTGGTGACGCTAATCAAATGACAAAGATTGTGCGAGAGCTGATTAACCGCTACGTGCAAAAGCTGAAGACTACTGAACAATTTGTGGTAGACAGCGCCAACGGAGCATCTCCGTTAACATTGGCTCTGCCACTCATGCATCTTAAGCAAAAGCTTGACGAGAACACTATGACTGCTAACGTCGTTTACAACCCGATTGCGCAAGAAATCGTGGCAACAATTTACGTGAAGGGGGTCAGCATAGGTGAAGGCGTTGACACCACGAAGAAGGGGGCTCTTGCCAAAGCTGCCCAACACGCTATCGAGCGGAGTGGTTCATGGCAATCTTGGTTTGCAGCAATCAAGAAGCCCGTCAAAAAAGCTGCTCTCAATTACTAGTTTCGTACGCTAATTAATGCAAACCAGAGAATATGCACTAAATTGCCTCCAAACTTGCCTTATTCATGACTTTTATTTACAACTATGGTGCGGGAATATCATACAGTTTGACTTGAGGTAAGTAAAAGTTGATTGGTATTGCCAAAAGATTGGGAAGCAAGAGAATCTTGAAGTCATGTTGACGTTCGTCATATACTAAGATGTGAATTTAAAATTTATCAAATCGTCTTTGGTAGTATAACGGTTAGTATTTCCGCTTGTCACGCGGGAGATCGGGGTTCGATTCCCCGCCAAAGAGCAGTATCTTTTGCGAGGTCAAAATAGCTGTTAATCGGCATGTTTTTAGCATTTCCGCCTTTGATTATTTTTTTGACATGCTGAACCGTAACGATCATCTGTGATTTATCGTCTGCACCATTAAGATTTCAATTTTATCCTGGCTGGAATTGCATATCGAGAAGCACGATCTCGAGAGAAATTTTTAGTTTGACCAAGCAAAGACCGCTGTTTAAAACCTTGAAGCTGTTATCGACGTGCACCGTTTATCCCAAGGCGTGATGAAACAATTTATAGCTCTTACATCAAAGTGTTTTCCACGGTGTCCGATTTATTCTATTTGCTGATTTTGCGGGCTCCCCAGCTGACGAAGCTTCTTCTGGTATACGTGCTGAAAGCCGCCAGTGTCACTCGAGTAGTGCGTCATAGAATGACTACTAAGCGGGGCGTGGTGCTGAGTGCTGCCGGTGTGCTCAATTTGGACACTAACCAAGGGGTGTTGGTGCCGTTGCCACTGCAAGACGGAGGAGAGCTGGCGAACTTTGGTGTGGTTATTCACAACGAGGAACCGGTGCTTTTTAGCGATTTGTGTGGCGAGACGGAGGAGGCGCTGGTAACGTCGAGAATTTCCGTCACTAGTGATGCTCAAGGCTGGTTGAAGCGAGTATCGATTTTTGCTGGCGACTGTGCCATTCCGTTGCTTAAGCTCATACAAGCAATTGAATTGGCCACCACGAAGGCTAAGGTGGTATTCCAATTGTGACACGAAACCGTTAACGACGCCTACGTATCTTTAATATAATTTATTATAAAAGTATCTTTGATATGATGTCAGAGGAAGTCACCGCCTCCAGTGGAATTCGAGTATAATGTAGAGAGCAGAGACAATACCTTGCTTTGCGAATAGGACGAAAGTGGTGTTCGACGCTTTCTGAAGTTCAATACAATAGCTTGAAAGCCTTAGTGTCTACTCACAAGTGCACGACAAGTTTGCAAACAAAAGAACTGCCTCGGTGTTCATCTGGGCTGGATTATTATGCTTTCGTTGATATAATTTCAACGAAATTGAAACAATTGTGGTTGAAGCATCGCAATAAGCGTGTTGCTTAGCTTGTCACAGCTCGTTCAACTGAATCAATCATCTGTATAATGGCCTGTATATAACATCCCGCGTCACTCGTCAACTCCTGCATACAACGTACCCGTCGCTCGTTTAAATTTATTTCGAAATTTTTTTTCAAGTTTTTTTTTCAAAATTTTTTTTCGTCGGGAACGCCATCTGATGTCTATTACTCATATATTTGAACCGTGAGAAACATCGATTTAGATTCAGAATTCACTCAACTTTTCTTATCGATGGTGAATGCTTGCCTTAAAAGTTCTCCTCTATATGCAGGATCAATCTGAAAACGCACATAAAAGCCCGTCAGATACTTCAGAATACAATTCAGCTCCATGAGACTCCTGCAACCAATAGTCTAGCGTATTGTAAGTATGCCAGTAGTATAATTCTTGATCGGCTTGCGATTTGTAACTTGTAGCGCCTTGATTATGTGGTACTGCATCCATTTACCCGTCCTGCAGATAATGTGATTGAAGTGTCACCGCTCTAACTTCTTCAAATCTGTCGTGAACTTGCCCATTGACACCCTACCTATACTTCAGGTGCCAGCAATTGTTAAAAAGCACATGGACGATTTTTGTAGCTCCCCGCTGATTTTATGCCCTGGCATACCTGAAACTACTTCGAATCGAACGTCAACTCGCCCATAAATTTATCTACTATACTTCTGATGCTAAAGAATTTTATGGTGCTTATTTGAAGTGTGTCCCAATTTATGCTGATTTTATATCACACTTTGAAGTTTTACGTATAAAATTCAGAAAAATCCCATTTGCTGTCGTAAATTCTACTTGCATCGTATACTTTATGGTGGTGTGTTTCAATTTTTTTAGAGTGTCATTTACGTGGTGAAAACCCCAATTGAAAATTCGTGGCCCATATGCACATGCACTGCTTATGTGCAAAACCTCAATTTTGAAAGCAGATATTAGTGTCAATTCTAAGATTAGCATCTCCTCAAACACATCAAGCGGAATATGCATTTTATACACTACAATGTTGCTAAGCAACACGAGATGATCGCTTTTAAGATGCGTGTTGGAACTCACCTTGTTGTGACCTGCATCTCCTAATATGCACCTGCATATAGGGATTGCTTGTAGACAAAGTTTTATACTTCTCTCTTCACTGCTACGAACATCACAAATCAATCTCAAGGCTTAATACACGTTATAGACAATGTTGCAAACTTAGAATAGTGTAAAAAAAATTCCCAAAAAAATAGATGTTTTTTTAATCATCACTAAAGTCAAATAGAGTTGCCAATTTTGACGTCGACTCTACCAAAATCACCTCAACTATACTTCCAGTGCCAAAGAACTTTATGGTGTTATCTGTTTGATTTTAGCAATTTTTCCTGATTCTATAGCACACTTTAGTTTTTCCACGAGAAATTCAGGAAAATCCCGTTTGCCGTCCTAAATACTATTTGAGTAGTGATTATTTCGGTGGTATTGTTTGTTTTCTCCTAGAGTGAAATATAAGCAGCGTAAACACTTGGTCAGTTCACATAGGAAATGCAGTCGAAGCTCTTATGTTTGCAAGCGTAATAGGAGTGCCAACAGTTGCGCTACCCACTAGGAGACTTGTCAAACAAAACAGACTTGCATGGAGACTATAATGGTGTTAAGCTGAATGAATTCGTCACTCTTGAATTTTGTGGTTGAGCTCATAGATCAACGTGGTGTTCGAATTGCCTATAATGAGAAAATATGAGCCCCAAAGCATATAAGCGTCAATTTGGTATAAAATTAGGTTGTGAGCTCATTCCGAGCGCTCCCCAAACTTTAACTTCTAGAAGCAAGTTGGGTCTATCTGACGGGTACGACAAATTGGTGGCCATTCACAATTTTAGATGTTGTGTATTGTCGAATCGCCTAACTTCACCACTAGATTCGATGAATCGGCCTGGGCCCACTGAAGTCAAGCAGTTGTTTAACAAATTCACCGAGCAAATGAACTTCCTCTCTGCGAACGTCACACCTTAGATCATTGACGACTTGTTCCCTCCCAGTCAACGCTACTGCGGGGCCATCAACCACGCCCTTGAGCAATCGTTGAGCATCTGCAACACCCTTCGCATCACCACCGATCGCTCCCTAAAGATGAGAGAGAAGGCACATACTACCAGGAAAGTGTTCATCAAGCATTCATTGACTCGACCAATGTCGTGAACGCATGTACCTAATGAGCGGATACGAACTCTCAATTGCATACGTACTGTTTGCCCGAGTAACTCCTGACTATGAACAGTCCCTTATGGACGAGGCTATCCGACCCTCGAACCGATCCTGGCCATTAAAGACGAGCCATTTGGTGGCGGTGGATGTATCTTCAGCTTCTACACAAATGCCACGAGGCCGATATAAATTTGCTTCATGATGTTGGCACTACCATTTGTGGCCATTCGGTCTGCATTCGTGGAGGAGCCGAGCATTGCATCGCATTGAGCGCGATGAGCACGAAGCCACATGCACCGATCTGTGTGTTTTTGCAATTGCACCACTCTCCCCTACTCAAAATTATGGTTGATGTTATACAAAGCAAATGGAATTGGAAGGTATTTGTAGCTCAATCTCATCTCCAGCCAACGTCGACTTTCAACAACAGGTTCCGTAGTCTAGTTGGTTATGGCGCATCCTTAACACGGATGAGGTCCCCGGATCGAGCCCGGGCGGAATCATCTTTTTGCATTGTCATCTTTTGCAAGGTCATCTTCGCTTTTTTTATTAAGTGGTTTGCATGTTCCTCCTTCGCGCTGACTTAGGTGCGACAGAAGATAGTGGATTGAAACAAAAGGTTCAAGCATCTATTTTTGGATCGCCAAGTCTATTATGTTTCTCTATTAGCTTAAACAATTAATCCTATAAAGGTATGATTTTACTTTTTCGACTTTTGACGAGACTTCTTCGGCACTCTGGCTAACCAGTAGAGGAAGATGGCTGCCACGATATTAAGCACAAGGAAGCACCAAAGAATACCAAAATTGCGCCATCTCTCCGAGTACTTGATGTTGACACCAGCCAAGTAATCGTTGGTAGACGACATCATACAGTACTCGCAATCGCTTGTGGCTTCGGGATTTTGGAGGTACCCGCCAACTTTGTCAAGGAACGTTTCCATGTACGCCCCACAGGTCTTACCAACAGCCGGAGCAAACTTCAAGATTTCCTTTGCTTCACACACCACGGCGGTGTTAGCCACGGAACCAGCCAACATGCCTTGGACAAGGTATGTGAATGGGTTGCACCGGTACATGAAAATCCAGAACCCCGGCAACGCGTCCTTGCTGACGAAGACGCCACAGAAAATCAAGCACATCGTGAACAACATGACTGCCAAGTTTGCAGCATTTTCAGCTTGTTCCATGAACGAAATGCAAAAGTGACCCAAAGTGGAAGCGTAAATGTAAAATGTCGTGACAAATAACCATACTAACGCACCACGTTCAGCAACAGCGTGCGTAGGTTGCGCGTTCCTGTAGAGACCGACAGGGTAGTACCAGCAGAAGTATGCCAACGCACCAAGCACAAGCTGAAATGGGATTTCCGACGAGATTTGGGCGGCCATAAATGCGAACCAGGAGTAAGTTTTCAGCGGGGCTTCCCTCACTTCGAATACCTCACGAGCCTTTACGTAAAGAGGCAACATTTGTTGAATCATGGTGTCCATCGCAAGGAACGACAAGAAAATCGACAACATCTGGTTTTGAAGACCTTGCTTGGAGTTGTGGGCCATGAAGAAGGAGAAACCATTAAAAATCAGCGACGAGACAACAAGGAACAACTTCGAGTAGATATACCCGGGCGATCTCCAGTCAGACTGCAAAGTACGCCAAGTAACAAGCCCGTACTGTTTCCACAACGGGGCAGCATAGTTCTTGTGAGATTCGGGGTCTTCGGGTTGGGGGATCGCACCAAGTTCATTTTCAAATCGGAGAAGCTCTTCACGGACAGCCCGGTATTCAGCGGACTGCTTCCACACCTCGTGGTAGTCTTGATTAGCTTTAGTACCAGGAGCAGCACCAACAACTTCAAGCATCCAGTCAGCGGGGTTAGCCTGGGGGGGACAATTGTGGGAGCCGTGGGATTCAAAGTAATTGATCAACGTCTGGCAGTTGGGGCCAAGGTCGCCGAAGTAAACCGTCTTACCGCCTCTTTGCATGAACAACAACCGGTCAAACTCTTGCATAAGCAACGCCGACGGCTGGTGGATGGTACACAAGATGGCTTGGCCGTGGTCGGCAAGTTTCCGCATCAACTTACAGATAGACCAGGCGGTTTGCGAATCCAAACCGGAGGTGGGCTCGTCCAAAAACAACAACACCTTAGGCTTAGCAGCAAGCTCGACACCGATAGTCAACCGCTTACGCTGTTCGACATTCAATCCTTCACCAGCCACACCAACGAGAGCATCGGCGTAGGGACGCATTTCCAACAAGTCAATCACCGATTCCACAAAGTCGTTCTTTTCCTGGCGGGAGACGTTGCTGGGCTGACGAAGATATGCCGAAAAGCGCAACGCTTCCCGAACAGTGGCCGATGGTAAATGCAAGTCTTGTTGTTGTGCGTAGCCAATCGATCTCTGGAAGGAGCTGTCCAAGGGATGGCCATTGACCATACGGACCCCGTCAGTGACAACGCCCATACTGAGTCTTTCCAGTAAACAGTTGAGCAAGGTGGTCTTACCGGCACCAGAGGCCCCCATTAATGCCGTCAATTGGCCTGGTTTCACCCATCCGTCGACGTGGTCCAAGATGATACGGTCCTCCTTCTTGATGGTGATTTGGTAGGTAAGGTCACGCCAGTGGAAGATGTCGTTGCTTTCAAACGTCGCCGCGGGGGAGCCATGCTTCTCGTTAGTTTCCGCTTCAAGCACGTCGTTCATGCCCGGCTTTTCCGCGCCCGTGTCTTCGACGTCGGCAGTTTGCTTGGCCTTCTTCTTAAGCTTGCGCATGTGGCCACGCAAGAACAACGTTATTTCGCCCTTTTGCATCGCTCCCTGGTTGTATTCGACCAAGAAGATGTATACGGCCAAAAAGAACAACATAAACCCCATGGTGATGCCAAAATTGCGCCACTTGTGAGCGTTGTAGTAGCGGTAGTTAATGGCCAAGTAACGCGTGCCCTCGACAAAGGCCTCACCAGGAATGGCACCAACGGCAGCACAGATTCTTTCATTGGGGCTAACGGAGGCGTACAGCGGGTCTGCGAGAGCAGACGGCACCCAGTCGCCACAGGCAAACTGACGGTTGTGGAATTCATTGCACATGAGCGACTCAAACACGTACTGCACCGGGTTAATCCAGTAGATCCACTTGGACCACCCCAAGATTGACGGAAAGGGGACGACGAAGCCGGCGTAGATGATCATCCCTAACAACACCACGGTGGCGGGGGTCATCGCCTGGGCCACCGAGGTCGTCACGGCGCCGATAGAGCGGAACAAGTGGGACATCACAAGCGTACACAACGTGCACATCATGTAATAGAAGAAGAAGCGACCGCCGTTGCGGCGGAGATTGACCATGAAGTAAAACACGACGTTGAAGCCAGTCGACATCAAGAACTTGACTGGGAGCTCAGAAATAACCAGGGCAAAGGCGTCGGCCAGGGGACGGTAGAGCGCGTACTTGCGGTGCTTTTCGACAATGGGACGGGCCTCGTAAAGCGACATGATCTCCAACAACAGGGCAAAGGCATTGTACAACACGGCAAAGAAAATGGCACCACCGCGGTGAAAAAACGAATCGGTGGTGGCACGCAAGTTGTAGAATACCGACGATAAGATGAGCGCCATGATGACCATACTGAGCACCAGGAACAACGGGATCAGAGGGTCGCCTTTCATGCGGATGAAGTTGCGCATGATCAAATAGCGCACCTGCATCATGAACGACACCGTGTACGGCAGCTTGGCCAGGGTGTGCTTGGCCTGGGAGGCGACGTGGGACTCGCCGTAGACCTCGGCGGTGTTTTGGTGCAGCACCGCCGCCATGTGGCTGTCGATTCTGGCGACGAGCGCCTGATACTCGGGGGAGTTGCGCCACGCCAGTTCGAACTCCTTGGCCGTTTTCGGCACCTTGCCTTCAAACCCAGGCCGGGGCTTGCGCTCCTGAGGGTTGGTCAACGACGTCAAGAAGTCGGCGGTGGTCTGGCGGTCGGGGCACTCCCACCCTTGGTCGAGGAAGAACTGCTTGGCGCGGCTGGCGGGGCCAAAAAAGATCTGGTACCCCTCGTACAACACGATAACCTTGTCGAACAAGTCGTAGGCCTCTTGCGAACACTGGTAGATGGCGATAAGCGAGGTGGTGTCCAACACCTGCGCCAGCGTCTTCAAGGCGCGGATGAACTCGAGCGCCGTGGCGGAGTCCAACCCGCGGGTGGCGTTGTCCCAACACTGTAAGTTGGCCCCCGATAACGACGCTTCGGCGATGGATACCCGCTTGCGCTCACCGCCGGAAACCCCGCGGACAAAGTCGTCGCCGACGGGGGTGTTGCGCGTGTGGAGCAAACCATAAGTGGCCATGTACACCAGCGCCATGTGGCGGGCATACTGGTCGCGGGTGACGCCTGGGGGCCGGTTTTCTGGCGTTCTCATTTTGGCGGCGAACTCGAGGGTGTCGCCCACGGTCATGTGGGGGAAGTGGACGTCGGCCTCGGCGGAGTAGATGACGTCGCCGCGGAAGGTGCGCTCGATCTCCTTGGGGGTGATGCCGTCGTAGGTGATGTGGGACTCCGGCGCCACGTGGAACCCATAGGTGTGCGCCGAGATCGTCTTGAGAAGGGTCGAGCACCCGGCGCCGGGGCGCCCAAGCACCACCGTCAACTCGCCAGGGGTCATCATCGCGTCCATCGGCTTCAAGATGTCGAAGTAGCGCAGCTTGTCGTGGGGCATGACCATGCGGGCACCCTCGGCGACGTACTTGAACGGCGCGTTCGCCACCGTCGGCTGGTAGTCGGAGTCGGCGGCGACCCCGTACGCCCGCAAGTCGCGGTATGCGACGCCGAGCTTCAGCGGCTTGTAGTAGTCGGGGTCCAGGTCGTGCAATTTCCGCAAGTTCTTCACCCACAACTTGGCGTCGAAGCTGGGCGAGTCCGGGTCCAAGGCGTCGGCGCCGGCAGCGCCGGTGTAGGGGACGACCCCGGGCACCGCCAGCATGTGGCTGATGTACTTGCGGATACTCTCAGGGTCGTGGGACACCGCCACCGACTCCCGGGTGAAGGAGCGGGCGAGGTCGCGGATGTTGTTGTCGGCGCCGTCGCCAAAGCCAGGATACTTGGCGAGCGAGTTCGTCTCCAGCGAGTCGGCGGAGCAGTCTCTGGTGGCGGTGCCCAGGACCTTGGCCAGGTCTTCAGGGGACATGAGTTCCATTCAGCGGGGCAGATGGCGGTTTAGCGTCCATGGCGGTGATATATAAGTGGGTGGGGCGCTGTGTGGGTACGATGACTGAGGTAATCGCGCCCAGAGCGCCAGCCGCACGCGCCCGCAGGTGTTTCGCTTAGGTAATCGCCCATCGCGCGCCCCTGGGGTAAAATTTGGGTAGGGGAACTGCGGTTAACGTCGCTTAAGTAATCGCAAACCACAAATGACGTGCGTCAAGACGCTACCACGTTCCTGGGGCCCGGGCCCGGGCCAGGTGTAGCCCCACGCTCCGATCGCCCCGGTATACGGCGTGCACCGCAAATCGCTATAAACAGGCCGATGTATACGAGCTGTTCCCCGTGGCTTAACCCAAGCGTGTGTTCGGTTCTCGGTGTTTGCTTTGCTTTAGTAATTTGTTTGGTGCCAGCGCACCGTAACCGGAAGCGCGGATCGCCGGTGGTCTTCCAGAACCGATGCCCCGACCATTACCAAATATGAGAGTCTTGGCGACGCTCGCCGGCAATTGCTAAGCGTCGCTGCTAATCGTCGTATCGCGCACCTACCGTTATACGACCCGGGGCTCAGCCTTCAGCCAGGGCCAACATTCCTCAAAACGGTTAACCATTGCAGCCGTTGGCGGCAATCGGACATAACGGTTTGTGACCTAGCTGAAATGACACATGATTGCCACATCAATTCTGTGTCTAGTGGAATGAAACATCCTAGTGACTTGATATAGTAACCAAACAGTCACCAAACAGGGGCTATGTAAGAAGCGGTAAGTGAAAGTATGTGGAGCTAACCACGTTTTAATGCCTATTAGATTAGAATTTGTTTCTATTAGTGATTTCGTAGAATGGCCAGGGGAATTGGATATGCTTCTGAAGCTTAATCGGTATAGCGTTGTACTGTATTTTATTATAGTACCCTCAAGAGAAGGGGAATCTAAAAGTATCTACTTCTAAGACTCTAACTTAATATTAAGTTAACAGTACCCTAAAGTAATAGACGTAAATCGAATAATAATGAGCGTTCTTCGTATGGCGTACCTCTTGTATAACGCTCAGCTTTGTGACGTGGCTAAAATGCCACTTTAGGGGATGATAGGGGAACTCATTACTCATGGCGCTGGGTGTTAGGGGTGCGCGCCACCGGCGCTGCCAGCGAAAGCTAGCAACAAGACACGGGTCATTTCGCTGACGTTGGGGCGGCTAGAACTTGCACCACCGCCAGCCGACACACCACCAGCGGGCGACGGCCCAGGCGACAACACTACCGGCGCCGAGGGCGCCCTCGTAGTAGATCAAGTGGCGGTAGTTGCTCGCGGTGCCGGCGCCGATGATGAGCGAGGCGAAGTACATCCCCAAGATGGTGAGGAAGCCAAGGAAGAAGTAGAGGGTGCCGTAGGTCTTGCCGAAGTTCTCGGCGCTGCAGATCTGGCCGGTGCACGCCGGGATCAACGAGATTACGGCGGACGTAGAGATGCCAAAGAGGACGCCGAACGCGTAGAGAAGGCCTAAATGGCCGCCGGCGGGGACCCACAACGCAAAGATGATTATGGTAGTGGAAAGCAGCGTCACCAACATCACGTTGAAGCGGCCCCACCGGTCGGCGACGATCCCCAGCACCAAGCGCGAGGGGATGCCGCACACGTTGACGATGGTGATGAGCAAGTAAGCCTGGTAGTCGTCGACGCCAAAGTTGAGGGCGTACGACAGCAAGTACGTGAGCGTCAGCATCAGGATGAGCTCGGCCAACCACACTGAGAGCGTCAAGAGCACGAACCGTGGGTCAAGCACCACGTTAAAGTCAAGCACGCCTTTGAAAAACTCGAGGGTGCGCTTCGGCCACGGCTGGTCGCTATGCGGGGAAGTGGTCCGGGAGCGCTCGGTACAGAGGAGGGTCGCCACCAGCATACACCCCAAGCATAAGAACGCCAAGATGCGCAACGCCCATTTGAAGCCGACGCTAGTATAAAGATTCTGGAGCATCACGGGGAACAACGCGCCCCCAAGCAACCCGCCGATGGTGCCGACGGAGCACGCCATCGCCCGCTTGCGGAGGAACCAGTGCAGCAACACCCCGATCAACAGACACATTGAGAGCAGGGTGCCGATCGCGGTAACGATGGCGAAGGAGAAGATAAAGTGGACCAATTTCGTCAGCTCGGCGGTGCAAATGAGGCCGACCACCGTGAGCACGCCGCCGACGACGTTGGGGATGCGCGCGCCGTAGCGGTCGAAGAGCTCACCAAACACGACGCCGCCAAAGTACATCACCCCGAGAAATAAGGAGAACACCCACAGCACCAGTGTCTGGTCGTCGTAGCGCAACTGGTGCTCCAGCACATACAGCTGGACCGCCCCGAGCGAGTTGGGAATGCCAAAAGCGCTGACAAGGCCGAAGAACAGCCCGAGCAACACGATATAGGCGGCTTTGCCTCCGTCGGGGAATTTCGACGTGTCCTTCTCGCTGCTGAACATGAGGTCTTCCAGCAGTGGTTCCGGTGGGATTGAGGTGATTGTGGCCCGGCGGTGGAGGTCGGCGTCGGCCAGCGACCCCGCCACGGGGCCAAAGTAGTCGTTTCCCACGACCTCTTCCTCAGGACTTAGGTATTCGAACGTGCGCTCGCGAGCCTCCAGCGGCGCCTTTTTCGCCAGCGGCGTCGGCGGCGTGAGGAGCGCCATGGGGATGCCCTCGCCGGCATCGTTATCCTTCAGTGGCGTCACATGCTGGTTCATTGGAGTTCTCACAGCGTCGGGTGGGTTGCGTGAGAGATATATAGTGGAGTAGTTAACGATGAGGGTGGGGTCTTCGCGCGGCTGCTCCCACCGGGGTAATCGTAAGCGAAGGCGGGATAATTTGAGATTGATAAGAACTCGAAAATGTAAACATTTATGTCATTGATTGTGATCTACACCAGTAAATTGAATCCATTAAGAATGGAGCATGTTCATTTCTAGGAAGCTGAGCAAACGAATAAGGATGAAATCGTGGTATATCCAAACATAACACCAATTCTGTAATCGTAGTCCACTTGGAATTGATTCCCATTAATCAAGGAGTCATTTTTATTGGGATTGCTGAGCCATTGAAGCACTCAGTGTGGTCTCCATATAGTTTCGTATGGGCGGGCCTTAATCACCAGCCACACTGTAAGCCCCTTTTACCCAATTGGGTAGGTCTATGCGGATTTCATGCAGGATTCTTCCGATGAGGACGCGTCCATCACAGCAATCATAATCGTCATTGATCTTTTCGTGGGCACTTTTCCCGGTTATAAACTTGACTCCAATTACACGAATCATGCACTCATTGAATTGAATGTGACCCACTATTGAGTTCGATACAGAATTGGCCAAGAAGATACCGCCATTGTTCTTCAAATTGAGTTTGAATCTATTCACCATCGTGTGAGCAACAGATCGACAGATACCAAGCCTGTCAATTCTTGCGGTTGGGATGGCATTGAAATAATGCTGAAAACAACCTGTTAAGAGTGGGACGCGTTCGTTCGACTCAATCGCCTCTGGAACTTAGCGTTCATGGATTGATTGGTTATCTCTCATGTGACGTTAAGTTTTGGTTCCTGTTAGAGCTCAAGTCATGAATGGACCCTCCTGAGACTTTATTGAAGAGACTCCCAATATATATGGCTCATTGCTGTTGGTGACACCACTTACTGCTTCCATCACAACCATATTCCAATCAACCACTCCGACGGCCATCTGAAGAACCTTCAGTGGCCAACATATCACGCTGTTCATTGCTGGAGTTGACAGAGTTTTTATGATCCAGTTGTTTCCTATTGGACTTATTCGGTGTCTTTGTTATCCGAATGTTGGCGGCCGCCGAATCCATGAAGAGTATTTAGCTCAAAATGGTATCACAATTACTCTGCTGGCGCCGTTAACTTTTCAATTCAAACTCCTGGCATTACCCATTATTCCTTTGGCCGTTCCCTAGGTGTTTCTTTTCGAAACCCCCGTCGAGGCAGTATGACAGATGCAACAGACGTTGAATTCCTCCACCAATTTCGAGATTGGCAACAAATTGAACATCACATCCCCGACGCAACTACAGTTGTTGAGGAACCACCTATCATTATCTGACTGGATATGTGGACTGACGAGTCCTTGGGGTCCTCCATTCGATTCAATGATTAAAACCAAGGCTGGTTTTCGAAACTATACCAAAACTAAGTTGTGACACATACTCACTGGAAGCGTCGCATGTGTCAATTATCAGTTTAGTGTATAGGCTGAAGATACATCCGGTTCAGGCGTCGGCGTCAGATGTTGTGTATATCACTTTGGCTTGAGGGAGGTTTTGAATCTATGGAAGAAATTTCTAGTTACGCCAAGAGGTTCCACTTGACGTTGAAGCGTTTGACAAAATTGTTATTGGGTTGGATTGATGGGTAATATTGACACTCTAGCGTTAGGAGATGTGTTTATGGAGTTAAATCCATTGAATATACACTACAGAATTGTGATTAGATTGGGATAAATAGGAACTGTGTACATATTTTCAGACAGTGGAATGCAATTTTGAAGAGTCTGATCCACCTGACATTTCTTCTCCTGTCAACGTCAATGCGCTTTCATTGTGGTTGCGCTCACAAGCCGCATTTACATTCGCCACATAGTATCATGCGGTGCACGTGTTGCTCGAATTCAAGCAATGCCAGAAGGTAACCGCGAAATGCCAACTCGGACCATAGATGTAGATGAACTCAGTAGCTCCTTGAGTACGTCTAAGTCGATTCGAAGTCTACTGTAAATGCAATTAACATGCCTTAAAGTACAAATTTCTGACAAATTGTAACAACGGCCAAAATCCAAACAATAAGGGCAAATTATTGGGTCAATAATGAACAAATGGATAAATATTGAAAATGTGTGGCATTCGACACTACTCAATCAGACCCTTAGTAGCTTAACTACAATTGATCGGACGGGAAATGGTGCTTTCTACTAGGTATGGCCGCAACCGATAGTTAGTGATTTCGGGTGGACCATGAGGGGCCGTG